>JAIGNY010001288.1:2285000-2770000 GCA_020152595.1 Chiridota heheva | reverse complement strand
TAGTTCATCAATTCAAAAGTTTCTCCTGGACTGATACAGTAACAACTTTAAAATGAAAAAAGGTTTTGGAAAATAGCTAAATGATTTTTTCAAAACTTTTTTTGTATTATTATTTTTTTGTCAAAACTTCCTGCCCCCTGATGGACCTTTTTTACATGTACCTCCTCTAGTATCAATATAGCTGAATGCGGTTTGCCCCCCCCCCCCCACCCCACCCCCTCAATCATATGCACCACACCCAGCCGCTTTTGGGGAGATCGATACATAGGCAGTGACCATAATTTAAGTTGTTGCTAATAAGTTCAGCCGTTAAATTTTTTTGCTTATCAAATTCTGTCATTCTAAAGTTGTATACTTTGGAAATATTGGAATTAATATTTCTGAATAATTTGAGCTTTCGCTGGTGAATAAAATGTTAAAATGTGCTCTTCAAAAAAAATTGATTTTTTTTATTTTAAAGATTACGTTAGAATTCCCTAGTGAAAATCAAATTAGCGCTGGTGAAAATCGAGAAAATAATTTCATCGTTTCTGTTACACCAATAAAATTGGAATATTTTTCATGCATTTTTCCTACTTTTGCCTTAAATCTATTTTACCGTTATGTATTTCTTTAGAGAGATTTGAATTTGGAAAGATGCATTGTGGGTTATAATGACAATAATATTCTTTATGGTGGGGGGAGGGAGGGGGGCAGGGGGGGAAGGAGCTTTACCGGGAACAAGAAGAGGACGCGGTAAGCTAAGCAACGAGAGGAGCAATGTGGTTAAAAACTCTGGATCAACAGTTCATTAACAATTTCAAGGGTAAGTGGACAGTATTTTAATCGCTTCGATCATCAAATATGACTTTTTTTTTAATACCAAAACTGACTATATTCCAGTAGTTTTTCTTTTACTGCTGAAGAAAATGTGGTGAAGTTTTAATACTTTAAAAAGTTTTGCTTCGAGTGCCAAATTTGGGTGATTACTTGATGGAGAGTTTATAACGAGAAAGAAGCTTCACGTTACAGTTTATATCTGAAAGAGTTGTGTTGGGCACAATTTCACAGCTGCGCTTTGACAACATTTGTCAACAGACCTTTTCAAATCTGAATCGGCGATTTCCGCACAACTAATTTAAATAATGTCACATGGCCGAGGTTCACGTGTCCATAATGGACCAATCGTATACTGGAGGAATCTTATTAACCAATAAAATACTGCAGGAATCTTGGGCGTCTGCATAATTCACGCACGGTATGGGACCAAACGTATGAACAAATATTTTTAAGCGCACGTATCATACGTGCGTTATACATGAAGGAAATACACACACGCGCGTATTGCTGCTTACATTTGTTTCCTCAACCTGCACATGATTGGTTGGGAAACAAAGGAAATGTTCCCCCAACATATGATTGGTCGAAGTACTAAAGAAATCACGTTTGGCTAAACTCGGTTTGAAAAAGTCTTTAAAACGCTAGCGCAAATGATGGTGAGGATACTATTTCATTAATTGACTTTGCTCCAACAGTAATTGATGAAAATTGATAACAAAATTATTTTTGTATTCAGAGAATGAGCAGTTTTTAATACACTAAAAAGTTCATGCTTGTAGTGGCAACATTTTGATGATTACTTGTGACCGACTATAAATTGCAACAGATGAGAAATGACTTTTTAAGCTATTTTAAAATTGCATCAAAAAGAGTTATGTTGTCAAAATGTGACAGCTCACAACATTTGTACTTCGCTGAGAGATAGGGGAGCATGACATGATCGTGAGAATACCGTTTAAATAAAGTTAACTTTGTTCCAACATTTACTGATGACACTTGGCAGCTTGGTTAATAAAGTTCTTGTGCTCATTTCTAGGGGCACAATTATGGAAGTTACTTGATTTGATGAGTTTTTTTTTTTTTTTTTTTTTTTGGCGTAATTTATAAATTATCACAAATGAGAAAGAACTCTTGAAAAAATTTAAGTTAACATATCAAAGAATTCAGAGCATTTACTACTGACAACATTCATATACTTGGAGAGATAGGCGAGTGTAAAATTATGTCTGGGAAAACTGTTGTATCAAAGTTGACTGCTCTAACAAAGATTGATGGATATTTATCAACAAAGTTTCATTTCTACTAAAGAAAATGTTCTCATTTTTTTTAATGGTAAAGTTAATGCTTCTAGTGGCAAGATTTTGGTGATTACTCTGATGAGTATGTGGTAAATTATAAACTGTCTCTAGAAAGAACTCTTGAAGGTCATCTAAGTTTGTATCTGACATGTCTGAAAGATTTGTAATCGCTGGGTTAGCATCATGTTGACAGGACATCAAAAATGTATTAAGGGTACTACTGAAGCAGGTATACAAGTCAGGAGAATTTTAGAGCTTAATCTTGGCAAAGATATTGTATGTTAAGGAAAAGGTGAGTTTTCTCATTCCACATATTGAGCATTTGACAGTCTTGCCACTGGAAGCTGGTATGCTTGCTTTGCATGATGTGGGACATGCCAGTTTTTTTTTTTTTTTTTTTTTTGTGAAGCTGATATTCGTCACCTAGTCATTAATTGTATTCATATTAACCAACTACTACATGTCTTCAACTTCACTTATCATAGTATTTATGTTAATGTTACCATACTTTTTGTCATTAAATGTTCGAACCCTTATGTTTCTCAATGAGTAGCTCTTCTGTACCTTCAGAATATCAACATGCGCTTTTCACGCTGTGAGCTGAATTGACACGCTACCCTCTGCTACGATCTATATACGATGAAGTTTTTTTTCTTTCTTAGCCTTCCCTTTGATGACTTAATATTTCTTCTGTGACATCAGTGGAAGTTATTCTTATTTGAAGGTCCACCTTTGAAGATGAATAATGACAAAATCATAAGAATTATTCTAATTATTATATGTAGTCTATAACACTTCACAGGTATCAATCAGAACACACAAAATAGAATCAGAAAACCAAAGGTTGAGGTTTCACCGTTCCGATGCTCTTTGCATGTATTGATTGATTGTAATTTTATGTGAATCCAGGGTTCGAAATTAGCACACTTTAACCACTAGCCCATTGGGCTAGCTTGACTCCTTTTCTACTAGCCCTAATGAACTGCTGACTTGCCCGAGAAAATGTACGTCAAAAGGCTTAAAGAGGCGAATCGTCATATGTGCACAATATTTAGAATTCCTTTCAAATTTTTTGATTGGTTGAAATTTTGCTGCGCGATTAGTTGTCTCGTATTGCAAGGTATATAGTTATTTAAAACGCCTTAAAGGGCATTGCTCGAAGTAGCCCAGTGGGTTACGGCGATCGATGGTAATTTTTTTTTCAATCAACAGTCGTGAGTTCGAGCCCTGGTAGAATCGTTTATTGCGATTTTTACTTTCATCTTCTTTTTTTTCTTTTCTCAGTAATTTTCATTTGGTGACTATTATTGTAGTATTATGATACTAATATTTCGCTTCTGACAAGAACGCATTGAAAAAAACAATCAATTATCTCGTCACAGTAACATAATGCGCTGTGTATGTAACTCGGCACACACAACGTACATGCTAGTGTCTGGCTGTACTGTGGTACAAACAGACAGTGGATCGAATCTTGCGTCCACAACAGGAAGTGACGTCAAAATATCGCATCCCCCAATTCTACTGTATTTTAATGAGACGAGCCTCCCTCTTTAAAAACCTTGGTCCCTACAGAGAAAAGATAGAATGCTTTTCTTTCAAGTCAAATATATTTTCACATACTCCAGTCGTAAAACTAACGTTATGTATAGCAAAATCTGTTTTAAGTATGAAAAACCACACTTAGAACAATGTGCGTGTATTGTGTGCGGTAGTAGTAGTGACAACGTAATGGTAAATAAGTATAATCTTTCGTAAAGTTTTTTGTTAATTATGGCTTTTCAACCTTATCGAAGTGGACAATAATGCATTTTGGCTTGTGTAAGTGATGTGTAATAATGTATTTTTAAAAAGTCTAAGGTATTTTTTTTTCTTCTGGTTACTTGCCCGGCGAGCTCGGAAAGATCAGTTTCAGCTAGCCCGGACGTAAGTTCTACTTGCCCCGGGCTACAGGCCTACGTTGATTTGGAGCGCTGTGTAAATCATAGCATTTAATGATATAAGTTTCATAACACTTGATCGCTTTTATGTATTGAGCGATTTGAAGATTAATATCAACAGTCACTGCATTTCATGATACGTGTCATATCATAATCATAAGACACATCTACCAAACCACCCTGTATAATAATGAAATACAAGGTGAGGAAGTTTAATCAACTGTACACATTTTGGTACACGTTTTGGTTGACCGTACTTACACATTTTAATTTTAATCGTCTGTACACCTATAAATTATTATTTTGGTTGACTGTAGACCTTTAAATAATTATGGTTGACTGAACACCTTTAATTTATTATGGTTGACTTTAAATTATTATGGTTGACTGTACGCCTTTAAATTATTTTTATGGTTGACTGTGCACCTTTAAATTATTACTTTGGTTGACTACACCTTTTAATCCTTTTGGATAACTGTACCCCTTTAAATCATTAGGGTTGACAGTACACCTTTCAATAATTTTGGACTCGCCTTTAGATAATTTTGTTTGACTGTACATCTTTAAATAATTTTGGGCGACTATACACCTTTAAATAATTTTGAACGGCTACACCTTTAAATTTTGGTCGACTGTACACCTTTAAATTTTGGTCGACTGTACACCTTTAAATTTTGATTGACACTACACCTATTAATTTTGGTCGACTGTACACCTATTAATTTCGATCGACTGTACATCTTTTAATGCTGCTTGACCATACACCTTTAAATTTGTATTGATCTTTGTGTATACATTGCAGAATTTTCATCAATATGCATGACATCGATGATGATCATCAAAAATAATACCACACACTTTTTACATGCAATTTCAAATCATCAAAAATAATACCACACACTTTTTACATGCAATTTCAAAGCAGTTAGTCGGTTTATTTAGGAACTCTTTTGCTTCGCAAGTGAAGTGATTAACCGAATAACTGCATGAATGTATTTTTCATATTACTGCAAGAAATAAATCATGATCAAAATTTCTTCATGACCTAAAAGTAAATAGAGAGTGTGCCTTTAGGCATTCTCTAAAAAATAGGACGTCGGGATTTTGATCGGGATCTTTTTCTACTGAGTGGTTTTATCCTCACTCCATGGTTTTATTCAGCTCAGAGGCCAGGTTTTTTTTTTTTTTTTGCAGGGAGAGTGGGTGGATGGGAGGCATAATATCATATGTAATTTTATGTCCAAATCTATTTATACGAAATTGATTGTTATGTTTTAATTGATTATTTATTAGGCGTGTTAGCAAGGCCCCTGAGAGGAATGAGGGTCCCAGGAAGACAAACTGAGAGTCCGGGCCCCAGTATCGGAATTATCACCTATGTATCTTCTGATTTTACACCGTCATCGCCATTGTCAGATTGTCAATCCCCTTACCCCAGGATGGTGGAACCACGGGGGGAAAGGGGGTGAACAGGGGAAAGAGGTGCCCTTTTAAAAGTTATATGAAACCATCATTAAGGAACAAATTATTCTTACAGTGTAGAAATAGTACCCTTGAGGGCATTCAGCACCGCAGTCCTACTGTATGGAACATAGCTGGCGGAACCGGGGACACTGTGGGTACGTTCCCCACATACTTTTTTGAAAGTTACATACGGATCAAGCAACCCCACATACAGTACAGGAGATTCCCCTCTTCAGGAGAAAATTTATTTTTCCAAGAGAAGGGGAAAACCTATGTAAATTATGTGATGTTCGAATTTCCATTTACAAGTGCTTTGACTTACGGTTTTTAATTAGCTTATATGCGGTCATTGTATGTGCGAAGTGACCAGGCTGCCATGTGTGCATACCTGTTTGTGCAATGGACATTCTCTTTCTTGTTTGGTACTGAATGGTGTTTGCATTATTTCGATAATCCCCAGCGAAAACAGGCCAGAATTTGTAAGTTTGTCATTAAATATCTCTTAAAAGGCGTGGTGGATGTCCATTTGGGAACCGAATAATTTGTAGATTAATATGTATAGAATTTGAAAATGCAAAAATGAAATTGACCTACTTGGTTATAAAATTTATAGAACCCATACAAGTTCTGCGCCATAGCATTACGCTGTTGCATTAGAGACATCATGGGTAATATTCAATATGGCGTCTAAGATTTTCCCCTCTTCGGGAAAAATAATTTTCTCCTGAAGAGGAGAATCTTTTACATACTAAAAAATGAATTTACATCTGCCAAATTTTATTTTCCCCGCTTCAAATTTAGTATATGACTCTTTAAATAGATCCTTGGTATATAGCCGTATGTTCGAGTCACCTGAGATTTAAAATTTAAAATGGGGCACAGAGAAAACTTACACAGCCACTTGTACACAGCCACTCTCCCCCCCCCCCCTTAGCTAAACATGCAGGGGGCACATGGTACCACCCCCCCCCCCCCAAATTGTTGTCAAAAGGAAGAGAACACAAGGTAAATTAAAGGTAGCTTAAAGCGATACACTGGAAGCGCAGATGATTTAATAATTTTCCTGAAATCTGTTTTAATTTTGAACAATTTCCTTGATTTTTGGACAATTTTCTTCGATTTTTGGACAATTTTCTCTAATTTTGGGAAAGTTCTTTCATTTTCAATAAATTTACTTAAATTTTTTCCATTATTTGCTTAATTTTCAGACAATTTTCTTCTATTTTCTGAAAATTGTCTTTAATTTCTGGAAACTTTCTTTCATTTTCGGGAAATTTAATATTATTTCTGTGAAATGTTGCTTAATCTTTTTAAGATTTACCCCAATTTTTTAATTCTATTTTTTCAATTTGATGTTAAGAATGTTCCAATTTTACCTCCCAATTGCGGGAGGAAAGTTTTCAGTCGGGTAGGAAAATCTTCTCAGGAAGGTGATATCCGCTTGGGGAATGTAGGGGAGGGGGAATTTCCCCCTTCACCCCGCTTCCTACGCCTCTACATGAAACTAAAGACCTTTTTCTCGATTCCGGTCCTCCGAAATAAAGAAAGTGCCCTCACTAGATTTCGCGTTTCAAAAGCTGACATCGAATTGTATATTTTGTGATGTACGCCTACATGACATGGCGACCTTAGTTTTTTTTTTTTTTGTAAATCTGTATTGCTTTAAATGTTTGTTTAAGTAGAAGTTTTTGAGTAAGGCTTTGACATGCCCCTAATACAATTAAAATAGCAGGATTAGACTTTCCCATCAATTCTTGCGTGAATTTTGGTGTGTTTGTGGGTGGTGGGGGCACTTGCACCATCATGTATATAGTCAAAAATAAAGATTCTTGAATATGTTTTGACTGTATTTAAACAAACATTGATGAATCCCTAATAAGCAGAGAGCAGAGGCGGAGGAAGCGGTGGACCGGGGGCAAGCTGCCCCCAAGCGGATTTCATCTTCACGATGTATGCTTTCTGCCCGGTTGGGATGTGAAATTATAAAAGTATTAACATAAAATTGAAAATGTGGTAAATTTATTGGATATTTTGGTAAAATTTTCTGACAGTTGGTCAAATTTTCCCCCAAACTAGCCAAAAAATCCCGAAAACTTGCCAAAATTTCCTGGAAAATTGAAGAAAATTTCATGAAAGTGAAGAAAGTTTCCAAAAATGAAGGAAATTTTACGAAAATAAAGGAAATCTCCCGAAAATTGAAGGTTTTTTTTGTTCTTTCCTTGAGATATGACCCTTCCTCAGGGATGTTGGAAGGAATTTAGGGCAAGGGGGCCAGAAAATCAAATTAGGGCACTTTTTTATCAGTAATTGTGGGGCACTTTTCATTTTCAAAAAGGAGCACTTTTGTCGAAGTGGGGGACATGCCCCCTGACCCCTGCTCCTACACATATGGATAGAGTATAGGCGGGATTTGCGGTGTAAGGGGACCCCCCACCCACCCCCTCCTTCTCACACACTTTTTCCAAATGTAGGCTATTGTATGTTGGGGCATTATGTATTATCAGACTATGTCTGATTTGTGAGCAAGTGGATTTCTATTTCTATTTGCCTTAAAAGAATAATTTCATATCATTTTCAAAAGGGCACCTACTGCCCCGGTTTTCCCTCAACTTTCAAAAGGGCACTTCCTGCCCTCGTCTGCCCCAACTTTAAAAAGAGCACCTTCTTCCCCCTTACCCTAGAACAAGGGGGCAATGGTCCCCCTTGATCCTGTATTTTCCCCTTGCCCCTGTGGTTTCGACATCGCTGCCCTTCCTATGCCCCTGGTGGAGAGGGTTTGCCTGGAAGCACCAAGAAATGGGATTTTGAGAATTCACGCATACATGTTACCCTTATTTTGAAGGAATGTACCACAGAAGTAAAATGAGGGGAGGGGATGGCATTTTGGATCATATTGCCTGTCAATATAAACGAGATCGGCACAGTTAACACTTACTTCAGATTTCATGGCATACCGCCCTCTCCATCCATAATGTGGCAGTGTTTCTTTTAACATCATGGAGCAGAATAGCTGATAGCTCTAAATGATTTTCAGAACATTGAAGAAATTTTCCTGGAAATTGATTCGGAAGTATAAATCCCGGAAATTGAAGAAAATTTCCTGAAAAGTGAAGGAGATTTCCAAAAAATGGATAAAGATTTCCTGAAAATTAATGAAAAAATTCATGGGAATTAAAGCAAATTTCCTGAAAATGAAGAAAAATCCTGTCCCAATTATCAGCAACATTTTATGGGAACTTGATTAACCAATGCAATTTGTATAACCAGGAAGAATTTCAAGTTCTTTTCCCACCGTGAGATGGCCCTTTCCACACCCCTTGACAGACAAATGTTGGCAATTACCCATCGGACGAAATGCTAAAGAAGTGTGTATTGCGTTTATTGGCGGGAGGGGAGGAGGGGGAACCCTGATAGCCTATTTATTAAGACCTACTCTATCTAAAGGTTTTTTTTGTTAGTAGATTCAGGTCCAATTTTAAAGATTTTTTATTCAAAATGAAAGATTTTCGGTCCAAAATTGAAGATTTTTGATCCACAATTGAACATTGTTAGGCCAAAATTAAAGATAATTGGTCAAAAATTGAGGACAATTTGTCCAAAATTAACAATAATTCTGTCGATATAATAAAAACATTGCCAACATCTTGTTTTCTCTATGATTCCTTTGATATTTCATTTAATTATTATATTGATGACTTTGCCAAAATTTGGAGAGGGGTAGGGGGCTACGACTTTTTTTTTTTTAGGATGGGCTAAGCCCCCAATAGGCCCCCTTAGACATGCCACTGCTTTCATTACTTTTAGCAAATAACTTTCCAAGGACACAGGTGGCCGGACATTAACCACCAATAATTCTCATAGGCCTTTACCCCTTCGTCATGGGCATTGGCAACACTTATCCTGCCCCCTACCCCAATCTCAAACCTGTGACGGTAGCCCTGTAGACACTTTCAAATCTTGAAACTTTGGAAGGAGATCAGGGATTAATTACTGGAGGGTCTTTAGACTGGGCTGCATCGAAAGAATCTGTGGGAGTGCATGACCAAGTATTCAGGGGCAGTGGCATATCCAATGGGAATGGGGGTGCCCGACACCCCTTTTTGGACATTGACATTAACAAAATGTACCGAGAAGGAAGGCATGAATGGCGGAAAGAACTGAAGTCCAGGATTTATCATATGGACAGACGGCAATGGTGTAGGAATAATGACCTCTCGGTTACAGTGCAAAACTTGCACTGGTAATTTAAGTTTCCATGAAACATTGCTGCTAATCGGGAAATCTCTTGTAATCTTTGGGAATTTACTTTCATTTACGGAAACTTTTCCACAATTTTCGGGAATCTTACTACAATTCTTAGGGAAATGTTTTCATCTATGATCTTACCAAAATTTTGTCAAGTTTGAAAGAATTGTTTTCAATTTTATATTAATAATTTCCCAATTTAACCTCCAAACCTAACAGAAAGTATGCAACAAGGCAGGTGAAAACCGCTTAGAGGGTAGCGCCCGCTTCCCTCCATTTCCTTCACCTTTAAAAGACAAGCATGACAATCACCTTCTGCCTGCTTGGCAGAGGGAGCAAAAGCAAAACAAATTTCCGTAGACCATATCTCCTCCATTTCCTTCATCTCATAACAGACAAGCATGACAATCACCTTCTGCCTGCTTGGCATAGGGAGAGAAAAGCAAAACAAATTTCCGTAGACCATATCTTTATTGCATCATTAGATGATTAGCTGCAGGTAGCCCTCATCTTAAACAAAGATTAGAACTTATATCAATAAAGGGTGTAACTTAGATCATTAAAGGGTGTACATATTTTTTCTTATATATGCCACCAATTATACAAATTCATAATTCAATTCTTCTTTATCTTCCATTGCCACTTCTTATAAATAGAGATATGGTTTTACCATATAAATGAAATTTAGGAGAGTTAGTGTCCCTTGCAAGAGTTATGGGGAATAGAAAGAGACATGCAGACCTGTAGCCAGGGATTTAGGGGGCACACGCACTTCAAGGGGGGCACTTGACCAGGGCAGATGCTCCATATACTTCTTGTGTTATATTTTTTGTTTGATTCTACCTAAGCGGGGCATACTCTTTCATAAATGTGGGGGGTGGTTCCCCCTGTGCCCCATGCTGACCGCAGTCCTGATTGGGGACTTGGTGGGGACTATTGGGGACTTAGTCCCCCCAAAAAACATTTTTGGAACAAATTTTACATGTTATGACTGAAAATATTCAAGTTTGGACCAAAATCTACAACTTAGGACCAAAAACCTGTGTACCAAGAATAGGAGATGAAAGTCTTAGTAACAAGTTTTTTGTTTTTTTGTTCAGAGCTTAATACCCCCACAACTTGCTAAATACGCCCCTGTTAACAGATCTGCGTGTCACTGTCTGTCCATAGACCTTTAAGAATATGCAAATAGCAAGGTACATAAACATCAAACAAACACTTTGGCAAATAAGAATCATTTCAAATACTGGTCACGCTGATAAATGGCAAGCACTATTGAAATACAAATTTAATTTTTTATAAATTTGATACATAATACATAAGAGAATATGCAGCTGCATCCTGCAAAAATGAAAGAATTACACAAAGAGTTTGACTTGATACTGAAAAAAAATGCAACATTTGGTTATGAAGCCATTCCATTTTAAAGATAAATAAACTGATTAACAGGTATATTCAAAAAGCTTCTGAAGAATTCTTAATGAATTTAAAAGTTGTGATGTTTCCGTCCACGCTCCCCATCGGGAGATCTTGGGAGATCGAGACATGTGCATTGACCATAATTTAAATTGCTGCTAATATCTGAATATGTTCGGCCATTGATTATTTTTTTTTTGCCTGTCAAATTCTGTAATAGTTGCATACTTTGGAAATTATATTGGAATTAATATTTCTGCACAATTTGAGCTTTTGCTGGTGATTAAAATCTGCTCTTCAAAAAATATTGAAATTAATTTTCAAAGATTCCCTTTAAAATTCCCTGGTAAAAGTCAAATTTGAGCTGGTGTAAAGAGTTTTAACGTTCTGTTACACCAATTAAATTTGAATATTTCGCATGCATTTTCCCATCTTTGGCATAAAGCTATTTAGTTGTTATGTATTTCTTTGGAGCGATTTGAATTTGGAAAGATGTATAGTGGGTTATAATAACAAAAATCTCCCAATCGGGAGATCTCCCGTTCAGACTAGACTGAAAACAACTTGACATAACAAAAATATGTCAAAATAGTATATTCAAACAAATTGAACTGCACTTGACAATCTTAAAACATATTCCTTTTAGTTAATGAAAGAGTTCAGTGCCTCATTGTTTCCTGCCTCATTCAGGTATCAAAACAGAACAATAAAATTATCCAACAAAAGACGCAGGGGACTTAGGCTATAATGCACAATGAAGGGAGGGGGGAGGGGGCATCAAGGCCACAAATTGAAGGACAATTTTTTTTTAAACACTTTGTAATTCTTGCAATCCTGCATGAAAGTGGGAGAGGGGTTGAGAGGGGGTACATGTCCAAGTTCCCTCTGAGAAATTATTCATACCCTCTAGAAAATTGTGACGCAGCCCTGAACAGTGATCTCCAAAATAAATTAAGAAAGATATATAAATAAATTGTTAAAATTTTATCAAGAGTTGGTTTTCTCAAAGCTTTATTATCACAAATCAAATGTAATATCCTTTAAGGTTATGCAGTTATGTCTCTATGAAACTTACTTCAGAAGCCAAAAACGGGGCTGTGACTCTTAAGTTTGATTTGTAATGTCACTCTAGATTACAATAGACTGCAAATAAGAGTTTTGCAACTTTGCAAACTAAACGATAGATGTCAGTGTGCTTAAAGCAGGAATATAAAGATAGTATATCAAGTCTACAGTCACAGGTTTGGTTGGATTGTTGATGTTAACCTGTTTAACGGCACCGTGACAGTCAGAGTCAAATGTACCAAGAGAGTGTTAGAAAATTAAAGTGTAAGAGTTGGGGCAGAAAGGAGATGGATTGAGAGGGAGAATAGAGGGAGAAAGAAAGGAGGGGGAGGAATTTGGGAGAAAAATTAAGGTGAAAAAGAGAGAGGTGTGTAAGGTTAGGTGTAGAAGGGAAGGGAAAGGAAGATTAGATATGGTGGAATAGGTTGTTGTTGCGGAGGAAGTTGATAATGTTGGAGGAAGCATTGTTTTTGAGTAGATCCGAGATTGAGGTGGGTGAGGAGAGAAAAGACCTGGAGCCTGGAATTCAGGTATAGGGGACAGGTTAAGAGGATATGCTTGATGGAGAGTTTGGTGTTGCAGGTGGGGCAGAGGAGCCGGAATGGAGATGGGAGTTGGTGAGAGAGGAGTGACCAAGGCGGATGCGGGTGACAGCGACGTCTTCCCTGCGATTGTGACTGTGCAGGGGGGTGTTAGTCCCGACTTTAGGTTTAATAGTGCAAAGTTTATTACTGGTTTCGTGATTCCAGGAGTCTTGCCAGGTCTTACTGATGTAATTGGAGATGAAATGATGGAGGTCCGAGTGCAGAATTGGAAAAGGAGAAATGTTATTTGACAGAGCTTTGTTGACAGCTCTGTCGGCTCTCTGTCAGGGATGCCGTCATTGCTGTGGCTCCAGAAAAAGATATTTTTTTTCCGAAGGAGGAAAGAGCGTGAAGTTTGTTAAGGATTTTTAGAATGAGAGGGTTGGGCTAGAGCATGTTGAGGATGCCAGTGAGTACGGATTTAGAGTCAGATATTATGACGTGGTGGAAGGCCAGGAGGATGGCCTTTGCTTTGGCAGAGTAGATAGAGGTTCCGTCAGGCAGCCTTGAGGAGAGGGTGAGGTAACGACAGGCGGCGGCGGCTGCAGAGAAGCCTTTTCATGTGGAGCCATCAGCGAAGAGGAAGGAATAGTCATGGAAATGTCTACTGAGTTGACAGTATTTGGAGCGGAAGAAAGCTGGGTTGCGGAGAGCTTTCATATAAGAGGGAAGACCAGGCAGGTACATTGGGGAGGGGGTGGAGGGGGAGGGGGTGAATAGTCCAGGTGGGTGTGGGTGTGGTATGGTGTGTTTGGCAATCGAGAAAATGTTGATGTTGGCTTTGGGTAAGTGGGAGTGCATCTGGATCCGAGAGGTGGGGAATGCGTTTGTTTAGATTAAAGAAGTTGGTGATGGAGAGGGAGCGGATGGAAAGGAAGCAAGGGTTCCGTGGATCTGTGAGAACCACCAAAGAAGAGGCTTCATGCATCTGAGGTCGAAGGGGAATTTGTTGGCCTCGATGTGGAGATTGGTGATGGGAGAGGTGTAAACGGGGCCAAGGCAAAGCCTTAGGGCAGTGTTTTTAGAGACCTTCAGGTATTTCAAGTAAAGTTTGCAGGCGGAGGCAAAGATGAAGTTGCCATAGTCCAGCCTGGATCTGAGGAGGGAGCAGTATAAGATGAGCAGGGTGAGACGATTGGCTCCCCAGTCAGTACTGGAGAGGACCTTGAGGACCTTGAGGACTTTGTGACAATTGGATTTAAGGGTGTTAATGTAGGGGAGATAGGAGAGTTTGGAATCGAGAGTGATCCGGATAAAGCGAAAACTGTCTTTACTGGGGATTATGGAATCTTTGAGGTGGAGGAAAAAGGAGTTGTTGTTGAAATGGATGAGAAGAATTTTGTCTTTTGAGAAGCTGAAACCGTTGGAGTTGCTCCATAAGCTAGGCTGTCCAGGCAGTGTTGAAGATTATTTTGGAGAATATGTTGAGGATGAGTAGATAGTGAAATCGTCGATATGGAGGGAGCATTTGATGTTGGGGGCGAGAGTTTTGGTGATGCTGTTAATTTTGAGGATAAAGAGAGTAGGGGGAGAGGATGCTGCCTTGGGGGACACCCAGCTATTAGGTGTACCTTTGGGAGTGAGTGTTTCCAATGCGTACTCTGAAGTGGCGGGAATGGAGAAAATTCTGGATGAAGGTGAGGAGTGAAGGACCCTGAGGACACCATACTGCCAAGTGGTGTCGAAGGCCTTTTTGAGGCCAAAGAAGATAAGAGATGGCATAATTTTTCTTGAAACCATTTCGAGTGGGGGAGAGCATGGAGTTCTTCTCAAGGTACCAGCAGAACCTGTTGTTGACCATACGTTCCATGATCTTGTAGAGGCAAGAGGTAAGAGCGATGGGCTGGTAGTTATTGGGGTTGGACCCGTCTTTGTTAGGCTTGGGGATGGGGGTGATGATGGCCTCTCTCCAAGTGTTGGGGAAAGAGTTTTGAGGACAACAGGTAATTATAAATTCTGAGGAGTATGTCTAGGGAATTCCTGCAGAGATTTTTGAGTAGATTGTAGTGGATGCCGTCAGGGCCTTGAGAGCAGGATCTGGATTTTTTGAGAGAGCGGAGGAGAGCTTGGAGTAGGTGAACGGGAGGTTGTATTTCCTGATTGTTAGACTGGAAGTTAAGAAGGTTCTTTTCGGCCTCGATTTTCTAGTTGTGGAAGGAGTGAAAAAGATTTTCATTGGAAGAGGTATTGGCGAAAGTGGAGGCTAGGCAGTCGGCGATGTCTTTGAGGTCAGTGATTTTGGTGTTGTTATGGATGAGATGAAAGATATTGTTGTTGGAGCTTTTTCCTTTGCAAATTTCAGATCATGTTCCAGACCTTGGAGAGGGCGGTCTGGAGATCCACAGATGAGACATACTGGTATCTCAGGAGACCTTTTTGCCGAGTTTGATGGTCTTCCTGGCCTTGGCTCCGAGGATGCAAAAGTTAGCAAGGTTTTAAGGTGAGGGGTGGGTTTTGAAGAGACGAGGGCTTTGTTCTTGAGGGAGATGGCTTTTTTGCAGCAATGAACCATGGTTTGAAGTTCTGTCGGGTGAAGATGGAAGTGGGGACAGTGATATTGGCGACTTAGAAGATCTTGGAAGTGAAGAGAGAGACAGGGTTATTGGAGAGAAGAATGTCATTGGTGATGGAGATATTACACAGAGTGGAATAGAGGCCCCAGTGTGCCAAAATCTCCAGTTAGTTGGGAAAGAGTGTAAGGACGGAGGAAGGGGGGAGATGAGGATGGGGAAATGGTCACTCAAACAAACCCTCCAGTCTGAGAAATCAACAGAGAAAGGGGGCGCAGATGGAGAGGTCGAGGTTGGTGAAAGTGCTAGTACCTTGGTGTAAATAAGTGGAAGAGCTGTTGTTGAGGAGGCAAAGGTTGTGGTGGTTCAGGAGATTTTAAATTTATTTCCTCTGGCAGTAGAGGTATAAGGAGCCCCAAAGGGGGTTGTGTTCATTGAAATTCTCTGTAAGGATGAAGGGTTTGTGAAGAAGGGAGATGAGGTCATAGGGGGTAAGGGGGAGCTGGGAGGGATGTAAAGGTTGCAAAAAGTGACGGTTGTGTGTAAAGTGGCGAGACGGCAGGTAGCCTGGAGGTCGGATTGGATTAGGATGGGGCTCAAGGAGAAATCATTTCCGACGTAAATGGAAGAGCCACCAGAGGCTCTTCTGGCATTTTGGGTAATGAAATGAGATCCTGTGTACCCTGGGATGGGGATGGAGTCAGAGGAGGAGAGAAAGGTTTCTTGTAGGCAAATAATGCTAGGGTTGAAGGTAGAGATCAGAAGTTCAAGTTCCTTGAAGTTGGCGGAGAGACCTTTGCAATTCCATTGTATGATGTCTGCCATTTAAAAGCGATGTGGAGAGAGGGACTCCCGAGGGAGCTGTCTGACCTCCATGTCTTGGAAGGGATTGTGATCGATGAAGGGGAGGGTCAAAGAGGAACAAAGTCGATTGAGGGATCTCCCCCGTCACTGAGGGGTGACTTGGGGGA
Organism: Chiridota heheva; assembly: GCA_020152595.1. NCBI lineage: Eukaryota > Metazoa > Echinodermata > Holothuroidea > Apodida > Chiridotidae > Chiridota > Chiridota heheva. Next base: position 2,753,688 of record JAIGNY010001288.1, on the reverse strand, counting down.
GTTGGTGATGAGTAGATGGTGTCTTGAGTTCGGTAGGTTTGGTTTGGTTCATTGAGGGGGTTCTCTTGGTGTTGGATTGGGTTTTTTGGCTTAAATGGTGGGGGTAGAAGGTAAGATTGAGGTGGTCTGTGGATGTTTAGTGAGTTGTCTTTGGTTATTCGTTGGGTAAATTTTTTACAAGTACCTTGCTCTCTGCTGCCCGTTTACATGTTTCAATATGTTCTATGACAAACTGCCCATAAAACACGTAATCACATCATCCCTGGTTTGGTATAGCTTGACCCCCCCCTTCCCCCCCTCAACATTTTATCCTGGCTCCGCCCCTAGTTAAAAATACTTTTTTAAATTGTGCGCACTTGGAACCCATGCGTCCTTTGAACTCACACATATTTTCTTTAGTTTTGACCCTTAAGACAATACTAGAGACCTTATAGTTTACAATTTTGTCCTCTAAGCTCTATTAAAGTTTTCAGGTTTGCCTACCCTTTTTTTCCAATTCATAAGGTTTTGAAAACATTCATATAATCTATCAGAGGGTGCATTGTAGTTGGTGGTCCCCCTCCCCCCCTCACAATTCAAAGTTCTTCTGCTAACACTACCACAACCATTCTCTTCATTATTGAAGTTCTACTTAATTATCTTGGTGTGAATAAGTAATATACATCCTTATAGATAATTAATCAAGTGTACATATTGAGGAATATCGCCATATCACCATGGTTTCATAGTCTTTTCTGGTCACACTGCATTCTGGAAATGTTTTCATTCTCTTGTATCTTCGTAAGTCACATAGATTAAATGTGGGTTGGTTTTTGAAGGCTAACAGGACCTTCGTTGTCACTCCCTCGTGTGAATTCCCGGGTCCCTATCATAAACTGCTCCTCTTTTGGGCAGAACGAATCAGCAAACGGCCTCAGTATCACGAACGTATTCCTCGGGAACAAATAATGGAAGCCCTCATACTCAGAAAAGTCTTTAAGATGAAAAACCATGGCAAGAAAAGCAAAAATGAAAATATCTGCTCCTTCAAGAAATAATTCCTGAAATGGTCTTGGATATAAGAGTAATGAGAGGAAGTAAATAATGATGACGAAGAAACAGTAAAATTGAACTCCGACCTTTAACTTTTTGAACATATCAAGTTTGAACTTTATTTGCTTTTGCGCTGTTTTGGTGGGAATAACAAAGTGCTCACATTCAAAGTCTCTAAGAGCGAATTCTTCTTCCTGAACGAGAATTCTTGAGTTGATTGTGGCAAAGTGCCAACTGACTGTACAGCAGGCAATGAAGTCGTTTATCCACACAATCTGAAAAAAAAGGAAAAAAAAAGTTTTGACTGTGATTAAATTTCTTGAGATTTGCTCTTATTTGTATTTCACTTTTAGGCATATGCCATGGAAAGCACACCTAAGTCACAATGACTTGTTTTCAGTGTGTACCTGATGAATTTGTTAGGATGGAAAGTGAATGAGTTAACACCCTGCTCTTTTTGAGAAGTGTTCAGAGAACCAGGCTGAGGGTGAAACTCCTATCATCGGGACCGAAGGCTTTACGTCCCCTCTGAAGGACGGTGAGCGCCACCCAACCATTGGTCACTTTTCACAAAGGTCAAGTGGGGGAGAAGGTGTGATGCAGAAGACAAACGTCTGTGCTTGATGTCAACGTATATCGTTCTGCATATCTGTGGAAAAATCACTGGTTAAATTGTCTTTTGCCTCCCTGTCTTTCCCTTAATGTCTTTTCTATCTAAATTGGTCTAAGTTCTGTAAAGGAGATATTGAAGTTTCATGTGTATAAAAATGACTGAAATCAGACTAGTTGTAATTTCCCATGCTCGCATCCCTCAGAATCTTTAAAGGAGACATAAAGTCTGATGCAATCATTATTTCGTATGATAGAGGATACAAATCTTAACCAACCTCCAAAAAAGCAAGTCAAAATCTTATTTCTATCTCAAGTTATTCATTTATAAAATTGACACATGGAGGCTGCCATTTTGTTTAATTCTGTATTAGAATATTGTGCATGATGACATAATTTCCACAATAGAGGGATTACATCACATGACACTTAACTTAACTCAACTTCATTTTGCAGGGCAGCCACGTCGTTGCTTTTTACGCATCTTCACACAGTTCCGTCACATATCACACGTACAACAAACATACTACATGCTAACCTACAAGCACCACTTCAGCAAATTTTGCTGATTGCAGTTTTTTACTCGCTTCCGATTTTTCTTCATATTTTCCTTAAGTTATATTTTCACCAGGTATACGAAGAGTAACTTGAACGTTAACGCCATCTAATTGTTTGTTATACTCAGACAAAGCCTACACACCTGATATAAAGTGCTCGTTACAATTCCTAGGCCTACCATAGGTTGAAAGCCGTTACATCGTAGAGCAGAAACCCACTTCGACCGTCGATCAGGATTATGATGAAAATCGAGAAAATGTCTTTTTATTCCCTGCTCACATCTGTTAGTGCAACCAACGGCACAGCAAGATTCCGGCATAATTATCTTGCAAAAATAATCTTATTCAACAACATGCAAACGTATGTAAGTCTAATTAAGTGTACAGCAAATGACGGTTGTTTTGACCGGCAAAATGGCGATGTAAACAAAGTCACATGAACTCGTGACGTCAGCTGAAACACCCTAATAGGGACATAAGGATTTTAATGTATTTCTTTATAAATGTGATTAAAGTTTTTATTCCAAATTGATATGACACAAAGTTTTAACATGTTTTGTAAATTTCATGTGTACACAAAAAATTCCTTGAACCTTACATAGGAATTGTTTTTCTTCTCATAACCTAGAAATCTTGAGGTAGATTATAAAGATATACAAAGCATTCCAACAAAATGGCTATGCTGGGCTGATGACATCATAATCTGCATGTTTTGAAATCAAAATGGTGGCTCGTAAGTACTATTTAGTGGTAGAATTAAAGTTTTTAATAATCATACAAGTTGTGCTAGATTGCTTAAGATGGGGCATGAATCTTGGTCAGAAGATTTGTTATCTTTTATTCTATCAGATGAAATGAGGATTGTATCAGACTGTATGTCTCCTTTAAGTGAACTCTAAGCCTTCTTTGCTAAGTCAAAGGAATTTTGAAACAATACAGGTCTAATTTTTGTTACTCGTTTCATTGAAGAATTACTAAAGCATTCATAAGAAATAATTATGATTAACTTGAACGTTCGTATATAAAGCGTACATCAGCGTTTCTTAATATGCAGCCCGTGGGCCAAATCTGGCCCGCCAGACAATCCACTCTGGCCCGCGAGCAATAGTCATCGCAGGGGAAAAAATCTGAATGAGATCGGTAAAAATCCCAAAATACTTGTTTATTTTGGTTTTTCCTAGGCAGATCTGCACACTATAACATCGCAGCTTATCAAGCAAAATGTTATCTTTAGTTCTGATTCACTGCTTGTCAAAGGAAGGCTGGTAAGAGAACCACCGACATCTGGCATACATCCTTCTCATCGCGCGCACTCTCAGCTTGTTTGTATTCAGGGATTCTTTTGATGGGTTTTGTTTGTCACGTGATGCTGGTTTTGTCATGCGATTGGCCCACGGCCTGAGGTTGTTGTGAAATGATGGCCCTTGGACAAAATTAATTAAGAACCCCTAGCATACAAAGTGTGTTTGAATATTCTTGAGACTCAAGACAAATTCGCCTTCACTTTTCGCCAGCATTTGAAGCATCTAAAAAAAAATATATTTCAGAGAATTTGTGATTTACATCTTGTTAATACTGGCCACCAGTGCTGTAATTCCTTGAGGGGGTGGGGGAACATGTCACACCAAGTTTAACAGACTAAAAAAATCCTCTAGGTCCCCCACTTTTTAGATAAACAGCATGATGTTCCTCCACTTTCTGGATGAGAAGCATGATGTCCCTCCACTTTCTGGATGAGAATTACACCTCAGATAGTTACACCACTCATGCCTAAATAAGGCAATAAACAGGAGCAGGGGCAGACGGGATGTATGGTCCACCGGTCCTGGCTGTGATTTTCCCCATTACTAACCTTCAAATTGTCCATTCTACTACCTGACTAGTAGTCTAAGGCAACGGTTACTCCACTTGGACCAGTAGATTTCTATGCGCCAGTCCGCCCCTGAACAAGAGTCTAATTAAGTTATTGTGATATTACCGTTTGAAACAAAGCAAAATTTAAAACAATTCATTTCAATTTGTGAAAAAAGTAAATTAAGTTTGAGTAAAACACATTTACTCCACAGTAGCTTAGAAAGCGAAGTAGACTTTGGTTTTGTTTTTGCGTTTTTTTTTTGCTAAGTCACAGGAATTGAAAAAAAGCACAGTTCTCTTGTTTGATACTCATGTCGTTGAACTATTCATAAGAAATTATCATGATTACTTTGAACATTCGTATCAAAGGTTTTCAGCGCCGTGATGTGCACGAAACGGGTTTTCAAACACGCCCTCATTTTACAGCCGCCAGGTCCTTTTAACCAATTCATCACAATTTGTAAAAAAAAAAAAAAATACTTTTCAGTAAAACACATTTACACCAGTTAAGACAGTGACAGTAGACTTTCAAAACCAGTCAATTCTTATAAACTTAATCATTCAAGCTTGAAATTTCCTAAACAGAACAAGAAAGTTTCTTTACAGATCTGTTTATTGTTTTCTTACTAGAAAGACAATGTACAGCCACCCAACTAATTCTTCAGAAAATATGAAGAAAAAACCCCCCAAAAAACCCCAAACCAAGCCTTCTTATGAAAGACTTTTACAAAGGTCTCATCTTGAAAAGTTCAACAGATATTTGTACTTTGTTTTTGACAAATGAATTTTGATATGATTGCTGACAGGTTTGATAAGCCACTTTGCAGGGTATCGAATACTACCTAAGATAAAAAAGTAAATCACACTAATCAACGGTTAGGGATTTGGAGATAAAAACAATAAAGTTTGGATATGAAAACAAAGTTGAGTATTTTATAGTACAAGTGATTGATAACTTAAGAAGCTTTTGCATAATCACGTTTCGTCAATTTTATGTCTGCATTTGTTTCATGGTTTCTGTATCTGTACATCAGCTATACAGAAATATTGCAGGAAAGTTAGATATAAAACAATTCTTTCGTACTGCTATGCTTCTGCACATCTAGGAAATCTTTTGCATAGGCAATTACTTTCTTCTCTTTTCAGGGCCCCTTGATGGTCGGCCCAAGCTGTGGTGTAGGTAACTCTATTCCAAGTCAGGCAAAGACATTAAATTTGTCCAAATCATTGCCTTTTTCTGATTTTTCCATAACATAATTGATCCTAAATTTTCAGACTTAAAAAAAAAAAATGCAAAAAAAAAATTTCATAACCCATTCATTGAAACATTATGAATGATTATAGGGTAAGTGTGGATGCTAAATTGACATATTATGTCCAAAACATGCATATTTCAGCTTTAGCTAGAGCCCTGATTTATCATAACCTTTTAATTTTGTAGCAAAAATCTGGGGTATCATATTTTAATCATGATGTACATGATAGAGAACCTGAATGGCAAAGGTGTGTGTCCCTAAGCTTTATTACTTTGGATATTCAATACAAATATGAACCACCCACTAAAATGTAATACCATTGTGGTGAAGTTCAATAAATAAACATGAATTTGGCCCCAGTTTAAAAAACAAAACCTAATCCCACCCAAATTCCATCATAAGCTTCACTTTTGAAAACAAATATTAAAAGAGTAAACATGTTATTTACACCACAAATGACTTGTTTTAATTGCTCAGTTTCAAAAATAAGACAATCATGATGAATTCCTAAACTCATGTCAGTCATAAAATGGTTGTGTAGTTGTCATGGTAACAATAAATTCTGATTATAGGTTCTTTTCCCATGGAGACAGTAGATAGAAACAAGACTGCAAATATGAATGCAGAATAAACAGTTGTTTGTGAACCGCAATTAAGATTTCTTCCTGAGTTGAACTACAAATATTATTCCCAATTTGATTTCTAGGATCAGATTGCAAAATAAGTTTGTTGTCAGGTTATGAGCCATAAAGGGCAGGTCAATGACATTTGCCATTTGCAGCCAAAACTACTTTTAAAGGATTAGTTCAGTGGTCAAGCAAGCACGGAGGAGGGAGTGGGGTTGCACTTCCATATGTGAGGTATATATAAATGCACTTGTTCTAAACAAACTTGACTTAAATGCCACTGTCAAAGATTTTGTCTAAAAGTTACTTCACAGTGGTTACCCTAACGCCTGATTGCTGTTCAAGTTAACAGAGCATCTCCTCTTCCTCGGGGGACCACACTAAGCTATGAGAAAGATAACTTAACCATAGAGAACCCTTATAGTGATTCAAATCCTATATAAATTTTCCCCTCTCCACCCATTCTTGGCCAGAAAACAACCACCACATTTGCATTCGTTGCTGGTTCAAACCAAACCACGACTGAACCCTGGTAATATTCCGTGTGGCAAATCTCGTTGCCAAATTTGCCAGCACTTTTATACCCGACAACTGTTTCCTTTTACAATTTTCCCCACTAATGCAAGCTGCGACTCGGCAATTGTTATTTACATTCTTTTTTGTTGTAAATGTCCTGAAGCTGTATATGTTGTTGAAACAGAAACAAAATTCAGATACATGTTCAATAACCACAAATCAAGTATAGGAAACAAGCTCATCGGTTTCCCTGTGGCCATACACTTCAACGCCCCCTCCCACTCAAAGATTTATGCTGTACCATTGTTAGGCGTAGTTTCCCCCACACAAATGCCAGAAAGCTCTTCAAACAGAAAATTATACAACAATTAGATGCACACAGCACAGGTCTGAATAAAGCTCATGGTTTTCTGGTGATCTACGATTTTGTTAGAAATCATTAACTACTTGAATGTGTTTTTCTCTGTTCAGTTGTCATAAGAGTTTGCTGACAAAGGTTCCAGGGGAACCAAAATATTATATATTTTTTCTAATTATATTTGGATATTCATTGATCCATCAAAGCGTTTTTTTATATTTACTTTGTGTAATTTTTGACCAATACACGGACATTTCACTATATATATATATATATATATATATATATATATATATATATATATATATATATATATATATATATATATATATATATATATATATATATATATATATATATATATATATATATATATATATATATATATATATATATATATATATATATATATATATATATATATATATATATATATATATATATATATATATATATATATATATATATATATATATATATACACATATATATATATATATATATATGTATATATATATATATATATATATATATATATATATATATATATATATATTATATATATATATGTATATATTTATATATATATATAAATAATAAGTTTCGCATATTGGCCGTTACAAACAAGTCATACCACTGAAGAAGGAAACAGGAGTTTTTGAAATATTTGGTTTATAAAGAAATTCTGTTGGCTAGAGACATTGTCATTTTTTTCCAATTTTGTTTTATATATATATATATATATGTGTCATTTTCATAGTGCAGAATTGTTTCAAAATAATTGTTCTCGTCATCCAATGTGACACTTACCCACAATGAAAGTTGAAAGGCAAGATCGTCGCCGCAATAGATGAGGAAGACTCGGCATAGTAAATGGACCAGTAGCATAACTGTAAGAGAGCAAAAAAGAAAGGCAAGAATTGCTTTGGTACATCTTTAAGAGGAACATACAGTTGGAAGCTTGATATAGGTATCAGTGCATGAGGAGGGGACAGCAGCATAAGAAGGTTCATCTCTCAGGGGAGCAAAGGCCATGAATATTTCTGGGTTAGAAACAAAGTTGTTGACTCGAGTCACTGTCTTGAACTTGAGTCGGACTCGAGTCACATTTTTAAAAATTTGTGACTTGACTTGTTAACAAGTGACTTGACCAGTGGTGTAGCTAGGGCCCTAGGCAAGAGGGTCCTATGGTATGTTTTCTTATGGCGCCCCTTAATAGGGCCTGATCTGGGCCCAATAAGGGTGGGCAGCTGCCCCTCCTGCTCCCTTTGGTTATGCAACAACAAAAAAACAATGCTGAAATCTCTGTACCAAATATTGAGTGAATATAAGAGGGCAGCATGTTGAATCTTTTAATAGGTTCTCATTACAAACTTTTAAAGGAAGATCTTTAATTCATAAAGACAGGATATTACTACCACAGACTTCAGTATTCAAGCAGGGCAATTTAAAAGTGATGTACCCTGAAGGTATTCATAATTAAAGGGTTGTGGGCTGTTGACAAGATGGTTTTGACCAAATGTTTTGTAATCATTTTTGCTGATTTGATTAACTTTAGGCATGAAAATTGGCAACCCATTAAGCAAATTATTCTGGAGATAAATTTTCTTGTTTTCAAATTTTTTCAGTGGCCACTTGACTGCATAGTTTTAAGGTTTTTTTCAGGATTGTCCTCAGATTTCAAAACACACCCACTGTGTGCCAAAATTGATAGGAGAATTTTTGTTTTTTCTCTCTTCAAACTTTTGGGGCTGTTTCAATCATTTGTCCCCACTTACTCCCCATCGCAGCATTAGGCTTGAAAATAAGACCCCTGTATCATACCTTAGGATGATACTGGATACAGCTTGCAAAACCTCAAGTTTTAGCTCTGTGTTGGTGTTGAACTAATTAATATAGGCCAGCTTCATTCATGGTCAAATCTTAAAGGCTCTGAGCTCCAAAAAATGTCCAGACAGTTTTTAAAGCTATTGATGCTGTAACATAACGACAGTGTTGCTTAAGGAGTTCCAATGGCTAACTATCTGATGGCTAAAGAAGTTAGGACACAATTCTGTGTTGGCTCTAGGCAGAAGAGCTTGAGGTGATGGCCGTGTGTTGCAGTGAACAGAAGTGCAGAGATGAGAATGGAGGACACTCTAGAATCATAGTAACCATTTAGTATCTTAAAAACTTCAATCATTTCACCTCTTAAGTCTTCTGAAGGAAAGAGTACATGTAGGTAGCTTGAGTCTCTGCAAACGATTTTGGTAGAAAAGATTCTTTAATACAGGAACTAACTTAGTTGCACATCACTGAACATTCTCTATTGCAACTATATTGCTTCTTTTTGAAAGAATGCAGATAGTATTAGCAAACTTTAGGCATGATCTCACAAGTGATTTGAAAAGGACGATCAGATTATCTTCATCAATATAAGTGAATGTGCGTCAGATTAGGCTAAGAATGCTGTTGGCTTTCTTGACTTTGGAATTGATGTGACCATCAAAGGAGAGCTGAAAGTCAACCAATACACCTAGGTCTTTAGCATCGCAAACATGAGATAAGAACTGAATTGAATTACTACTATCATCCACCATGTGATAGGGAAACTGGTAACTTGAGTTGATAGAGAGAGCCTGGCACCATGGAGGTACCACTTTAAAATGGTACCTCCATGCTATCACTTCTTAGGGTGGAATCTCAACAGCCCGGACAGACCAATTTTGAAGTGAGTCCAGATCACCCTGTAGTAAGTTGATAGTCCATATTAGTATGAATATCCTGAATATTTTGGTGTCATTTGCAAATAGGAAAACATTGGATCCCACAATGAGTGGCAGGTCGTTTATATATGACAAAGAGTACTGGTCCTAAAACGCTACCCTGGTGGCTGCCACTAGTGATGTCATTCCAAGACAGGAAGCCCCATTGACACTCACTCTTTGCACATGGTTGGAGAGAAAGGACTTCAACCAGCCAAATAAGGGGTCATGAAAACCGTATCCATGGAGTTTTGTCAGTACTGTGTCAAAAGCTTTCTTGAAATCCATTAGAATGATATCAACTGGTATCTTGCTGTCGGCAGCTGCTGACCAATAATCCAAAGCATTCAGATGTTGGAGTGTGGTTGAACGTTCTTTCATAAAACCAATTTGTTGGTCGCAGATCAGATTTTATGTAAAAGATAATCCATTATATGCTCTCGGAGGATAGATTCTACAATCTTGCAAAGGTCTATTGTCCGGTTGTTGCAGGTTACCCTTTTTGTAGATGGCGAAAATGTTGGCTAGTTTCCACATGTCAGGAACTTCCATTGAATGAAGTGACTTGTTGAATATAATGCTGATTGGCTTGGCTAGGACATGAGCCAACTCTTTAAAAACACGTGGGTGAAGATGATCAGGACCTTGTGATTTGCGAGCATCCAAAGAAAGAAGCTTGTCAAGTGTTCATCTTCTGTCAGTTGAAAATCTGCAAGGTTGAGGCATGCATTGGTACGGTTTGAAAAAGTTGGAGCAGCTGTGTTCTCCTTAACAAAAACACTGGAAAAGAAGTCAGCCAATATGTTGGTCCAAGTTGTCCAGGTCATCATCCGCAAGGGTAGGCCCCCCCTCCCCCTCTCCCTAGTATCATTTGAAGCCGGGTTTGGCGCAAGAAGGCTTCATATACCACTACGACGATTTGTTTTTCTTTTTACATACTGCCAAAATCTTTTTAGGGTTGTCCTTTATCTGCAGCCTGAGTGAAAGGTCTCTTTCAGGTCACAATGTTTTTTCCTTGTTAAAGCTCGCACTCAATGTTCCGAAGTTTACAGCAAGCTTTATAACGGTCATCTGTTTTATCTTCCAAACACCTCTGCCAACATCTGTGCTTCTTACGAATAATGCAGAGAACACTCTCATCAAGAGGTACCTTATGCTTTGATTTTCTTGTAAAACTGGTATGTTGGCCTTGATAAATGGATGCTATTTGTCTACCAAAAGTGGGGGAGGGGGAGTCAAATGTGTGTGTGTGGGGGGGGGAATCATGCTAAGATACAAAAAAAAAAATTTTATAAATTCGAAGAAAAAAACTAGGGGACAAATTTGCCCAAACTTTGAATCTTGCCCATGTCCTTTAAATGACAGCTTCCTGGTATAAATTAGCACAAGGAATTAGCATTGCGACCATCAACAACTAATGCATTCACCATTTGAAAATCCAATACAAGGTTTTGAAAAGCTGCTTTATGATCCCTGGCAGTTTGGTGGTACAAATGAAAGACTTGTACCTAAATCTTTTGGTCTCAGATAAGAGTACTGGAAAAAGTTTAATGAGGAGGAAGGGGGTGGGGAGAGGGGCACACTCTTAAATAATATCTCTTTCCTTTCAATCTCTGCCTTGATTTTACTTCAAAGTGAATTGGTTTTTGCCTAAAAAAGTTAGGGTAAAATCTGGAATTTCCAAAGAGGTGGTAAGGCAAGGGGGGGGGGAGCAGGACCCTTGTCACCTGGCTTCTAGCGCTACTGACCTACTGTGAGTACATCATTTAAGTATTTACCTCCAACTCCACTTAGAGTTGTTTTTGTCACCCATGGTCGCATAATACACCACCCGTCAGAGGCCAGAAGGAATATGGCCATCACAAGGGCTGTACTCATGATACACAACATCTGGCTTGCTTTCGTTAAGGACTGTGGTGCACTTCCTGAAAATATAAAATTTGTTGATATCAATCACATGAGAATTTTTGAAATAATTCTGAAAAGATCTTAGTAGAACGTTTGATAGGTAGTTTGGGTAGCCTATGGTTTTACATTCAATCTTACAGATTGTATCAATTTTATTTTAATAATTTTATGCATAACCTCCAACCAGTGGCATAACTAGGGGGGGCAGTCGCCTCCTAAAAAGGGCCCAGACTTGGCCCTATAAGGGGGGGCCGTGAAAAAATATATCATTATAACTATATACCATAGGGGTTGCAGGGCCCTACTCGCCCTCGGCCGTAGGGCCCTGGCTATGCCACTGCCTCCAACTGGAAAGAAAGCATGGAACCTGGAAAGTGAAATCCTCTAAGGGGAAGTTTACAGCCCCTTCAATTTCCTAAGCATCTGCTGTCTCCAGGTGTGCATCTTTAATATTCACACCATCACTAAGGAAAACTCAAGATAATACAACAGGGCTGCCAGATACAATAAGAGCTTCACAACCAAACCATCGCATATGGCTTACAGCCAAATGTTTTGAAAGACAGCCAAAATCAAAATCAAGTCCTGAAAATGACACTTAAAATATTTATTTTACTGCGCCCACCCTGTCTTATTCATGTTTTTGCGGGTCTGTTTTTTTTTTAAGCGAAGACGAAGTGAAGGATCACGTGAATCAGCATACCTAAAAATATTATATTATGAATGTAAATATAAAACATAAATATGTCACTGTGAAATGCAGAGGCGGCAGAAGACGTTTGAATTTGTTTGGGGGTTGGCACACAGGATCTGAGGGGCACTTTCCAACTGTTGTGTTTTTAAAGCATGTAGCACAGCAGTATAGCTTTATATGGTCAACCCTCCCCCCCCCCCCTCCCACCCACACACACACACACACTGGAATATTTATAAACTTTTATAAGTCCAAAAATTACTGGCGCCCCATTTTCCTTTCTTTTTTAATTTACAGCTTCAAAAATTCAAGATATCTTGGTCCAAATTTCGGTAAAAGAGAAAAAATTTATATTAAAATTGGAAAGAATTAAATTTAAAGATCATGATTAGCTAATTGTATTGGTCATGAGAATATATTTAATGCCTAAAATAATGTGAAAAGCAAGTAAGGGGCCTTGAATTATTCAGGGGGCCATCATTTATTTATTTTTTCTGCTGAAAATAAATTAAATCAGTATATCAGTATAAATTATATCTGATGGCCCAAATTCACACCCAGTCTTCAGCGAGTCAGTGCAAGGATCCTCATTGTATAGGACTTAAACATATTCCTAATATTTTAAATAACTTTTTTTTTTCAAATCTCTGTCAAGTGGCACCTTTTAAACTTTACAAAGAAGATGGGGGAGGGCATGTCAGTTTATGTCATGACAATGGCCTGTCCAAGTAGGTAAGTTTTGTCCTGCATGGCCCATTTCAAAGATGACCAACTAGTGAAATTTTGGGTGGCTCCCATAAGCTGGAGTGTGTACAAATATTACACTGTTGTCAGGTTATAAGCTGGAAAACAAAGGTAGACAGAGCAAAGGCTTTATAAGTATGAAAAGTCTAATATGTAGACTGTTGCACCCCCAACTTTGTTCTATAAGCCAAATAGGGAAAATTCAAAATAGTGTATGCAGGTGAAGCGCATGAAATTTCACAGATCTTTTTAGGGCGATATTTGTGTAACTTTCTTTAATTAAAGAAAAATGAAATGAAAATGTTTGAAATGTTTGAAAGCATGTTCCTTTATCTCTAAAAAGGATTTGTCCTATTTGAAAGGGCACAAAAACGGGTACATTTCCTCTCAGAAAAAGGGCACTTTTTAAACTTTGAAAAAAGTGGGGGGGGAGGGGGACACATACCCCAGTTCTGCCGCCATGATGAGTAAATGGACCTATAAATCGAGAAATGCATAACGTTGAATGAAAGGGGGATATAAGCTGTATAATCTCTGTTTTTATGTGAGCAAGGGGGAGGGGGTGGGAGGGGGGAAGGAGGAATGGGATGGGGTCTATTCTGTACATCATTAAAACTCCTGGGATCTCTTTATGGATGATTAAGTCACAAATACAAGCTTATCAAATTGAAAAACTTAATATAAGCTATATGAATCTTTACTGAACAAAACTGATGTATTTTGCATACATTTTTAATGTATATTGCAATAATTATTCAAGGTTATCTCTTATGTTTTTCATAAAGTTCATGTATGCAAACATATTTTATATGTTAATTAACTGTAAGATAGTAATGAACATGTTTGAAAAATATAACAAAACGAAAACCATTTCTTTCTTTGTATGTTTTGTCACAATGTCCAATTCTAACAGGCTGTACAGAAGCAACGCTAACCAATTAATAATGCAGTTATCAATGATGTTGATTGAGTGGAAAAGTCACATTTTAGTAGAAACAACCAAATTAGCATAGCATAGCAAGGTTTAACGTCCCAAAAGCATCCAGTGCTGGACATTATATCAAGACGGCCACCGCCTTTGATAACCAGTTGTTAACTCACTGGTTGCAGACCCACTGGGATAAGAACCCGGGATGTGCGGGTGAGAGGACAAAGCACTAAACACTACACCACAGAGGTCAAACTGTGTTCCCTTTTTGTCATTACCGACCAAACTTTGCAACTGACTGACAAGACAATTCAAGATTCTGCCAAAAAATAAAATTTCACAGCCAGGGGCAAATTTATGCCGCCAAATTTGAGCAATTTGGTCATGAAAACGGCCAAATGGCAGCCCTGATATACAACAATTATCTTTCTTTAACAGTTTGGTCCATGCCCATTTTTCTTATTATAACCCACAATGCATCTCTACAAAATCTTTTTATAAAAACACATAATGGCAAAAAGACTTTAAGCCAAATATAGGAAAATACATGTGAAATATTTTATTGGTTTAACAGAACAATGAAATTATTTTCTCCATTTTCACTAGCACAAAATTTGCCTTTCACCGGGAAATTTTAAAGTAATCTTCAGAAATGTATTTCAATAAATAGTCTGACGAGCATATTACAAATTTTCAGTCACCAGCAAAAACTCAAATTATACAAGAAAAGGATTTTATGTTTCTAGAAATATTTAATTCAATATCATTTTCAAGGAAAAACTTTATTCAAACTATAAATTTTGGAATAATGGAATTTGAAAAGCAAAAAAAAATGTTTGAGCAACGGCTGAACTTATCAGCAACAGTTGAAATTATGGTCACTGCGCATGTCTCGATCTGCCAATCGGAAGATCTCCCAATCAGGATATCTGCCAATCAGGAGATCTGCCAATCAGGAGATCTGCCAATCAGGAGATCTGCCAATCAGGAGATCTCCCAATCAGGAAATCTCCCAATCAGGATCTCCCAATCAGGAGATCTCCTGATCAGAAGATCTCCTGATTGGGAGCGTGAACTGGACTGTTTGAAGGTCAATGAACAATAAGAATAATTTCTATATAGGTTCAAAAGAGTATTACAATCTGATGAGCAGATCACTTTTTGAATTTTGAGAAAAAAAGACTTAGTTTTTGAGTTATAGTTTAGACATGGGAGAGATGGTTTATAAAAGTGGCTGAAATTGATCAATTTTCTCATCAAAATAATTAAGTATTGTCAGTTATTCAAAAATAGGTGAAATTATCTTGGAAAATAATTGCAATCAGCTGAAGTCTCACATGCTGAAATTGATCAATTTTCTCATCAAAATAACTAAGTATTGTCAATTATGCAGAAAATAGGTAAAATTTGCTTGGAAAATAGCTGCAATCAGCTAAATAGCTGGAGTCCCACATGCTGATATTGATCAATTTCCTCATCAACTTAGCTAAGTATTGTCAATTATGCAGAAAATAAGTAAAATTAGCTTGGAAAATAGCTGCAATCAGTTTAATAGCTGAAGTCTCACATGCTGAAATTGATCACTCTTCTCATCAAAACAACTAAGTATTGTCAATTATGCAGAAAAAATTAGGTAGAATTAGCTTGGAAAATAGCTGCATTCAGCTAAATAGCTGAAGTCTCACATGTCTGATGGCTGATAAAATTTGGAGTAGTTTTTATTTCATGCAAAATTTGTAATGTATGACTGGGCAGACAGCTGATCTTTATGTAATTCTTTAAATTTCTTTCCTAATCTTATCACTTAAAGTGATGGCAAGGTTTATTCCAGGTAGACTTCTTGGACAGAATTTGCTGCACCACTTCAAAAAATTACAAATAGACTAAGACAAAATTTGAAAAACAAAGGATTTATAATCATACCAAAAAAAGAAAAAAAAATACCTGTCGCCCTGTAATACATCACAAAATTTGCATAAAATATGCAAATTGATGCCTGAGATTTAAAACAATCTGTGTAATGGTCCATGTTTAACAGATTTTGATGGAATTATTCTTTGCTACAATGATGGTTTTCAACAGATTTAAAGGCATTTAAGTTAACGTAGCCTAGTAGGCCTTTAAAACATAAGAACATTAATCCAGAAAACCAAAATAGTGGTTCTGATGCATTGTTGGTAAATTTCAAAGTTTTATACTAACTGGCTTATTTGCATATGAAATATGCTAAATATTCATAAGTCATGCCCATGCATATCAATAAAATAAAACGTGTTGACAAAATTTCAAGTATGATGCAAAACATGCGTATGGTTGCAAAATTATCACTGTTTCAAGAATTTTACATAAAGCCCCACCTACACGACATTACTTACAAAACAGTAGGTCACATATACAGACCATAATTCATCTGTGTACCATGTATGCAATGTGTTTATAAGTTTTTAGGAGCACTTTCACATTAAGGCAGGGATATTAGTGATTGACAACATAAGCATGTACTTTAAAACTGCAGAACATTAAAGACTTAATAAAAATGGCTGAAACTTTTTTTAACTTTTAAAACTAAGCTTGATGCTGGGAGACAAATTCGTTGACTTGCACATTTGTCAATCCAATGAAAACCTACTCATTCAAATTGTCTTCCTTGCCTGAAGATCTTAATTTAAAAAGTGGTTGAAAAAGTGAGCATTCATTACTCAAAGGAATTTTGGGAAAACTAGCTTTATTTTGATTCTTGTTTGAACTGACATATGACACATTTTATAAGATAAATCTTTACATCAACACTTCTATGATTATATACAAACATAGCCTAAAGGAATGACAAAATGTGAACAACTTTTATGTTGACAAATGTTAACAACATGTGTGCCGTGCTACACTTAAGAGCATCCACGTCTATGCCAGAAGGAAAAACATACTAATTCCAGAATATATTAACTTGCACTAAAAACAACTAAAACCTATTTTAAATAACCGCATGGCTTAAAGCATCGGAAATCTCTTTCATAACAGCTAGGGTTTTATCTACAAAATGAGGAGGATTTATCATAAAAAGCTTTTTTTCATGAAATTATGCAGGAAAGGAAGCTTGGTCTTTATGTAAGGAAGTGGAGAAGTCTGTTGATCTACTTATTCAACACAAATTTTAAATAAAAACAGCCAAGACCCAAAAATTCTAAAAGCTGTAAAATTGCCAATTCTGTCACGCATTGTTGATGGGATCCAAGTTTTAGGTATGTTTTCTAAGAAGGTTTCAAAACAATTTACCTATGATTGCCTCCACCTCAGATCTGCTCCGTCCACCTGGCCACAGAATTAGGTCAGGGTCAAGGCAAGACCTTATATGAATGCTTCCTTCACCATTTTTTCTATTAAACTCCTCTTTCATATAATATAGATTTGCATGACCACTAAACTAATTCTTTATCACATCTTTATTATCATAACTATATCTTTATTGATAATAAATTGTCTTAATGACTACATTTTTAGTGTCTTGTCTTAACCTTTTTCTCCTCCAAATGATGTACTTACAGGTCTTGCATATCTGAAACTAGAACATCACTGATGTAGTAGCTCAACATAAATTTTTGGGATGGGTATAAGCCTGTTTTTGTGAGTGGGTACACATGTGCACATATTGCTTTTGGCTACTGTGTGCACCCCCTCCCCCCCCCCCTTCTTACCCCCCCCTCTTTCTTCTTCTTACCCCTGGAAGCCTAAAACTCTGGTGAAGCCACTGCTAAAAATTATTTTTTTATTCACATATTTAATGCCATTTTTCTTTCGTAATAGGTTTTTGAGTCGGGCGAAAGGTCACCTTTCCCCCTCCACCCCTGAATAAGGTGGTCCTGTATGGCTACGCATATCAGTGCATACTTTTACTGCCGAGTGTCCATATGTTTTCTGAAATAAAACAAGTCTTTGATTTTTAGTCAGTTATAGACTGTAATGCAAATAGCTTATTTTTGGTAATTTAGCAGGGTAGATGCCCAATTTGAAGAGGCCGTGCAATTATAGTGAAATAAGGATTCTGATTCTTGTCAAGAGTAGGATCATGATCCGAAGCTGTGGGATCATGATCCGAAGCAGGCAATCAGATCCACCGATGAAATTCTCAGAATAAATGTGTGAATGCTGGTCATTTTCCTGCTAGCATATTAGTTACACAATATCCTGTTTTAGCTTGTTTACGTCATGCAAAAAGTTAGTCTGTTACAATTTGTTGATTTTTCAATGACTTGAACCAATTTCCAATTCACTCGCAATCCCCACAATCAGATCGCTTGCAGTGGGTCTGATTGTAAGTCACTCCAAGTGAGAACGCATGATATTGCTCCTTCTACAATCATCAAGTCGATTTATCGTCGAGATAAGTGAGAACACGGCCTATCATTAGATGTAGGTTAAGGAGGTGTTTGACATTAAAACGATACAAGTCCATGGAAGGAAAATGTAGGAAGGAAAATGTAGGACGTTTGACAGAAAACGAGGTCAAGTCAGTCTTCTGAATTTCAAGTAGAAAATTTGATATTCTTATGCTCACATTCTGAAAGAGGCTCGATCGACTTTTCATATGTGATGCATTTCCAGCTAATTCTAAGTAAATTTAGCCAACCTGACCCTACAATTTGAAAGGTTTCATTACATCTTATAAAAAGCATACAGAAAGCACACAACTTATTACTTTGCACACTGAAGTCTACAAAAAAATTATTCAAATTCAACGTAATAAGACGAATATGGAAGATATCACTATTTTCTGGAAAATACTGTGCAATATACCTGTCTGTTGATGGTATTTCTACTAGAGATTCATCAGAGTCAAAAGGTATAGACTACTCAGATAACAGTATTTAACATATTGCTGATTAATACATTCCACCACCCCGCCCCCCCTCCCCTCCCCCTCCCCTTTCCTCCCCCACACACACAGAAATCTAATAAGAGTAATTTCTAGTTTATAATATTCTCTGTTAGGGTATACCCCTATAATCATGCATGCTTTCAGCTTCTTTGTAAAAACAATGCCCAGGCCATTAGCCTCTTCATGTTAGTGGGTAGAGAGAGAGGGGGAGGGGGGGCCCTTTTACACTCAAACAATTTTATCTGATTGATTCTGTCCCTTAATTCAGGAAAATAGGAAATCAAATCAGCCAAAATTTCATATTGTTAACAGTGAGGACATGACATCACTCTCCTAGAGTAGACTTTCCACACCAGTCATTTTCATACAAACTTGCAGATTTGTAGACTTGAATAAGTGAGTCAAACTAGAGTCACATTTGTGACTTGTGACTTGACCTAACTTGCAAACAAATGACTTGTGACTGACTTATGATCAAATAACTTGTGACTTGACTGGAATTGAAGAAATTTGACTTGTCAACATTAACCATTTTCACAAAAAACTGAAGAAATAAGTGAGTCACATAATAGTAACTAGATTTGTACAACTTTCATTGGAAGATTCTTTATGTGATACAATTTTAAGTTTGAATTAATTTTTTTATATTTTCTTTTACAATTCTTAAGTTTATTTATTTTTATACATGGTCTTCAGCTTTTGAAGGTAAAAAAGATGCAAAAGGAACTTAATGGATAATATAAAAATTACTATATGAAAGGTTAAAGAATTACTTTCGTGAAGCTTACAATTGCTAGAATATACAATCCTGTTGGAACTATTTAGCATTGTAATTTCTGTTTTCCTGCTTTCCTGACATATCCAATGGTTTTTAAGTCACAAAAGCGCAGGACAAAATAATATAGAAAGTATAAAGACTTTGAGGAATCCAAGGCTGTGACGTCAAAACTAGTTTGATTTCAGTGATTAGTTTCTACACAGATGATACTAAACTTTACAGGTATATGAACAGGTAGCAACCACTTTGCATGAATTAATACAAATGCCCTTCATAAACACTCACCACAAACACTTTCTTAAAAAATAAATCCCAAATTTTGAAAAATCTAGCTTATTTTTAGATCTTCAAACACATGCTCATTACGTATTAGTTTTTTATTCAGATGTAAGGATTGGACAGTACAACACTAACATTATGCAGTGTACCATACAGTAATACTTACAGCCTAACATAACAAGTGAAGTTTGCCAATCATAAAGAAATAATGGATCGGAACTCAAGTCGATATTTCCTCTTTATCCATAAGAAAATGTCCTAAAATAGTTAGCATATCCCTAAGTAAGCGATATTCTGATGTCTGATTCAATGGAACTGAATGTTTTGAAGTAGCCTACTAGTCAGTGTGGTATAGTGTGCAGATGATGGCGTGGGGTCTGAAGAGCCCTGGTGGGGTCCAAGGGCAAGCTCTGGTATGGGTCCTTGGAAGCTCTGAAAATTCTGTGGTTTCGATGCCTCAAAATGGCTTAAAAAATTATACAGCAATTTCAATGAAGTTCACATGAGGGCATGCATTTTTGACAGTTCAATTGATGAAAAGAAGAATTTTTTTATTTTTATGTTAAAATCAATCGGGGGCAAAGCCCTGGTAGGGGACCAGAGGCAAAGCCTTGGACGCTTTGAAGATTCTGTGAATTTGATGCTCTCCTTCATGGCTTTAAAAATATTACAAAAATTTCAATGACGTTTACATGTGGACACATACATTTTAAACTGAAAATTTGATCCAGGGGTGAAGCTTAAAAAGTTCTAAAAATTATGTGCTTTGATGCCACAAAATGGCTTACAGAAGAACATGCATTTTCGACAATTCAATTAATGAAAAGAGCGGCTTTTAATTTTAAAGTTAAAATCAATCCGGGGCGAAGCCTTTGGGGTTAGGTGTCCAGGGGTAAAGCCAGGAAGTACTGAAGATTCTGTGAACTTGATGCCCCAAATGACTTTAAAAATGTTCAATGAAGTTTACATGCATGTGGATCATGCATTTTTAACTGTTCAATTGATGAAAAGATTTTTTATTAATCAGGGGCCCAGCTAGGAGGCGAAAGCTTCCGGAGGCTTTGAAGATTCCTTGATTTTGATGCCTCCCCTGAAAGATTTCACCTTCCCAGTTGCATGCTTCTAGTTGAGAAGTTTAGTAAACTTTGGCAAAATTTCCCAAACCTTGAAGAAAATTTTCTAAAATTTGAAGAATACTTTTGGAAACTTGGCAAATTTTCTTGATATTTAAAAGAAATTTCCTAAAAATGAAAAAAAATCAAAGAAAATTGCCTGGAAATGAAGAAAATTTACTGAAAAGGGAAAAAATTCCTTTAAAATTGAAGGTTATTTTCTAAAAATTGGAAGAAAACGTTCCAAAATTCAAAGAAAATTATCCAGAAATGAAAAATTCCCGAAAATTAGCCAAATTTCCTGATAGAGGAAACCACGAGAATGACACGAATCCAGTTTACCGTTCTTGAGATACCATGTTTACAATTGGCTCTAGTTTCAGCAAAATCATATTAAGCTTTGCCCACTATGCATATTAATGAATTCAACGTTTTTACATCATGAACTGATGTACACACCAGCTAACATCATAATTATACTAAATATGAAACAAAACAGACATGTGGTTGTTAAAATATGAATATTTCAAGATTTTTACATTAAGCCCTGCCTACTCATTTATGCATGATATCCGTCACCAAAAACAATAGGGTACATCTACAGACCATGGGTTATGTGTGTACCACCACAAATGAAGTGAATCCCATGTATAGTTCTTGAGATACTGTGTTTACAAGCTCTTTTCAACAAAATCATGTTAAGCCAGGCCCACTATGCAAATTCAACATCATGAACATGTACACACCACCTAACATCATAATTATTCCAAATATGAAACAAAACAGACATGTGGTTGTTAAAATATAAACATTTCAAGATTTTTACATTAAGTCCCGCCTACTCATTAATATGCATGATATCACTACCAAGAACAATATAGTACATCAACATATCATGGGCTATCTGTGTACCAAATACAACATGAATCCAGTTTACCGTTCTTGAGATACCATGTTTACAAGCTTTTTTCAGCAAAATCATATTAAGCCCCAACCTCTATGCATATTAATGAAATTCAACGTTTTTACATCATAAACATGTACACAGTAGCGCACATCAAAAATAAGCCCGCCTACTCATTAATGTGCAAGATATCACGACCAAAAACAATAGAGCACATCTACACATGACTTGTCCTTCTCCTTAAAAATTTGTTCCAGCAAATCATAACCGCAACCTTACTGTAGCAAATAATGAGACCACTTTATCTAATTAAAATAACCACACAATAAGGACTTCATCCATTTCTAATATAATATTCAGCACCAGCTTCCACAATAACTAAGGTTTTCAGAATAAAGAAAATAAAGAGGAAAAATCTGACCCGACCTGGTTATTTATCAGGTCAGGTCTGACTGTTTGAAACTTTAAGGAGCAGAACAACTAATGATACCATGGGCTGTCCGTGTACCACATATGACATAAATCCAGTGTATAGTTTTTATAGAGAGTCACGTTTACGATCTGACCATCACAAACACACACACAAATGTGCATAAAAACACACACATGCCATCATGACCGCATAGATTCCTGATGCTATCATATCGGAACGAAAAGTTGGTCACTGAAATCTGACATAATTAAGATAAATTGTCCTTTTTATAGTAAATTTGGATAAAACTATAAAGACCAACCCCTGATTCATACTGCAGCAGTATACAGTATACCCCATATACCCATTTCGTGAAATCCCAATTTCATGTTGTTAGCTTGTGGTGCAGTGGTGTAGGATTAAAATTTTAGGGGTAAAGGGTTCAATGCTGGGGGACAGAGATCCATGCTGGGGAAAGAGACCATGTTGGGGGAAAGAGACCCATGGTGGGGGCCAGGCTGTCTTATTTAGGGGGAAATCCTTTATTTTGAAGCAATTTGGATGGATCCTGGAAGGGGCCATAATTTTAGGGGCTGGTATTACCCCTGGTCCCCCTCCCAATATTGAAACAAGCCAGAAAACCCATCCCAACACCCTTCTCCCTCCTGTATGTCCTTGGAAACATTTGAAATTTGATTTCTTTGAAGAATTTTCCTGAATTTGGACAAATTTGTTGACTTTTCATATGTAGTACCAACTGTGTCAGTGAAGGATTTCAAGTTTAGCAACATCAACATAATAACTGATGCTCTAAACCACTTTTGAGTACTTTTTCACGAAGAATTCCTAATGGAATCAACAGAAGTAAGTTGTAAAAGACATTCAGCATAACCTGAATAAATAAAAGTATTTTTAAAGCTTCCAATGGCTAAAATTTGTTCATACACTGGAATTTCAAGTCTGTGCATAATAAATGAGAGTAAATAAGCTAATTAGCATGTCATTTATTTGTATAACATTTTTATTGAAATAATGGTGCAAACATTTCTTTTTTATGTTATATTAGTTATGTGCATCATAGAAAGGAAGTGCCAAATCCTATCTGATAAGATCATTTGCAGAATCAGAGGTCAATTTTTAGGTCAAAAAATTAAAAATTAACGTAATAATTTTTTCGTTGGTCTAAAAAAATCAATAGTATCAAATGAAAGGACCTTCTTTCAACAATTCATAAATCTTATCAGTAATTGTTTTGTAACTAGCAGAATATCACAAAGGTAGTAGTTTTAAGACATCTAATAAATCTGAATTAATGACCTCATTTGCATAAATTTACATATCTGACCAACAAATTATGCAAATCAACGTATAGTCCAGTGTCTTAGCTTTCATATAAGCTAAACTTGTTACAGTAGAAAATGATAATAAATTTGTGAAAAAGCCCCCTTTCCAAAAAGTTCCCTAAAATAAACACTGTAATCTCAATGCTCTGGTAGAGTAAGGGTTACTCTGGTAGAGTAAGGGTTAATTAACCCTAACTCTACCAGCACTTTTTGGGAAATGGGCCTGGGAGGCAGAGTCAAAGACGGGGCACCCAAAATGGCCATAATATCGCCATGTGGTAGAGTAAAGGTTAAGCACAGGTTAATTATTCATTGAAAGTCTTTCGAGCAGCAAAGTTGGGCTCGTTCCACTTCAGTGACCCGGACTGCTGCCCAACGGGATCATGCTGCATATATTTATTTTTGGCTTTATTAATGACTGGCTATATAAGAGCTCACGTTTATCTATATACAAGTGATGCAGCTTAATCTCACTTGATTGTGCACAGCGTCAAAAACAATCTGCCACTTGCAAGGCCCCAACTGTTTTTATGGGTTGCCTAATAAAAAAATAGCTCATAAATTTAACTTAGGTTTTTTTTTACCTGTCGTCACTTAGCATATATAAGAAAAGTGTTCTGCAACTTGTCAGCAAGCAGAAACCCCATAGCGGCAACTAGCTAAATTGCTTTAAAATCTATTCAGACCATCATAGCAAAGAAATTCATCTAAATCAGATAGACGTTGACCAACTTCTTAAATCTCAGACAGCAATTTGCATATTTCATGCAGCTTCATCTCACTTGATTGTGCACAGCATCAAAAATAATCCACCACTTGCAAGGCCCCAACTGTTTTTTATGGGTTCTCTAATAAAAAATAACTCATAAATTACCAAGGTTTTTTTTTCCTGTCGTCACTTAGCATATTTAAAAAACACAACTTGTCAGCAAGCAGAAACCCCATAGCGGCAACTAGCTAATTGCTTTAAAATCTATTAAGACCATCATAGCAAAGAAATTCATCAAAATCAGATAAACTTTGCGGCAACTAGCTAAATTGCTTTAAAATCTATTAAGACCATTATAGCAAAGAATTCATCAAAATCAGATAAACTTTGACCAACTTTTGCTCCGAGTTTATACTTTTTCAACAATTAAATCTCAGGCAAATCTTTAAATATAAATTAATTTGCAATTTGCATATTTTATGCAAATTTTTTTGTTTTGACTTGTGACTTAACTTGACTTGCTGGAAAGTGACTTGTGACCCTGAATGACTTGCAACCTTGGTTACAACTCTGCAATTTAAAAATTTGAGATCTCCTTCAGGAATGAAACAACATTACTGAATACTTTCTTCACCATTTTGTTGCCTTATAGCTGAACTATTTCTTTAAGCAATGCTTGAGCAAGTAGAGCAGTTCATTTACCTCAGAACTGTAATATCAGAGAATGGCACTGATTAGTACAGAGGACATTAGGTCAAGAGTTTACAAGAAGGAGAAGCCTTTCAGCAGTTAAATATGATAATGGGCGGAGTCAAAGACAGGGGCACCCAAAAATACAAAGGACCAATTATACAGCACCCTAATATTGTCCATACTGCTGTATGGTGCTGAGGCTTGAACAATGAGACGAGAGGATAAGCAGAGGCTGAAAGAGATGTCATGTCTCTGTAGAATACTTGGAGTCACAGACTTCAAAAACTAAGGAACCAATATGTCAGAGACACACCCTTGAAATTAACAAAAGTGTTGTAGAAAGAGTTCAGTCAACAAGGCTCAAATATTTTGGGCACTTGAAGCGTATAAGATATACTCATTACCCAATACTAACATACCATTACTAAGGCCAGATACAAGGCACCAGACCTAGAGGTAGACCACCCAACAGCATAGGTGTACGGGACTATCTTCAATGGGGGAGCTGAGCACTTTTGCTTGAAAATTCCCAGAAATACATATGTTGGTACACTGTACATGCATACAAAAGTGAAGGTTAAGTTTCTTGGTTCCAGTGCGCCACTCAAGGCAGATTCAGAGAGGGGGAAGGAGGGAGGGGGAGGGGAGGGGGCGGCCGGGGTCCATGGCGTGATATTTTTCCAATCATATTTTTGTTTACAATGAAATAATTCTTAGTAACGTTTTATGTAAATTTTCGGGAAATTTTATTAAATGTTTGGTAAATTTCTTTCAATCTTTGGGAAATTTCCTTCATTCTCGTGCAGTTTTCGGAAATTTTCCTCCATTTTGGGGCAATGTTTCTTTTATTTTCAGTAGCTTTTGTTTAATTTTGGGAAATTTCTTTCTTTTGCAGGAAATATTTGGTCAATATTCAGGAAATCTCTTCAATCTTTGAGAAATTTCCTTCCTTATCATACAATTGTCGGAAATTTTCCTTCAATTTAGGGCAATTTTTTTTCATACAATTTTGATTTGATTTGACTTTTTTTCAATTTTTGGGGAAATTTCCTTCTTTTCGGAAAATATGGCCAAATTTTTCTTCGATTCTCAGAACATTTCCTTCATTTTGGGCAATGAATGTTTTGGGAAATCTCTTTCAATTTTTGAGAAATTTGATTCATTCTCACACAATTTTCTAAAACTTCATGTTGTTGGGGCAATTTTTCTTTGAGTTTTTGGTTAAAAAAATGCACATTTCGCAAAATTTTCTTCATTTTCGGGCAATTTTCAAGATATATTTCCAAATTTTAACAAAACTCAATGATTTTATCAAATTTTTCTTCAATATTAGGTTAACAATTTCCCCAATCAAAAGAAAGCATGCAGTAAATCTTTTCAGGGCACACCTTTCCACCTGCTCCCTGAGACAAGAAGACTCTGTACCATGGTCCCAATATATGTTCCATTAATGATGACAAAACTGCTCATAAAACATGTTATCACATCATCCCTGGTTTGGTTTGGCTCCCCCCCTTCCCCCCCTTTCTTCCCCATGCCCTAAAATTTTCTCCTGGCTCCGTCCCATGGCATTATTTCCTTATCAGATAATTTGCACGTATTACTGAAATGGTTAATGCTGTCAGCAACAAAATTTTGCAACAATTGAGTATTCCCGACATGCATATATGATGAAGCAAAATTTGTTAATTTAGATAAACACGACACATCTGTCCAACATGATTTTTTACTATTTTGAAAAATCAGAATTTTCAATTCTACTGTTTCTAATTAATTAATCAAATCAATCTAACTTCTTTTGTACGTTTATCTATCCATTAAAAATATGTCAAAAATGTGTGTATATGCTGCCCAAATGTGAGGAGGGGGGCGAGGGAGAGCTGCAGCCTCTCCTCGCACCCTCATCCCGTATGCTTATGCCCAAAAGATGGGCAGACTGTATTACAGAGGACATGCAATCTTGTGGCATCAAGTCAATCCTATAGTGACAGCAGAAAGGCTGACCCAAGACAGGAAGAATTGGAGGAAACTAATTAGGGAGAAGCCAACACATGGAACCTGAAGGAACCAGCGTGGAAGGTGTAACAGTAAGTGAGAAAAGTATTTCTTTATGGCTGTGTTCTCACTAATCTTTGGATCATAATCCCGGACGATAAACCATCTCGACAATTAGAGTTCAAACTCGCCATCTGCAGGTAATCAGATCACAAGGCATATACGTGAGCTGCATGTTGAAAGGTGGATTATTGAAAAACCAGCAAAATGTAACTAATCAGCAGGCTAGCTGTTTGCACAAAATACACAACTTATAGCAGTAAATTACACAACTAACTTGATCGCAGGTCACTAATCTGCATCCACACATGCATTTTGAGAATTTAATTGGAGGATCAGATTGCTTGCTCCAATCATCTGCTTCAGTCGCCTGCTCCGGATCATGGTCTTACTCTTGACTATGATCAAATGAAGTGACTGCAATCGTGCTAGTAAGCATTCTCACAGTAAAAAGTTGGCGGATCTGATCACCCACAGCGGATCAGATTGTATGCTCGTATCTCAATAAGAACATGGTCTATGATTAGACTGTGTAATGAAATGATTTTCTGTGGCATCATTCTGAAAATTTAATTTTTAACCAAGTTGAAGGATAAAATATTCTGCTCACTCATAGGTGAAATTTTGTTAACCATCCGATCAATCCTTACGATTGGTTTTCCCTCTGGTTTCTAGATCACTGTCAAGAAAGTGTTGCAAAAGATGCCCCAAAAAGATTATAAATGACAAAAAATACCTATAAAAGGAATCAGAGAGGTAAACCCAGATATATCTACTCAGTTATAGCTACATTAACAAATTCTTGCCTGTAGAAAACATTTCTGAAGAACGAACAATTTAAATGAACCATAATCTTCTGGATAGTGCCATCATTCCTAACGTAATCTTGTTTTTATCTGGAAAATCCCTGATGCATGAAATGAAGTGACAATTTAGCAATTGCCGTTGGTAGTTTATGTTCAACTGGAAAGAAATCTTTATCCATCTATAAAGCCTCTTGTTCCCCAAGGGGAAAAAACATACAAATAAAATGTCAAAAACAACGAAAGAAACAAGTTTTTTAGTGGTAAGTTTTATCTACGTCCATTAACCCCAAAAAATATAATACCATGTTCAGAAAATAAAATGTAAATGACCCTTTTCGATAATCTTGTGTGTTTTTCGTTATGTCAAGTAGACAAAAAGGGAAAAAAAGTTGATGTGAAGTTTTTTTCAGAATTTGGGAACTAAATTTGACATATTTTGAATGAGAATAATCATATCTTCTTCGAGCAACTTGACGCAGATTCTTTTACCAATGGGAGCACTGATATAATTGAAAGAAACTATGTAATTTCAACTGATTAAGAACTTACCATCAATTCATCATATATGTTTATCCTAACAAGCATAGGGGTGCAAGTGGGGTATGACTCCCTCCACCTTTTCAATATTCTATATCTTTTGCATAGTGATTTTTTTGTATTATAGGGTGATTTTCTGATTCTAAAAGCGGAGTTGGAAATTTTTTACTGTTCCGGTTGTTACAACCATGGGAATATCATGAATTTGTGGGAAGAACGAAATTTTTATTTTTTTTGGATAAGTTTCTTGAGTAAGCAACAGTATATGTAAATATGTCCTCCATGCAATTATGCACTGAAAGTACATGAAATTGCAAAAGAGGGTGGTATAAAAAAAAAGATACATTCACTACATTTTTCATGGGAAGATTTTTGCCACCTTTATTCAGAACCGTGGGAAATTTTATCATTAATTCCAACTCCATCTAATAGTAACACAGAATGGATTTACACTAGCCCTCATCCCCCACCAAAACTTTTACCCTTCTTAAGTGTCTTGACATACATTTCCTTTTCATCTTTACCTTCCTTCTCCATGAGGTCCCATGTGTACCAGACAGTGAAGATGTGCACGATCTTGATGCAAGGAAACACGGTCACCATCTTGTGGAGGCTGTTGGAGAACTGCAATCAGAGCAAAGGAAAGATTTCATCACCATTTTTTTAACTGTAAATAGGAACTGAATACCAAGATCAGTCTGGGAGAGGACCAAAGACAAGCAAGGTTAAGACCAAGGTCATAGGAAGGGTCACCTCTTAGGGGGGAAAGAACCCCAAAATTTCACGCTTACAGGCAGAAAAACTGCACACAAGTGAATTCAGTTTCCATAACATAATGCTGCTAATTAGAAAATTTCTTCAATTTTCAGCAAATTCCCTTTAGTTTAAGGAGTTTCTTCTATTTTTGTGCAGTTGTAACATTTTGGGAAAATTATGTTGCAAATTTTTACCAATAATTTTATCAAATATTTCTTCAATTTTACATTTTTGTTTCAATTTTATGTTAATTACCTCCCAAACAAGAAGAAAGCATGCCACCGGAAAGGTGAAATCCTCCCCGCTTCCTACGTCTCTGGTTAAGACTCACCTTGAATGAATACATGCTTTTTGGTGATTTTCCCCATGATTCCTTTCAACCCGATAAGATTGATAATTTTTCCCAAATAAAGTTTCATTTAATTTCACAAATTGTGCCATTTTCCCCCAAACGGTACAATTTGTTGTATGAATGCATTTTACGTCAATAGTCATTACAGTGTCTCCAGACATTTATTACCATAATACAATAAACATGCAGTCTATGCTCTTGCAGCATTTATCTCAAACACTTAAAAGTTCCAAAAAAAATTATTGTATTTTATTTTCAAATAAAGAAACATTTTCACTACTACTACACTTTCACTATACTCTACAAATGTGAAGAATTATCCCCATGGCATTACCTCCGTCAACGATCAAACTTCTGAAAAAAAATAATAACTTTTTGCCGTTGTTTAAGCCAACTCATGTTGGATGATGTTTGAATGCATGTATCATATAAAATACACAGAATGTACGACACGTGATATCTTCTTAAAATGGGATGGCATTTGAGCTTGCGTAAGTAATCTTAAACTTGCAAAGAGATCCATACAAAGTTCATGAGCTACTGTATATCATGAAATGTACACACTGAGTTTTATTGTATTATCCCTTCAGTGGATGTGCTGTCCCATTATCTGGTCCCAGAGAGCTAATAAATAATTCAATCCTGAAATATGAGAGCAACTTGGCACCAACAGTTTACAAACCAGTCACCAAATTCTTCCTACGGAGAAACTATGACATTGCACTTCCACACTTGTAAAAAGTGTCTTAGCATCCAAAACTTCTCAAAACATGATTCGACCAACAAACTTAGTATTACACACAATTGAATACGAGCTTTGACTTGAAATAGACAGAAAACCATCAAACAAAAATGTTTAGTGCTAATTCCAATGCATCCTTTCGTTGTTGGCTAATTTTCAAGTTTGACATTAAGCCCCACCTGCTCATTAATATACATGACATCACCACATACACACCAGCTAACATCATAATTATACCAAATATAAAATAAAACGGACAAGTAGTTGTTAAAAAATGAGCATTTTAAGATTTTTGCATTGAGCCTCATTTACTCATTAATATTAATATGTGTAACATCATCACCAAAAACATTAGGGCACATCCACAGAATATCATGCCTACCTATGTAACACATATGACAAAAACACAATGTGTTGTTCTGGAGATTTTGTGTTTACAAGCTATATACGAGCAAATCATATTCAGCCCTGCCCACTATGCATATTAATCAGATTCAAAATTTTTACACCATGAACATGTGGACACAATACCTAACAATATCATTATGCCAAATATGAAACAAAATGGACAAAAAGCTTTTATTTTCAAAATGGATTTCTATTGTCAAAATGGACTGGAATAAAGCCTTCACATTGCCATTATACTCTTTTTTAGGTACTTAATAAACTCTGTACCAGAATAGCTAACATAATTTTTGTTTCCTAAACTGGTACAGAGTTTATTAGGTACCAAAAAAGGGTATAATGGTAAATGTGAAGGCTTTATTCCAGTCCATTTTGACAATAGAAATCCATTTTGAAACTGCTGTTACAATTGTGGTTGTTGAAATATAAACATTTCTAAATTTTTACATTAAGCCCCGCCCACTCGTTAATATGCATGACATCACCACCAAAATTAATAAGGCACACCTGCGGACCATGGGCTACCTGCTTATCACATATGACAAAAATCCAATGAATTCATGCATACATACATACATACATACACACATACACACATACATACAAACACACATACATAGATACACACGCACAACAAGTGGACCGAATAGATTTCTGATGCTGATTGCATTAGAACCATCAAGCAACAAGTTTTAATTAATTCCCTCTCAAGTTTATTTTATCAAATAGTACTAATCTATAATCCATGATATTTCTACAATAAACACAGATTTAGAAACTGTTTTAGTTTGTAATGTTCCTTTTCCACTCACAATCATCTCCATTAATTTACATTTAAAGAGGGAGTCTCCTCTCATGAAAATTGCTTGACCGTCACCAACAAATCCAATCATACTAGTAATGTCACTTCTGCGGCGGTAATAATTGGCTTGTCAGTACATGGCTGGTGATCGTATAAACATTTTGACCAATTACAAGCACAGCCCTTTCAAAAGGGCTGGTCGTGGCCGTCGACTTCAGAATAAAGACGCCCTAGCTATTAGCAAGGTCCGAATAAAGACTCAAATAAAGACTGCAAATTAGTTAGTTCAAATCCATTGCCATTTTACAATGATACAATCTTGGTTTGGCCAAATGAATAAAGTGTTTCGGGATTCGAAAAGCGAATGGAGTTTAACTCCAGATAGTGTCCACATTAGTTCAGATTAAATCCACTTCCTTCCCAGTCCCCAAGTTTTATCAGGGCTATGCAGGGCTAGGCAAGCACAAAGAACATAATTAATATTATTGTTTTTATGCATTCAAGTATAAGTCAATCCAGGAGCTTGATATCCATTGTATTATATTACAATGCAAACAACTGGAACCTGACAACACGTGAACTTCTTCTATAATGGTAGTATCTGTAATTAGGGCTTTGAATCATAGAATCAGTGGGGATGGGGCTACGGGGGTGATAGCCCCACCAATATTTTATTCCGTCGGTTCAGATTTTAATCCATCGGTTCACATTGGTGCCGCCGGTTTAACAAGCTTTGACATTCCAGGTGCTTATTATGCTTTTAGATTTCAAAAGGGCACTTTCTCAGAAAAAGGTTCTCCGGTAATAATATATTAAACATTCGTGACAGAGAGAGAGAGCGGAGAGAGATAGGGGAAGAGAGGGGGAGGTGGGTGTTTGAGGGCACGTGATACAGAATAGGCTCATTCTAAAAGTTTGACAACATTTACACAAGTTTGTAGTAAATTATTTAAAACCTTTCTTTTAGACAACCCATATTTTTCAAAGAGTGACGATAAACCTAACCATGTACAAACGTAAACAATAAAGCATTATATTCCCACATGATGCGTTTTCATGATTTTGTGTTTTGTATATGGTGTTTTAGAGCTCTCCGCTTTCACATGAATTTTGACTTGTATAATATACCTTCTTACTATGCGTTGTGATATACTTTTTTGTCCTTGAAATGTCAATTTTGCGAGAGCTCCCTGGGACTTTGCCCCCTGGACCCCCACTGGGGCTTCGCTGCTGGACCCCACCAGGGGGCCCTTGAGCAGGCCCCTGGACCCCACGCCCACAAGTTGAGCACTTTGCGCTTGAAGTGTCCCCTTAACTACACCACTAAATATCTTGTCGATTCAATTCAACTCTCCGCTCCCCCCCCCCTCATCTATTATGAAATCCTGGCTACGCCACTGAATAGAATCCTATTATGTTTTCACTTTTTCATGATTCCTCCAAAAAAAAAAAAAAATCATGCAGTATTAATTTTCAGATTTTTCTAAATATATAAAAATCTTCAGTTTGATTTACAAATGTTTGTGATTATTCTGAACTTTTCAAGTTTAGGGTTTTAAAGATGGCAATTCTTAGGCATGGCATTTACAATACTAATCCTGTCATGTCCTGACAGAAAAACGTTGGAATTGATTGCCACAGTATTTATGTTAACAAGATATCTGACCCTTATGTAAAGCTTTCTAACCTTCGTGGAGAGGTGCACATCTCTCTAACACCATTATCTAATACCCAGTAGTTTCTCTGAGATTCATAAACAATAAAATTGTTTCACTTGAGCAGGCACAACAGGTCAATTATTTAAAAAATGCACAAAAAAGGATTCCCTCGTTTATTGGTCTAGTTCACCTTTAAATCTCCATCTTCTTTCTCCTTCATAGGCAGTACTCTTCATAGTGCTTCAGGATGCTTGAAGTCCTTACATCGGTTGCCGATAAAGTCTAGAATTTTATTTTGGTTGCTATGCATGCCTTTTAAATTTATAACTGGATTAGTTTCAACCTACTTAACAAGTTTTTTTTTCATGTAAAACAAAGCAATTATTCACTGAGATCAACTCATTCATGCACATTCAAAATACCAAAAACTTACAGAAAAATCTTTGGGGATCGTGCATTTTCTGTGGCTAAGCCAAAAGAATGGAATAGATTGCTGGCCATGATAAAATGTATAACCTCTTTCACCCTATTTCAAGAAAAAACTCACCTTTTAAGTTTCAATTAGCATTTAAATGATTACTCTGCTTGACTTTTTGCTTTTTATTTTGATTGTAAAGTGCCACTGATTATAGTTAGTACTGTAGAAGTGAGCCCTATAAAAATAGCACTTATTATTATTATTCTCATTTATCTCTAGATCATAATCCCCCAATGATTAACCATCATGGGATCAAGGGAGAATGTGCCCCCAGTTTTCCAAAAACTGACAAAAGTGCCCCTTTTTAAAAATAAAAAGTGCCCTTTAATTATTGTGCCCCACCTTCCTCCCCTTGCCCCGATTCACCCCTGACTATAG
The DNA here is from genome assembly GCA_020152595.1 of Chiridota heheva. Taxonomy (NCBI): domain Eukaryota; kingdom Metazoa; phylum Echinodermata; class Holothuroidea; order Apodida; family Chiridotidae; genus Chiridota; species Chiridota heheva. Next base: position 2,719,790 of record JAIGNY010001288.1, on the reverse strand, counting down.
CTTGATCATTGTAGAAAACAATATCATGTGTTCCCACTTAAGTGTGAGCTTACGCACAGATCCACTGCAGGCGATCTGATCGAGGGGCATGAGTAAACTGTAAGTGAAAAAGTGACTCAATGAAACACCCTTGAAAATGTAGCAAACCGTTCAGTCTCATCAGTGAATCTAATCCCGTCGTGGGTCTGATCGCGAGCTCGTACTGAAATGTAAACACACTCATAGAAGTCTTGAAATGGAAAATAATAAAAATTAGATTACCCTGGGGTATTTCAAGCAGTTGTGCGTCCAGAACACCAGGCTGACCAGCCAGACCAACACCGTTCCTTTGTAAATATACGACATCCAGTCCATCGCTGTGCTAAAGTGGTTTACCTACTCAATCATTCTTCATTAAATCTCCAGGTGCTCTATCAAAAGAAATGCAAAGAACATTCAAAACTCAATCAATATCATGAACAAAATTTAACAACTTTTTTTTCAATAAACAATCATCGAGGACATACTATCGGAGATAAAAATTAATGAAAAACAAACACAAACACAAGAGATGAAAATCTCTTTAATTTAAAACACCCTGAAGAAAAAAAGACATTTGACGGATGGATATAATAGTTTTATGTTATCTGCGCTTTTTACCGTTACTGTTATTAAGACAAAATCTCAAGGGTTTAAGTTGTTTAAAAATATCTCGCGGCGGAACAATGATGGTGAGAAAATTAACACATAAGGCACATAGCTCGGAGGGAGTGAAGGCTCCCATGTGGACTGGAATTGATCATTTATTCACGGTAGCTAGCGCTTGACTAGCTCAACACCACCAGGGGTTTATATCCATTATGATTTATATGAATGTTCACATATCTTTATTTTTAATAAAACTTCATGGACTGGAAGTTGCAACATTATCTAAATTGTTTTTCACTCTTTTTAAGAATCAAGAATATCACAAATTCCTTCCAATTTTACCAAAGAGTGTATTTAATGACAATAGGAAGTAATTTTGTGTGTACAAATTTATGATGAATGAATCAGTCTTTCTCTACTTTCTTATGGAAATCCATTATTTTATGAGATAAAGAGAGCTATTGATTTCTTGTATCTATTTTTTTATGAGATAGAGAGAGCTATTGATTTCTTGTATCTATTTCTTTTATGATATAAAGAGAGTTATTGATGTCTTGTATCTATTTCTTTTATGAGATAGAGAAAGCTATTGATTATTGTATCTATTTTTTTATGAGATAGAGAGCTATAGATTTCTTGTATCTATTTTTCATGAGATAGAGAGAGCTATTGATTTCTTGCATCTATTTTTTCATAAGATTTTTGATTTCTTGTATCTATTTTTTCATGAGATAGAGAAAGCTTTTGATTTCTTGTATCTATTTTTTCATGAGATAGAGAGAGCTATTGATTTCTTGTATCTATTTTTTCATGAGATAGAGAGAGCTATTGATTTCTTGTATCTATTTTTTTTCATTAATTTGTTCATTTGTTTAAGTTCGTTTTAATGATTTTAATTTGTTCAACTTTTTTAATTCATATTCTTTTACAAAAAAATAAATAAATGAATAACCATAGCCAAATCACCTGGAGAAGACATATAATTCAAAGAGCCAAATAACAGGAATCACTGATTTACGCACAGATTTTGACTAATGTACAGTATAGAACTTTTCAAAACGGGTTTGGCCGAACATAAAATGTCAGGGTATAACCAATTAATTGCTGGAGGAATTTTCTTTTTACTAACCAACCAATCAGCTGCAGGGAAAATTGTAAACAACAACATTAGGCGCGCGTGTAACCTCATAAGTTTGTCGCACGTACATAGTACAATAAGTCAGTGCATTACACGTACATATAGGCCTACATAAATGCTATGTAAAATGTATACGCTTTGTGTGTTCTGCTCTGCCTGGATAATGTGATGAGAATGTTTGTCATATTCGCTTTAGACTGTCGCAATTAAGGAATATACAATAACCAAGATTCGAAGTTAAAATTTGGCTTCATGTAAGTTTATGACATGCACAGTAGGCCCTACGTTTGATGCATAAAGTTGTGCATGTAAAAAATGGTTATTTTGTTGTACATTCTTTGGGTTTCACATTCCTTCTGCATTCACAAAACATTAAAAGCTTTTGTGCAATTTAAACACAACAATAGTAAATTGGCAAAAATCGTTTTAAATTTTAAAACGCTGGCGTTCAGTGCTGAGAGCCTTATGGTATAAAATTGTGCCAAACCAAACCTTGCAGGGATGATGTTTTAACATGTTTTATGAGCAGTTTTGACATGATTAATGGAAGATAAGTTTGGGACAAGGGGGCATCATGTCTTATAAGCTGAGAGAATTATTAACAACTTAAAAAATTGAAGGAAATTTTGGTAAAATCATTGGAAATTGTGGTAAATTTTGGCAACATTTCCTGATAACTGATCAAAATCTACCGTGTATCGAAGAATTTGCCCGCAAAATGAAGGAAATTTTCCAAAATGGCACAAAAATTAAAGAAATTTCCCCAAAATTGAAAGAGATATCCCAAAATCTGAAGAAATTTTCTAAACAATTAAAGAAAACTTACTCAAAATCGAGAAAATTTGCCCCAAAATGAAGGAAATTTCCCAAAAATTTACAAAACATCAAAGAAAAGTTGTCCCTAAAGGAAGGAAATGTCAGAAAATTTAATAACAATGGAAGATATTTCCCAAACATTAAAAGAGATATCACAATTATTGAAGTAAGTTTCTCAAAAATTGGAAAAATATTAACCAGAAATCGAAGAAAGATGGCCCCAAAATAAAGGAAATGTTCCAAAAATTGAAGAGAATTAAGGAAATATTCAAAGATTGTAAGACATTTCCCAAACATTGAAAGAATAACCAAAATTAAAGAAGATTTATCAAAAATCAAAGAAAAATTACCCAAAAATGAAGGAAAATTCCCAAACATAAAGAAAAATTCCAAAAATTCAAGAAAATTGACTGACATTGAAGAAAAATGGCACCAAAATAAAAGAAATTTTTCGAAAATTGAAGAAAACTGCAAGATATTAAAGAAAATATTCCACAAATCGAAGCAAAATTGCCTTAAAAATGAAGGAACTTTTCCAAACATTGAAAGAAATTTTCCAAAAATTTAAGAAAATTGTCCAAAAATTGAAGAAAATTGACCCCATGAATAAAAACAGCTTCTATTTTCAAAATGGATTTTTATTGTCAAATTGGCCTAGAATAAAGCTTTCACATTACCATTATACTCCTTTTTTAGTACTTGAAAAGACTATGTACCAGAATAGCTAACAAAAATTGTATTTGCTATTCTGGTAAATAGTCTTTTTAAATACCAAAAAAAAAGTATAATGATAATGTGAAGGCTTCATTCCAATCCATTTTGACAATAGAAATCCATTTTGAAAATAGAAGCTGTTTAAGTGAAATTTTCAGAAAATAGCAGAAACTGACTGCAAGAAAATTGTCTAAAATTGAAAGACATTTCCCCAAACATTGAAGGAAATTAACCAAAAATATAAGAAATTTTATCAAAAACCAAATAAAAATTGTCCCTAAAGGAAGGAAATGTCAGAAAACTGAATGACAATGCAAGATATTTCCCAAACATTAAAAGGGATATCACAAATTTTAAAGTAAATTTCTTAAAAATTTAAGAAAATTTGACCTAAAATCAAAGAAAGATGGCCCTTAAAATAAAGGAAGTTTTCCGAAAATTGAACAGAATTTTAGAGAATTAAGGAAATATCCAAAAATTGTAAGACATTTCCCAAACATTGAATTAACCAAAGTTAACCCTTACTCTACCAGCACTCTTTTGAAAATGCGCTCGGGAGGCGGGGCCAAAGACGGGGCACCCAAAACGGCGATAATATCGCCGTGTGGTAGAGTAAGGGTTAATCAAGGCGTGATTATTGAAGGGTCCTCTGTCTTCCAGGCAGAAAAGTCGGGCCCCTTCCGCTTTTGGGACCCGCTGGGCCGCCCACCGGGATCATGCTGCCTATATTTTCGGGCTTGGCGCATGTGTCGCGGGTTGATTAACCCTTACTCTACCAGCACTCTTTTGAAAATGCGCTCAGGAGGCGGGGCCAAAGACGGGCACCCAAAACGCGATAATATCGCCGTGGTAGAGCAAGGGTTAATCAAGGCGTGATTATTGAAGGGTCCTCTGTCTTCCAGGCAGAAAAGTCGGGCCCTTCCGCTTTGGGACCCGCTGGGCGCCCACCGGGATCATGCTGCCTATATTTTCGGGTTGGCGCATGTGTCGCGGGTTGATTAACCCTGACTCTACCAGCACTCTTTTGAAAATGCGCTCGAGGCGGGCCAAAGACGGGCACCCAAAACGGCGATAATATCGCCACGTGGTAGAGTAAGGGTTAATCAAGGCGTGATTATTGAAGGGTCCTCTGTCTTCCAGGCAGAAGAGTCGGGCCCCTTCAGCTTTTGGGACCCGCTGGGCCGCCCACCGGGATCATGCTGCCTATATTTTCGGGTTAGCGCATGTGTCACGGGTTGATTAAGCCTTACTCTACCAGCACTCTTTTGAAAATGCGCTCAGGAGGCGGGGCCAAAGACGGGACACCCAAAACGGCAAAAATATCGCCGCGTGGTAGAGTAAGGGTTAAAGACTGATCAAATTCAAAGAAAAATTAGCCAAATTTATGAAGGAAATTTCCTAAAAATTAAAAGAAATTTTCCAAATATTGAAGAACATTGACCAAAAATTGAAAAAATATGGCCCCAAATAAAGGGAATTTTTCGGAAATTGAAGAATACTGTACGAAAATTAAGGAAATATTCTGAAATTGTATGTCTAAGACATTTCCCAAACATTAAAAGAAATTCTGAGATTTATTAAAAATTGATGCAAAATTGCCCAAAAATTGAAGCAAAATGGCCCCATAATGAAATTAATTTTCTAAAATTGCAGAAAACTGCATGAGAATTAAAGAAATTGTCCAGAATTGCAAGACATTTCCCCAAACATTTAAGGAAATTAACCAAAAATTGAAGAAAATTTATCGAAAATTAAAGAAAAAGTGCCTCAAATGAAGCAAATTTTCCGCAAATTGCATAAAGAATAAAGGAAATTTCCGAAAGAATGAAAGATATTTCCTTAACATGGAATGAAATATCCCAAAAATTGAAGAAAATTTACCTAAACCGAGACTAAGAATTATCTCATGTTAAAAAAGTATCATTGGAAAAATCTCAATGGGGGGAGAAGGGCAATGGCCTATACCCTCCCCCGCCCCCCCCCCATCTTCCACCCCTTCGGCTATGCCTCTGCTACCTATAGCCCTGGGAGGCTACCAGGGACTGGCAGGGAGCAGAAGGGAAATGCCATATCAAAGAAAAATATTTTGACACTTTTCAAATGTTGCAAAATATTTGTATCCTCAATAATCAGCCCAAGGTACATACAAATAACTGGTGAACATATTTTCACACATGTTTCTACAATTTTAACATTTTCATGCAGTTACTGTTTTGACTTTTTTCTTTTTTCAAAAAAAAATTGGCCCAAGGAACGAACTATGAATTATTTCTCCAAATTGAAGCATTCTCTTTTGACAAACAATACAGTTAACTGTCAAGCCCCAACCAGCAATTCACATGTTTTTCTTCCACTCAAAAATTCCATTTTGATATTTTCAACTACACATGACAGGTCTCTAATTACATGCCAAACTGTAACTTTTTTTTTGTTGTTGAAAGATAAGAAAACACAGGACGTTCACCTCATCAGAAGAATTTTGGAGAGCAATTTTCACAAAATAGAAAGTCGATATGTCAATACAAACGTGTACATGCCACAGAGCCTGGAATATCTAGAATATTAACATCGAGTCCCTTACAGAAAAACTAGCTTGCAGCAATTGTGCAAGATAATGTTAGTTTGCACAAGCTTGCATTTGTTCCAAACACTAGCTTGCTGCAAGCTATAAGTACTATCTTGCTGCAAGCTATAAGTACTATCTTGCTGCAAGCTATAAGTACTATCTTGCTGCAAGCTATAAGTACTATCTTGCTGCAAGCTATAAGTACTAGCTTGCTGCAAGCTATAAGTACTAGCTTGCTGCAAGCTATAAGTACTAGCTTGCTGCAAGCTATAAGTACTAGCTTGCTGCAAGCTATAAGTACTAGCTTGCTGCAAGCTATAAGTACTAGCTTGCTGCAAGCTAGAAGTACTAGCTTGCTGCAAGCTAGAAGTACTAGCTTGCTGCAAGCTAGAAGTACTAGCTTGCTGCAAGCTATAAGTACTAGCTTGCTGCAAGCTATAAGTACTAGCTTGCTGCAAGCTATAAGTACTATAGCTTGCTGCAAGCTATAAGTACTATAGCTTGCTGCAAGCTATAAGTACTAGCTTGCTGCAAGCTATAAGTACTAGCTTGCTGCAAGCTAGAAGTACTAGCTTGCTGCAAGCTAAAGTACTAGCTTGCTGCAAGCTATAAGTACTAGCTTGCTGCAAGCTAGAAGTACTAGCTTGCTGCAAGCTATAAGTACTAGCTTGCTGCAAGCTATAAGTACTAGCTTGCTGCAAGCTATAAGTACTAGCTTGCTGCAAGCTATAAGTACTAGCTTGCTGCAAGCTATAAGTACTAGCTTGCTGCAAGCTATAAGTACTAGCTTGCTGCAAGCTATAAGTACTAGCTTGCTGCAAGCTATAAGTACTAGCTTGCTGCAAGCTAGAAGTACTAGCTGCAAGCTATAAGTACCAGCTTGCTGCAAGCTAGAAGTACTAGCTTGCTGCAAGCTAGAAGTACTAGCTTGCTGCAAGCTATAAGTACTAGCTTGCTGCAAGCTATAAGTACTAGCTTGCTGCAAGCTAGAAGTACTAGCTTGCTGCAAGCTATAAGTACTAGCTTGCTGCAAGCTAGAAGTACTAGCTTGCTGCAAGCTAGAAGTACTAGCTTGCTGCAAGCTATAAGTACTAGCTTGCTGCAAGCTGACGTACTAGCTTGCTGCAAGCTAGACGCACTAGCTTGCTGCAAGCTAGAAGTACTAGCTTGCTGCAAGCTAGACGTACTAGCTTGCTGCAAGCTAGAAGTACTAGCTTGCTGCAAGCTAGAAGTACTAACTTGCTGCAAGCTAGAAGTACTAGCTTGCTGCAAGCTAGAAGTACTAGCTTGCTGCAAGCTAGAAGTACTAGCTTGCTGCAAGCTAGAAGTACTAGCTTGCTGCAAGCTAGAAGTACTAGCTTGCTGCAAGCTAGAAGTACTAGCTTGCTGCAAGCTAGAAGTACTAGCTTGCTGCAAGCTATAAATATTAATTTTCGCAAGCATGCTGCAAGCTAGATTTTTTTATAAGAGCTGGAAGGTCTCCCCAAATCAAAATTTAACATTTACTGTTCCATTCTGTTTTCAACTAGAATTTTCTGAGTGGTTGTTACCAGGGGCATAGCTAAGAAATTTTATTGAAGGGGAGAGAGGAGGGGGGAGGGGGGGGTGTGAAGGAATATTTCCAGACAAAAACTTTTACGCCATAGGTGTCAATGCTAAGTGTGAAGCGCTAGCCCAAACGGTGTGGGGTCTATGTAGTGGGGTCCAGTAAAGCCCGGCGATTTTAGGCATTTTATGGTTGATATTTTATCTAAAATCAACACAGATTTACACAGTAATATTACCCCAAAACAGCATGAAATCTGAACAATTTAGGCTCCTAGACGTTTCCATTTTTCATGGGGACTTTTTATTCTAAAACTCAAACACCGGCATTCATTTAGGTACTATTTGTTATGAACTACAGAAGAAGAAAAAATGCAAAATACATTTTTTCATTGTTTTTCTCTTGTTGACTTTATCTTGTACCAGTCAGCTTAATCACAATTGATGATGGAAGCCATTGGTGTATGAAAATCCTAATTAAATAATAGCACCTTCTCATTCCCCAACATTCATAATAGATCACCATTCCAAGTTCAGTAACTAGCCATTATGTCTGATAATTAAATATTCATGTCTGTATGTGACTCAACATTCAACAGGTGTCATTCAACTTATTAGTAAGTTGCACAAACTATTTGCATAAAAACCTGGACACTTGTGATTTCCATAAATTAAAATATATAACAACACCAATATGAGATTTAGAATTGTAGCTATAGGCTCGTGTGCCCTTGTCAGTTATTACGTGTAACCCACAATCAGATATTCTGCAGGTTATTTTCAAGATTATGCAAGAGAGGTGTATCTTGAATAGATTTTTGCAAAACTAACAACTTTGCTGTAAAATAATTCTTCAAATATATAAAAGATGACTGCTTATCTGGCCATATATAGCAAGGTCCATCAATGTTACCTAGTAGGACGAGCCAACTTATACCTTTATTAACTTTATTCAGAATGAAATACGACAATGCTTGAGAGTTGTCCAAGCTTTAGAAATGTTTTTTATTTCAATATCCTATCTACTATGTCTCGTTCACAAGCAAGAATCATTAAGCTGTCTAATCGCTCATCTGTCCTTGTTAATTGCAAAAAGTTTTTGAAAAGTTTTAGTTTGCTAAATGTCCTTTCATTCTTTGCAACAGTTACAGGAGTTGTTAGCGGCAGCCTGAATGCCTTCTCGACACTTGGAAAGATTGCTCTCTTTTGTATGGCATATTTAGAGACGTCAGATCAAGTTTGTGATCAGAAAAAAGCTTGCAAAAGAGATGGCATTATCTAAAATTAGTTGCTTTATTGGCAGTTGAAGGGTGGATGATAGGAGCTCTTACCACTTTCAAGCAGGCCTTAAATTGTCTTTCAATTGTGTAATCAGAACATCCAGAACTGACTGACACTCCTTCCTGTAAAACTGCTGGATGTTTAATTCGACAGTAGTTTCAAAATATTCATCAATTCCATGGAAAGAAGGGAGGGGGGGGGGAGGGGTGCGTACTCTGTGCCTCCTTTAAAACTGCCCCCTGCATCAAAGTCAAATTTGTGGGCAAACTCCTTCATGGCAGTAAGGATCTTAAGTTTGTATCGTCCCTGCTGATTTTTTCCAGAGAGGATACCGTTCCTTTAATCAAAGCGATTGCGTCAGCAATATTGAGGTCGAGGCATTAAAGTTGTGTTGTCAGCACCTTTGTTTTCAGCATCACATTCTTCATGAACATCAGAGCAACGATGAAAACAAATGACTCCAGCTTGATTTTTAAGCCATTAGCAGTGACCCTTGTCAGCACCTTTGTTTTCAGCATCACATTCTTCATGAACATCAGAGCAACAATGAAATCAAATGACTCCAGCTTGATTTTTAAGCCATTAGCAGTGACCCTTGTCAGCACCTTTGTTTTCAGCATCACATTCTTCATGAACATCAGAGCAACGATGAAATCAAATGACTCCAGCTTGATTTTCAAGCCATTAGCAGTGACCCTTGTCAGCACCTTTGTTTTCAGCATCACATTCTTCATGAACATCAGAGCAACGATGAAAACAAATGACTCCAGCTTGATTTTTAAGCCATTAGCAGTGACCCTTGTCAGCAGCTTTGTTTTCAGCATCACATTCTTCATGAACATCAGAGCAACAATGAAATTAAATGACTCCAGCTTGATCTTTAAGCCATTAGCAGTGACCCTTATCAGCACCTTTGTTTTCAGCATCACATTCTTCATGAACATCAGAGCAACGATGAAATCAAATGACTCTAGCTTGATTTTCAAGCCATTAGCAGTGACCCTTGTCAACACCTTTGTTTTCAGCATCACATTCTTCATGAACATCAGAGCAACGATGAAATCAAATGACTCTAGCTTGATTTTAAAGCCATTAGCAGCAATTCTTATCAGCATCTTTGTTTTTAGCATCACATTCTTCACAAACATCAGAGCAACGATGAAATCAAATGACTCCAGCTTGATTTTAAGCCATTAGCCGTGACCCTTGTCAGCACCTTTGTTTTCAGCATCACATTCTTCATGAACATCAGAGCAACGATGAAATCAAATGACTCCAGCTTGATTTTTAAGCAATTAGTAGCAACTCTTATCAGCATCTTTGTTTTTAGCATCACATTCTTCATAAACAACAGAGCAACGATGAAATCAAATGACTCCAGCCTGATTTTTAAGCCATTAGCCGTGACCTTTGTCAGCACCTTTGTTTTCAGCATCACATTCTTAATGAACATCAGAGCAACGATGAAATCAAATGACCCTAGCTTGATTTTAAAGCCATTAGCAGCAACCCTCGTTTTGCAGTTCGGTTCATTAATCTTCATTTCATTTCATTTCATTTATTTGTTTTTTCACAACCAAACTATATATAATTACAGAAGAGTTTTAATTACAATTATATTATGAAATTTACAAAATATGTATATACAGAAAAATATATATGGTTGTAAAAGGAAGTGTTGTATAAAAACTCTGGTGAGCTTAACTGAGTACAACACTCCCAAAATACAAAACAAAAATGATAACAAATTGGTAGTACAAAACACCCCCACCCCACACACCAATACATACAATCAAAGCCACACGAATTAAATCTTATAATGTTGGTGCGACAGGAAACACAATGGATGTTGTTTGATTGACGGGTATTGTAGTTGTGAGTGTCTTTGTTTGTCCTAAATATCTTTTAAAAGTTGGTGGAAGATTATTGTTAGTAGCCCGGTAAGCAATGGTGGCAAGATTAATGTTAATGAGATCTGGTAATCTAAGGAGGTTAAGAGACAAAAATAAATTACTAGTACTGTCACGATAATAAGCATTGGTGATATGTCGGATGGCCCGTTTTTGTGAGATCACTAATTTATTTAAGATTGATTGAGCAAGCACTCAACCAAACACTGCAACAGTAAGATAAATGAGGTATAAAAATAAGTGTTTGATACAAGGACCTTAAAATCGTTTGTGGAATGAAATGTTTCAATTTTGACAAGATACCAACACCTCTCGAAATCTTATTGGAAATTGAATGAATATGATCGGACCAAGAAAGATTTGAATCAATATAGACCCCAAAGAATTTTTTGGTATCTACTTTACTAATTTTAATGTTATTTAAATGGATAGTGACATCCCAATTTTCACTAAGTGGTCCAAATACTACATAATTAGTTTTACTAATATTAAGAGACAACTTGTTTGCAGAGAACCAATCATAAAATTGAGATAAATCGGAAAAAACAGTATTTTTTAACTCATGTGTGTCACTACCATGATAAAAAATATTAGTGTCATCCGCAAATAAAATCAGTGATGACCCTGTAGACACAGTGCTAATATCATTGGTATATATAATAAAAAGAAGTGGACCTAATATCGAACCTTGTGGAACTCCACATTTAACATTAAAAATATCAGAGCTACAATTATTATGATATACAAACTGATGCCTAATACAAAAAAAACTACAAAACCACTCAAGTGGTGAGTTGTCTGAAAGCCTTTACAACCGCTTCATATGACCGCCTCACAGCACAGATTCACCTCTAGCAGCCCATCTGGTCTTTAAAAGGTTGTGCAACTGTAGATTGTTTTCGATCATAAGAAGTTCCCTTTCAGAGTGTCATGGCGCTTGATGCTTGAGGTGAAAAATACAAATACTTGCTGCAGGGCGTCAAACAGGTCTGTGGCCAACGAACTCACAGCACAAGAATGCTCCCCGCCAGTGTTGGTCTGGTGAGCTTGACATATTACTTAGGGTAACATTTTTTGCAGCATATCCTGGACGTTTGCTTGTGCATCACTAAACACCCCCGACATGAATGAAGCAAATCATATGACTGGAAGGTATTATAAAGGCGATTTGGGTCTAGCTCCTTTGTATTAAGTGTTTCTATGATTTTCCTGGTAGTTCCTTCCCCTGTTTTGTCTACCGCTTCTTGTACCTCCAACATCCTTTCGACTGGTTGACCGACATCATCAACGTATCTTACCACAACAGCAAGACGATCCTGATGTGAGGAATTGGGTGTTTTATCTGCCATTACAGCATACATACCAGACTTCCTGACTTCAGCCACAACCTGAGACTGTACTTCTGCAGCTAGCAGCTTGATAAAACCGTTTTGAGACTCAGAGGGTGGTATGTTGTGTGGTACAGTCGTAGTCTGGTTTCATCGATCCATCTATTCAATGGCGTGCAATGTCTTAACATCAGTGATACTATCTGGCTGAAGTTCCCATCCCTGTCTTGACATCAGTGACACTATCTGGCTGAAGTTCCCATTCCTGTCAATCTCCGTGTCGCGGAATGCAACACCTTGCCGTGCAAGCATCCTTGTCACATCCAACAGAATTGCTACTACCTCCCGATTCTTTGCTTTATCGATTTGCTCTTGAATCAGAGTGTCTACGTGCCCACCATCAGTTGAAAATTGGTAGTAGTCCAATAATGAGAGTTTGCAGCACTTTGAGGTAAAGTGCTCTGCTAGTTTTCCAAGCTTATCTGCTCCCCATCCTTTCATTTTATTCCATGCCCTTACACAAGTTGAAATCAAAGCAGATTCTGCTTTTTCTCGTCCGACGCCAACATCTCCGCGAAATACAGAACAGACGAAAAGGCCGGATCTTTCTTTATGTTATACTCTAGATGGGGGTAATCAGCATACCACAGTGAAGAGAAACGACATTGCTTATACCACAGTGAAGAGAAACCACATTGCTTATACCACAGTGCAGAGAAACGATATTGCTTATACCACAGTGAAGAGAAACCACATTGCTTATACCACAGTGAAGAGAAACGATATTGTTTATACCACAGTGAAGAGAAACGACATTGCTTATACCACAGTGAAGAGAAATGACATTGCTTATACCACAGTGAAGAGAAATGACATTGCTTATACCACAGTGAAGAGAAACGACATTGTTTATACCAGTGAAAAGAAACGACATTGCTTACACCACAGTGAAGAGAAACCACATTGCTTATACCACAGTGAAGAGAAACCACATTGCTTATACCACAGTGAGGAGAAACAACATTGCTTATACCACAGTGAAGAGAAACAACATTGCTTATACCAGTGAAGAGAAATGACATTGCTTATACCACAGTGAAGAGAAATGACATTGCTTATACCACAGTGAAGAGAAACAACATTGCTTATACCACAGTGAAGAGAAACGACATTGTTTATACCACAGTGAAGGGAAACGACATTGCCTATACCACAGTGAAGAGTAATGACATTGCTTTACCACAGTGAAGAGAAACAACATTGCTTATACCACAGTGAAGAGAAACGACATTGCTTATACCACAGTGAAGAGAAACAACATTGCTTATACCACAGTGAAGAGAAACGACATTGCTTATACCACAGTAAAGAGAAACGACATTGCTTATACCACAGTGAAGAGAAACGACTTTGCTTACAACACAGTGAAGAAAAACAGCATTGAGAAACAATATTGCCCATACCAGTGTAGAGAATCGACATTGCTTATACCACAGTGAAGAGAAACAACATTGCTTATACCACAGTTAAGAGAAACAACATTGCTTATACCACAGTGAAGAGAAACAACATTGCTTATACCACAGTGAAGAGAAACGACATTGCTTATACCACAGTGAAGAGAAACGACATTGCTTATACCACAGTGAGGAGAAACAACATTGCTTATACCAGTGTAGAGAAACGACATTGCTTATACCACAGCTAAGAGAAACAACATTGCTTACACCACAGTGAAGAGAAACCACATTGCTTATACCACAGTGAAGAGAAACGACATTGCTTATACCACAGTGAAGAGAAACGACATTGCTTATACCACAGTGAAGAGAAACAACATTGCTTATACCACAGTGAAGAGAAACAACATTGCTTATACCACAGTGAAGAGAAATGACATTGCTTATACCACAGTGAAGAGAAATGACATTGCTTATACCACAGTGAAGAGAAACAACATTGCTTATACCACAGTGAAGAGAAACGACATTGTTTATACCACAGTGAAGGGAAACGACATTGCCTATACCACAGTGAAGAGAAATGACATTGCTTATACCACAGTGAAGAGAAACAACATTGCTTATACCACAGTGAAGAGAAACGACATTGCTTATACCACAGTGAAAAGAAACAACATTGCTTATACCACAGTGAAGAGAAACGACATTGCTTATACCACAGTAAAGAGAAACAACATTGCTTATACCACAGTGAAGAGAAACGACTTTGCTTACAACACAGTGAAGAGAAACAGCATTGAGAAACAATATTGCCCATACCAGTGTAGAGAATCGACATTGCTTATACCACAGTGAAGAGAAACAACATTGCTTATACCACAGTGAAGAAAAACAACATTGCTTATACCACAGTGAAGAGAAACAACATTGCTTATACCACAGTGAAGAGAAACGACATTGCTTATACCACAGTGAAGAGAAACGACATTGCTAATACCACAGTGAAGAGAAACAACATTGCTTATACCACAGTGAAAAGAAACGACAATGCTTAAACAACAGTGAGGAGAAACAACATTGTTTATACCAGTGTAGAGAAACGACATTGCTTATACCACAGCTAAGAGAAACAACATTGCTTACACCACAGTAAAGAGAAACCACATTGCTTATACCACAGTGAAGAGAAACGACATTGCTTATACCACAGTGAAGAGAAACGACATTGCTTATACCACAGTGAAGAGAAACAACATTGCTTATACCACAGTGAAGAGAAACGACATTGCTTATACCACAGTGAAGAGAAACAACATTGCTTATACCAGTGTAGAGAAACAACATTGCTTATACCACAGCGAAGAGAAACAAATTGCTTACACCACAGTGAAGAGAAACGACATTGCTTATACCACAGTGAAGAGAAACAACATTGCTTATACCACAGTGAAGAGAAACGACATTGCTTATACCACAGTGAAGAGAAACGACATTGCTTAAACCACAGTGAATAGAAACAGCATTAAGAAACAAATTGCTTATACCAGTAAAGAGAAACGACATTGCTTATACCACAGTGAAGAGAAACAACATTGCTTATACCACAGTGAAGAGAAACAACATTGCTTATACCACAGTGAAGAGAAACAACATTGCTTATACCACAGTGAAGAGAAACAACATTGCTTATACCACAGTGAAGAGAAATGACATTGCTTATACCACAGTGAAGAGAAATGACATTGCTTATACCAGTGAAGAGAAACGACATTGCTTATACCACAGTGAAGAGAAACCACATTGCTTATACCACAGTGAAGAGAAACCACATTGCTTATACCACAGTGAAGAGAAACACCATTGCTTATACCACAGTGAACAGAAACAACATTGCTTATACCACAGTGAAGAGAAACAACATTGCTTATACCACAGTGAAGAGAAACAACATTGCTTATACCACAGTGAAGAGAAATGACATTGCTTATACCACAGTGAAGAGAAATGACATTGCTTATACCACAGTGAAGAGAAACGACATTGTTTATACCACAGTGAAGGGAAACGACATTGCCTAAACCACAGTGAAGAGAAATGACATTGCTTATACCACAGTGAAGAGAAACAACATTGCTTATACCACAGTGAAGAGAAACGACATTGCTTATACCACAGTGAAGAGAAACAACATTGCTTATACCACAGTGAAGAGAAACGACATTGCTTATACCACAGTGAAGAGAAACGACGTCGCTTATACCACAGTGAAGAGAAACGACTTTGCTTACAACACAGTGAAGAGAAACAGCATTGAGAAACAACATTGCCCATACCAGTGTAGAGAATCGACATTGCTTATACCACAGTGAAGAGAAACAACATTGCTTATACCACAGTGAAGAGAAACAACATTGCTTATACCAGTGAAGAGAAACAACATTGCTTATACCACAGTGAAGAGAAACGACATTGCTTATACCACAGTGAAGAGAAACGACATTGCTTATACCACAGTGAAGAGAAACGACATTGCTTATACCACAGTGAAGAGAAACGACATTGCTTATACCACAGTGAAGAGAAACGACATTGCTTATACCACAGTGAAGAGAAACAACATTGCTTATACCACAGTCAAGAGAAACGACATTGCTTATACCACAGTGAGGAGAAACAACATTGCTTATACCAGTGTAGAGAAACGACATTGCTTATACCACAGCTAAGAGAAACAGCATTGCTTACACCACAGTGAAGAGAAACCACATTGCTTATACCACAGTGAAGAGAAACCACATTGCTTATACCACAGAGAAGAGAAACGACATTGCTTATACCACAGTGAAGAGAAACAACATTGCTAATTTCACAGTGAAGAGAAACGACATTGCTTATACCACAGTGAAGAGAAACAACATTGCTTATACCA
Organism: Chiridota heheva; assembly: GCA_020152595.1. Lineage (NCBI taxonomy): Eukaryota > Metazoa > Echinodermata > Holothuroidea > Apodida > Chiridotidae > Chiridota > Chiridota heheva. The sequence continues at coordinate 2,703,473 of JAIGNY010001288.1, read as the reverse complement.
GTGTAGAGAAACAACATTGCTTATACCACAGCGAAGAGAAACAAATTGCTTACACCACAGTGAAGAGAAACAGTGAAGAGAAACGACATTGCTTATACCACAGTGAAGAGAAACAACATTGCTTATACCACAGTGAAGAGAAACGACATTGCTTATACCACAGTGAAGAGAAACGACATTGCTTAAACCACAGTGAATAGAAACAGCATTAAGAAACAAAACAGCATTAAGAAACAACATTGCTTATACCAGTAAAGAGAAACGACATTGCTTATACCACAGTGAAGCTTCATTGTTTATAAGATGGTGTTCCTTCCTGTACTGGAAACCTCCACAGGTTTGGCTGGTATGGACTTAGTTGGGTGAGATAACGCTTTTGATTTTCTGTCAAAATCGCATTTGTCTGTTTCCCTGGGTCTCGTGCAGGTACTTCATCCACATCCTCCTCACGGACAGTGCCTCGGTTAGCAGTGGTGGCATGTACATGTCTTGATTCCTCATTTGGATTTTTGGAAATATTCAAAATTTCCATTGTCAAGTCGCAGACATCATTCAAGAATTTTTCGACATTTGGCAAGACTCCCTTTCTTTTACACTTTTTAGTAGGTCATCACGGTGTGTAAGTTTGCTGTAAGCTCTTGCAGTTTGGCAGCACAAAATGATCCAAGACGTATTGCTTTCTTTCACGGGTAGGCCTATTTCTGATTGGTTCTCAAGGTCTTCACTCTAAAAGAGCAAACAGCAAAGAAGAACTTTTATTACATTCAGATTGTGGTTAGAGTCCGTGCAAAATATTCAAGTTTTAAAACAAATGGATGTTTGCACTCCTTATGTCTATAGCTGCATACCTGTACACATAGTTTCATGTTTTTTTTTAATCCTGATTCACGCATTCCTCTGTTATCAATTGGGATAATTTCAATTTTGAATATCTCACATACGAAAGTACAGGACACAGCCTTCAGCTGCCACTCACTTCACCCATTTGCAGCATTCAACGCATAACAATAATTGGTTTTATGATATGATGACTGATCCCTCCTTGTTCTGACATGATTATCAATTTTGTTCCTTCGTACAAAACTGCATTACTTAAATTAACATAATAGTAAATAAGATTATATATCAGCGTTAGAAAGCGAGCGTTAGCATGGAGCATTAGTACCCAAATTAACATTTCAATTATTCCTGTATACTTGTGAATAAAGTGAATGAAAATTGATATAACCTATATACCCCCACAGTATACACACACATTTTAAACTATTCAAGGAATAAATACTAATCCGTCACTACTGTACTTGAAATTTTTGGCCCCACATGTTTAACCAGGGAGCTGTTACTTTGATAGCTCCCTGGTTTAACTGCCTAAAATGCTAATACGCCCACACCAACAATACGCAACATTTTCTCAAATTCTCTTCTTTGGATTGGTTCAGGCATGCATGAGGCAGTCACGCAGAAACGTTAACCACAGTCAGAACAGGCTGAAGTACCGTGTAAGCTAGGTCAGCACTTAAATTCTGCACGTGATTGTAATGTGGAAGTCAATATAATAGTTTTTGAAGTGAGTGGGTATACTTTCATGACTTGTAAGGTTGACATTATTTCATACAGTGACACCAACGAAAAAGTTATGTTTAAAGAATAACATTTTGAGTATAGGCCATATGAACTTTAGGATCGTTAATATAAATGCTAGTGATGGGGAGGGAGGGGGGCCTACTGGGGGGAGACATGTTTCTCAAGTATGGAATATTAACTCGAAAAAATTAGAGAAAAAAGTGTAACTATGTACGCAAGTGTGATAGAGGAAATAATGTGTCCTGGACCTCCCCACCCTATGTGGTCACCGTGATATGAAACTTTTGCCAAAGTCAGCCACACTTGAAATGGAAACCATAGGGGGCATATAAGTACTTTCAAAAACTTGGTTGGTCAAAATTTGTCTGCAAAATTCAGCCAACCACCGTTCCCCCCTTTCTCTCCGTTTCCCCCTCACATGCTAACAGAGGAAACCAAATTCTGTTATAATATCTACCTTGACCTCAAATTCAGCAGTTTGAGACTTTCTGGGAGGATCCTCTCTATATTGCTTTAGTTTGGATTTCTGCCTCATCATCCTCAGTCCAGGTCCCGCTGTTACTTGGTAGGCCTACAGGTAATTGACAGTCTGGGTCCTGCTGGTACTTGGTAGGCCTACAGGTAATTGACAGTCTGGGTCCCGCTGGTACTTGGTAGGCCTACAGGCAAACGATGAGCTTCATTGGTACTAACTTCCATAGCTTTCAAGCTCTTTCTAAATCTTGATGCAGCTGCGGCTGCCACAAACGGATTAACTGGGGAATTGACAGTTTCAAATGGTATATGCACTCCTTTTTGAAAGTAGATCCCCATGATATTTCACATTATGGTTTTTCGATAGTCATCATCATCAAATTGTCGGTTACACAGTCCGGTTCTGACAGGTTTTTCGCATTTTTTTCTTCATCCTGACCGTGACAAAATTTGCATTCTCGTAATTGTTAAACCACTGGGTTGGTTTTCTTATAATTATGCCATTCGAATTGACATAGTTGATGAAAAGTGGGACTCGCAGATCCTCTACCAACTTGCAGCAGCCACAAGTTACCACGGCATTGAAGTGCTGCTTCTTCATGACGTAATCGCAACGTTTTTTTAGTTTGCAGCAAATTGTTGGGCGGATAGACTGTCTTGACGGTAATTTGGTAGAAGATTTATCGTTTGTACATCTAATCTGAAAAATATTAACAAATACCTTGGCTTATACACGAAGAAGGGAGTCACCAGCAAATGTGAGTAGAGTAAAAAAGTGTAATTAAGATTCGCGAGTGGTCAAAAAAAAGAATTTTCATATACGGTTCGAAAGTCGCGTTAGAAAGAGTCCTACCTTTCTTTATATAGGTATATATGTACTAGTAAACATAACGCTAGGAACACCTGTGGTTACAGGCCCGTAGCCAGGAATTTGAAAGTGGGGTTCGGTTTTCGTATAAAAGGGCAACAAACTTTGAAATTCCAGGCGCTTATCTTTTAGATTTCAAAGGGCACTTTTTCAACAAATCACTTTTTTACAATTCCGTTCACTGGAACTACCACACCCCCTTCCACCCCCCTTCCTCCTTCCTGGCTATGGGCATGTGTGTTAGTTGTCAGCAGCTGAGGGACATGGCCAGAAATTTGAAAAGGAGGAGCACCCTCTGCGAAAAAAATAATTTGCACCAGACCCAATGAGATTAGGGCTAATCATACGATTACGGGACAAATCCCTGCTGGGGAGGGGGAAGAGGGTAAACTTCCTAACATTTTACCCATGCAATCTTCTACCTGACCTACTTTTTACCGGTTTTCTAGAGAATTTAAAAATAAGGGGAATTTTTTTTGGAAAATTGACTAAAGAAAATTGGCTGAATTTTTCAGAAATTCAACCAAATTTTTCAAATAATTAGTAATGAGGAAGCTTAGAAGCCTATGCATACCATAAACTGCCATTAAGCCGCCCAAAAAATGACATTTAGCAAAGGGGGGAAAAGCTGTTCCCCAAATACTCCCCTGGCTATATGCATCCCTGCAGTGTCAGCGGTAAAATTTACACTAGGTCATCAATTTGAGGAAACTTCTACCTGATCTGTTGTAGATCCCTGATTATGCCCTTTTATTAGAGTCTGTGTGTCCTTGGACGACCTTTAAATTAGGCTCAAATTTCTGCAAGAGAATTAATTGGCAAACATTTAATACCTTCCTTTCAGAAGTTTTGCCAAATACTGCTCTTACATCTGATTAGAAGAGTAATACTGAACATGTACTTCAATATATGTTCAACATGTGCATGTTCCGATGGAACAATATCTATGCATGCTCTAACATTGAGTTCTCGAACTCCTTGTTTGTAAAAATTACTTGAAAAGTTTACGTGAAGTATAAATCTTGACATCATCATAAATTCACTATGGGTCAATCACTAATACATCAAAGTTGCAACTTATTACTATGTACACAGAAAATGAATCATATGAATGAAAATAAGGCCTGCATAGCGGGGGAAGAACACAGAGAGGGGGCACTTGGGTAGTTTCCATTGTTTGATGGTTTTATTTTTTTTAATTTGATTTCATGCAATAGGGGCATAGACCTAGGTAAGGGGAACATACATTTGATCTTAACTTTGATTATGTGACTCCCATCCCCCTACATACACACACACATATACTCCAGGCACATAGGGGGGGGGTGTACCTTGGTGGGAGGGGGTACATTTGCTCTCCTTCCCTATGGAGGGGGTGCATTTGCTCCCCCTCCCTATGGGCCTGCACATACACACCCACACATTCAGTAGGCAAATCCTGCCCTGATTGATGACCTACAGCATTGCATGATTTAGTCATACTCACCAATATATAGATCTTTAACATAGGCGGGATTTTGTGGGACTCGGGGCAATTGCTCCCCCCCCCCCCTAATTTTTTTCTAAATTTGTATCTTTTGTATGGTGATTTTGAACATCTTAGCGTTATTTTGACCCCCATTTTTGACTTTGCCCCCTCCCTACTTTCAGTCGGTAAATTTCACCCATGATCTTCGACATATGAGCAAAACTAAATTAGTATCTGAATAAAGGATCAATTTCAAAGTAGAACTTAATTACAATCGTAGTATATACTTGTTCCCCCACACACACACACACACTTTTGAATAAGAGGCCATGCCCCCACTTCTCGGATGAGAATTATGGCCCTCATGTATCAATTATGTAATATACAGATATAAGTTAATTTTAACTACAACAGCTCAGCAAGCAGTTATGTGATAAAAATTTAACATTACCTCCCTGCCATTGTATTGTAATATGTTAAGTAGACACTTACTGATCAGTTAGCTACCATAACTTGGAGTAAATAATGTATGATTTTATTGATTGTAATAACAAAAAACACTGTTTCATTTTTTCAGGGTGTTTGATAGATTTTATCCTGTGAAATTATATTATGGCACGTACAGCACAGGTCAGCTAATTTTAAAACAATGAAACAATTAAATTCACTTTAAAAAAAGTAAAACTCACTTTCAGATTCACTGTTCACTTTCCGTCAGCTGATTGCTTCCATAATGTTGTGCTGATATCTTATGGTTTGCTATGCAACAATGTACATCACATTTGCAGTGGCGGTGCTACGGAGGGGGGACATTTTCACCCTACGAGATCGCTTCCCCCTCACTTGCTTCCACAAAATTTTATAGTGACATATATTGTCCAATTGATAGGATTTTCATGAGACTAATTTTTCCCTCGCTTGCCCCCCTCCCCCCCCCCTCCCAATGACCAAAATCCTGGAGCCGCCACTATAATCATTTGGTCATTTAACCAGTTTTACAATGAGTTGGGTATGCACACATATTTTGAAAACAACAATGGCAGGAGGTGTTGATGAACAACCATGGGCAGAGACTAATCTACTCATAAATTGGGTGGGGGGAAATGTCACAAAAACAAATTTGTCTACCAAAAGTGTGGAGGAATCACAAAATTATGCTAATTACAAAAAGGTACCATACCAAAAATACTACTGTACAATACAAAAAAAACATAAAATAACAGTATACTGTATGTGAGTTTGGTATTCTTGAGATACTTAAACATTCATAATTACATAAATTAAGGAAACCAGTGCAGGGAAAGGAAGGGGTATAGATATAACTAGAGTATATAATTCCTTTTGTTTTATTGTTCACCAGTGTGAGACATATTCTCCCTAATGAAGTTGTGACTTAATGGGGTTTTTTCATTTGTGCCTAATGAGAATTTGAAGTTTGGCATGTGCAGGGGTGAGGCAAGTGATGTTTACTTTTTGGCAAAATTTGATAGTCTTATGATTAGGGACACTAGATTTTTGTTGATTGAAGAGGCAAGTATAAGTAATGAAAATTATAGCATATCTCATAATATCAATGGCGTAATAATGATAAATCTTTATCATCCTCAGTGTCAGCCAAGCATGTAGACACCCCTTCCCCCTAAAAATCAATAAGTTACACATAAAGGAGGTAGGATGAAAAGAAAAAACTAAATTCCAATAATGAAATATTTTTCATTTATAATTTTGGCCCTGCTCGCCTACACACCAGAGTTACATACTTTACAATTTTTTAGTCTGTGAAATAGCAGTATTTCCTTCAATAGGGATTTAACACATACTCTACCAGGCGGTGATAATATCGCTGTTTTGGGTGCCCGTCTTTGGCCCCGCCTCCCAGGTGCATTTAAAAAAAAGTGCTGGTAGAGCAAGGGTTAATCAACCCACGACAAGTGTGCCAACTCGAAAATATATGCAGCATGGTCCTGGTGGGTGGCCCACCGGGTCACTGAAGCAGAACGAGCCCAACTTTGCTGCTCGAAAGACAGAGGATCTTTCAATAATTAGCCTGTGCTTGACCCTTTTTCTACTACACAGCGATATAATCCCCGTTTTGGGTGCCCTGTCTTTGGCCCCGCCTCCCAGGTGCATTTTCAAAAAAGGGCTGGTAGAGTAAGGGTTAAGCTGCCATATTTTGGGGTTGGATAAAGGATACCCTACTTTTGATCACCATAACATCCAAAAGACATTTTCTGAAAGTTATCTTTAATAACATCCAAAATGAGAATTATGAGCATAATATGTTTATACATCACTTCATCCTCAGAATCTTCAAGCATGATCATAGGTGGGATATGAGGTGCAGTCCCACTTATTTTCCGAATTGATACCACTTGTATGGTGATTTTGTGTATTAAAGTGATTTTGCTCCCTCTGCACTTTGTGTAGGCAAATTCGATTTTGTTATTTTGTCGCCTAGCCCTTCCCTTCCCACTTTCGGTAGGTAAATTCCATCCATGAACATGGTATAACCATTTTCAGTAGCACCATAAACATGGTATAACCATTATCAGTAGCACCATGAACACCATCATTTTAATTTTCTATGAAGGTCGGGTTGTCTATAAATACTGTACCTTGATAAAGGTTGAAGACTGCTAATGAATCTCCCTTCAGGACCAGGTTGTGTGGTTGTCTAATAAGCAACTCATGAACATTTTCCGTAGGGTTCGCTCTTCAAATGGGTCGATCCTCAACCCAATGTTCTGTAATTGGAAATATGACATGTTGTAAATTATGAATTCTCTTTTCATCATTTCATAGTTGTTAAAGTCTCTTAAAGTCTCTTCAAGTGCCTCACATTTAGAAAATTCTATCAGGCAAATTTGACAAATTGGTGACAATAAGTGTTCTGTACAGGTGTAGTGAGGAGGTTTCCAGTGGGGGGGGGGAAGGGTACAAGCTCTTATTTGCGGACAGGCACTACTGATTTGCCGATAAATTTTATTTTCCAATAAAACAATATTGGGCCCTCATTTCTACAAAAAACTTTGACCTTGATCTTATATGTCTGTTTATAAATATAACACTTTTAAGCGTTTGATTACATTAAATTACATTATGAACTGTGGTCTATTTCCCCAACTTTTTCTCATTATTTTCAAAAATAATTTTCAAGAGAGAGAGTTGAACACACAATTACAATGACGGGGTCGTCACCTGCGTATTCGGTTATGATAGTACAAATGCTATCACGAAACGCTTAATACGACCCGAATGAGAACACAGGTACGATGTACGGACAGACATAACATCGACAACCATGTCAATGTCCACGGCCTTTGATATCCAGTTGTGGTGCACTGGCGGAATTTTTCAATGAATACATTCTACTTTTATATCTTCATGTCATCCTTACTATGTATGTGATTTACAAATATTTCATATCTTTATTCATCCACTTTTGATGTATATAATGTATAGAAATTGGTGTTTCTTCCTGTCAATTGCAATATACACATTATATTTACAAAGGTAAACATTATCTTTACTTACTTCTTAATTATCTTTTTTTGTTTTTTTTTTTTGGAAGGGTGTTTCTAGCTCATGAAACCCCCCACCTCCCCCTCCGGATATAGGAAATTATTAAATAAATGTCTGTTTAACACCCCATAATTTCCCTTTTAATGACTAATGGTGATCCTTCTTTTTTCAGACTAGCCCATGCCTACACAGACGCTAGCTCGGAATTTGAATATTGTCAGTAATCTTGTTGAATGCCATTAACATAAGATTTTTCAATCTGTCTTCCAACATTTTGTATCTATAAACTGTCTTCATGTGTTTCAATATACTGAAGCTTCTGTCATTCGTAGCAACAATGACTGGTGCTGTGAGGGCTATCCTGTACGCTCTATTTGTCAATGGAAAAATTACAGACCCCTTAAAACAAACAGACAAAGAAACAAATAACAGACAACCTTAAAAATCTAAAGGTCTATATGTTTAATTTTGCATTAAACTTTCAAATTAATTTATACCCATAAGCCAATAAGGTTTCCAAATTTGCAGACAAACAACCCCCCCCCCCACCCCTATCCCTCCCCCCTCATTTTAGAAGGAAATGGTTGGAAGAAAAACAACAATCAGACTTTTGTCAGAATGTACATGAAGCAATATCTTTCCTTAGAAGAAATGGTCCATCAACTCATTCACAGTCAATGCAGACATCACCTCAGGCATAAATACACAAGTATCTTTATCACTAGTTTGCAAACAAATTTCTCCCATTAAGACACTTAACACGGATGAGTGATTTCAATCACAAAAGTGCCCTAATTGCTCAGGACTGGCTTTGTGTAATCTTATACACACAAATAACCTTAGGCTACTTGACTGTGGCATATGGAATGGCAGATACACAATCATTGTTTGGAGTGGAAACACAATACACTGAACAGGAGGAAGTCGGGTTGGTAATTGTCATACCTGAGTTTTCAGGATTAACTCAGGTGTCGGGTGCGGGTATAGGCTTAGAGAGAAACTTTTCGGCATGTATTCTTCTTTGTCAGGAAATGTGATGTTCAGAATAGCAGTGACAAAAAAAATTGACCGTTTGTCAGAAAATCTGATTTCTTGTTGTAAAATACAATGTACCAGTGCATGGTACTCAGTCCTACTCCATATGTTCGTCAGGCGCAAAATGTTGTTTTAAACCACTTTCTTCTTTTTTTGCTTTCCTTCTTTTTCCCTCTCTCTATTCTTTTTCTTCTACCTTTCACTTTTTACTGACAAGCATGTTAAATTTGGCGATGACCTAAAATGGGAGGTGGGGATGCGGCTCCCCCCACACCCACCTTTGGCTACGCCCCTGGTTCTGTATGTCAGTGGCGGCATAGAACCTGGGAGGATTTTTTGCTGTAATTGCTTTCAAATGACTTGAATCTGCACTGATATATAACATGGCTGATGAACCTGTTTATACTATGACTAAAATTGGTGTTCAGTGATTGTACTTCTAGATTCATTATCTTATGTTTGAAGAGAGAAACAAGTCACTGGGAAAGAAACATCGTTAATCAAGATCAAGGCTGCTTACTGGATTATTGCCACACAGGAATATTCTTAAGAACAAGCATACATTGATCAGCAAAATGTGAAAAATGTACGGAATGTTCAATATTTGCATAAAAATCAACAAAAGAATATTAAATAGTAGTAAAACACTATTGCAAATTGGTAAAAATACATTTTTTTATTGCATAAAGTCAGATAGGTCTTAATATGGTTTTTGGACGTAAAGAGGCAACATTATATAAGCTAATTTGTAAGTCAATTATGAATCATGGAAAACCCAAATGATTTAGTAATATGTTGTTTTTCCAGGTCTAAGGTATATGGACATTGGTAGAGATGGTAGAGATTTGTACCCAGATGAAAGTGTATTAAATTCTGAGCAGAACAGTGATGAGTATGAACAGGAATACAGCTAAAATTCTTTATGTAATTCTTAGTATTTTTTTTCAAATTTCAAATATCAAAGCTATAGGTTCTCAAATTGCAATCTACTGCTAAATCTAGGTCAAGCCCAAAATAATATTCAATTTTCTGTTCAGTACAGCCCAGGGGAAGGGCTGAAAAACAATAAGTTACCATGAGCGGTTCCAGGGCTTTTCCCATTCTGAGGTCACAAAATATATTGCATTTATTGCATTTATTGCATTTATGCTAATTAGGCGATGATTTAAAATGCTGTAAATTTGGTAAAAAGTGCAATTTGTAATTGATTTAACAGTCCGAGCAATTTGTCAGATTCGACAAACTTTGACATTTTTCAAAATCGCGGAATATCTATTCTAATCATATTTGTTCGTGCAGCTTGCCGTAACATTACACTATCATATTAGACGTTGCACAGCCATTTTTGTTATGTGCGATCATTATTGGGAAATGAGGTTTGACCTTCCATAAGCAAACAGTGATAATGATAGCATGAACGTTGCTGCTGACATGTAAGATTTACCATCATTTGGTCATAACTTCTTTCACTTTAATCTCAGCCTCACTGTTTCTGTGTGTTGCTGATGTTGTGTGATTGTTGTCGTTAATATTGTGAGTATATGCAGTGGCATAGCCACGGAGGGGGTGGGGAAGATGGCGGGGCATCCAAAAATTGGAACAATCTTGGTTTTTATAATTTGTTTGCAAAAAATTAAATAAAATTGCCCACAGAAGTAACTAATTTTGAGTCAGGAGGGGAAGGGGGTAGGGATGTATATGCAGGAGCTAGACTAATATTAAACTACCAACTAACAGCCCCAGTGTTCTGGCTGTATCAACATAATTATTCTGCCATGTGCACAAAGGATTAAAAAATATCTTCAACACATCCTCTGCAACAGAATACAAAATTTATCTTACTAGAGAAACAAAAACTGAGCATTAATTTTACAATGCAAACTAAGACTTATAGCTGTAGTGTACATACAATGCACAATACGTACGTATGCAGTGAAAATGATAGCATACTGCACAGTGTGAACTGTGTTTCAACATAATTATTCTGCCATGTACACAAAGAATATACCTGCAACACATCTTCAGCAATAGAATACAAAATTGACGGTATTGATGATAATGTGAAAACAAAAAAATTGAAAATTGAGCATTAATTCACTGGTATGTTCCGTGCCAATGTTGATTTATGCATTTCTAGTTCATATAGAACTGTTCGGGCACTTTGGGGCAACTGTCAAAGCGACCAGTTACATGATCATTGTTTGCTACTGCGGTGAAGTGACTAAAATGACACAGTAACATGATCATTGTTTACTACTGTGGTGAAGTGACTAAAATGACACAGTAACATGATCATTGTTTACTACTGTGGTGAAGTGACTAAAATGACACAGTAACACGATCATTGTTTACTACTGTGGTGAAGTGACTAAAATGACACAGTAACATGATCATTGTTTATTAACGCGGTGAAGTGACTAAAATGACACAGTAACATGATCATTGTTTACTACTGCAGTGAAGTGACTAAAATGACACAGTAACATGATCATTGTTTACTACTGTGGTGAAGTGACTAAAATGATACAGTAACATGATCATTGTTTACTACTGCGGTGAAGTGACTAAAATGACACAGTAACATGATCATTGTTTACTACTGTGGTGAAGTGACTAAAATGAAACAGCAACATGATCATTGTTTACTACTGTGGTGAAGTGACTAAAATGATACAGTAACATGATCATTGTTTACTACTGCGGTGAAGTGACTAAAATGACACAGTAACATGAACATTGTTTACTACTGTGGTGAAGTGACTAAAATGACAGAGTAACATGATCATCGTTTGATACTGCGGTGAAGTGACTAAAATGACACACTAACATGATCATTGTTTACTACTGTGGTGAAGTGACTAAAATGATACAGTAACATGATTATTGTTTACTACTGCGGTGAAGTGACTAAAATGACAGAGTAACATGATCATTGTTTACTACTGCGGTGAAGTGACTAAAATGACACAGTAACATGATCATTGTTTACTACTGTGGTGAAGTGACTAAAATGACACTAACATGATCATTGTTTACTACTAGACTAAAATGACACAGTAACATAATCATTGTTTACTACTGCGGTGAAGTGACTAAAATGATACAGTAACATGATCATTGTTTATTACTGCGGTGAAGTGACTAAAATGACACAGTAACATGAACATTGTTTACTACTGGGGTGAAGTGACTAAAATGACACAGTAACATGATCATTGTTTACTACTGCGGTGAAGTGACTAAAATGACACAGTAACATGATCATTGTTTACTACTGCAGTGAAGTGACTAAAATGACACAGTAACATGATCATTGTTTACTACTGCAGTGAAGTGACTAAAATGACACAGTAACATGATCATTGTTTACTACTGTGGTGAAGTGACTAAAATGACACAGTAACATGATCATTGTTTACTACTGCGGTGAAGTGACTAAAATGACACAGTAACATGATCATTGTTTACTACTGCGGTGAAGTGACTAAAATGACACAGTAACATGATCATTGTTTACTACTGCAGTGAAGTGACTAAAATGACACAGCAACATGCTTACTACTGCGGTGAAGTGACTAAAATGACACTAACATGATCATTGTTTACTACTGTGGTGAAGTGACTAAGATGATACAGTAACATGAACATTGTTTACTACTGTGGTGAAGTGACTAAAATGACAGAGTAACATGATCATTGTTTACTACTGCAGTGAAGTGACTAAAATGACACAGTAACATGATCATTGTTTACTACTGTGGTGAAGTGACTAAAATGACACAGTATAACATGAACATTGTTTACTACTGCGGTGAAGTGACTAAAATGACACTAACATGATCATTGTTTACTACTGTGGTGAAGTGACTAAAATGACACAGTAACATGATCATTGTTTACTACTGTGGTGAAGTGACTAAAATGACACAGTAACATAATCATTGTTTACTACTGCGGTGAAGTGACTAAAATGATACAGTAACATGATCATTGTTTACTACTGCGGTGAAGTGACTAAAATGACAGGAACACGATCATCGTTTAATACCTCGGTGAAGTGACCAAAATGACACAGTAACATGATCATTGTTTACTACTGCGGTGAAGTGACTAAAATGACACAGTAACATAATCATTGTTTACTACTGCGGTGAAGTGACTAAAATGATACAGTAACATGATCATTGTTTACTACTGCGGTGAAGTGACTAAAATGACAGTAACACGATCATCGTTTAACACCTCGGTGAAGTGATTAAAATGACACAGTAACATGATCATTGTTTACTACTGCGGTGAAGTGACTAAAATGACAGAGTAACATGATCATTGTTTACTACTGTGGTGAAGTGACTAAAATGACACAGTAACATGATCATTGTTTACTACTGTGGTGAAGTGACTAAAATGACACTAACATGATCATTGTTTACTACTGTGGTGAAGTGACTAAGATGATACAGTAACATGAACATTGTTTACTACTGTGGTGAAGTGACTAAAATGACAGAGTAACATGATCATTGTTTACTACTGCGGTGAAGTGACTAAAATGACACAGTAACATGATCATTGTTTACTACTGTGGTGAAGTGACTAAAATGACACAGTATAACATGAACATTGTTTACTACTGCGGTGAAGTGACTAAAATGACACTAACATGATCATTGTTTACTACTGTGGTGAAGTGACTAAAATGACACAGTAACATGATCATTGTTTACTACTGTGGTGAAGTGACTAAAATGACACAGTAACATAATCATTGTTTACTACTGCGGTGAAGTGACTAAAATGATACAGTAACATGATCATTGTTTACTACTGCGGTGAAGTGACTAAAATGACAGGAACAGATCATCGTTTAATACATGAAGTGACCAAAATGACACAGTAACATGATCATTGTTTACTACTGCGGTGAAGTGACTAAAATGACACAGTAACATAATCATTGTTTACTACTGCGGTGAAGTGACTAAAATGATACAGTAACATGATCATTGTTTACTACTGCGGTGAAGTGACTAAAATGACAGTAACACGATCATCGTTTAACACCTCGGTGAAGTGATTAAAATGACACAGTAACATGATCATTGTTTACTACTGCGGTGAAGTGACTAAAATGACAGAGTAACATGATCATTGTTTACTACTGCGGTGAAGTGACTAAAATGATACAGTAACATGATCATTGTTTACTACTGTGGTGAAGTGATTAAAATGACACAGTGACATGATCATTGTTTACTACTGCGGTGAAGTAACTAAAATGACACTAACATGATCATTGTTTACTACTGCGGTGAAGTGACTAAAATGATACAGTAACATGATCATTGTTTACTACTGCGGTGAAGTGACTAAAATGACAGGAACACGATCATCGTTTAATACCTCGGTGAAGTGACCAAAATGACACAGTAACATGATCATTGTTTACTACTGCGGTGAAGTGACTAAAATGACACAGTAACATAATCATTGTTTACTACTGCGGTGAAGTGACTAAAATGATACAGTAACATGATCATTGTTTACTACTGCGGTGAAGTGACTAAAATGACAGTAACACGATCATCGTTTAACACCTCAGTGAAGTGATTAAAATGACACAGTAACATGATCATTGTTTACTACTGCGGTGAAGTGACTAAAATGACAGAGTAACATGATCATTGTTTACTACTGCGGTGAAGTGACTAAAATGATACAGTAACATGATCATTGTTTACTACTGTGGTGAAGTGATTAAAATGACACAGTGACATGATCATTGTTTACTACTGTGGTGAAGTAACTAAAATGACACAGTAACATGATCATTGTTTACTACTGCGGTGAAGTGACTAAAATGACAGAGTAACATAATCATTGTTTACTACTGTGGTGAAGTGACTAAAATGACACAGCAACATGATCATTGTTTACTACTGCGGTGAAGTGACTAAAATGATACAGTAACATGATCATTGTTTACTACTGCGGTGAAGTGACTAAAATGACACAGTAACATGATCATCGTTTGATACTGCGGTGAAGTGACTAAAATGACACAGTAACATGATCATTGTTTACTACTGTGGTGAAGTGACTAAAATGACACAGTAACATGATCATCGTTTGATACTGCGGTGAAGTGACTAAAATGACACAGTAACATGATCATTGTTTATTACTGCGGTGAAGTGACTAAAATGACAGAGTAACATGATCATTGTTTACTACTGTGGTGAAGTGACTAAAATGATACAGTAACATGATCATTGTTTACTACTGCGGTGAAGTGACTAAAATGACAGAGTAACATGATCATTGTTTACTACTGTGGTGAAGTGACTAAAATGACACAGTAACATGATCATCGCTTTGATACTCGTGAAGTGACTAAAATGACACAGTAACATGATCATTGTTTATTACTGCGTGAAGTGACTAAAATGACAGAGTAACATGATCATTGTTTACTACTGTGGTGAAGTGACTAAAATGACACAGTAACATGATCATCGTTTGATACTGCGGTGAAGTGACTAAAATGACACAGTAACATGATCATTGTTTATTACTGCGGTGAAGTGACTAAAATGACAGAGTAACATGATCATTGTTTACTACTGTGGTGAAGTGACTAAAATGACACAGTAACATGATCATCGTTTGATACTGCGGTGAAGTGACTAAAATGACACAGTAACATGATCATTGTTTATTACTGCGGTGAAGTGACTAAAATGACAGAGTAACATGATCATTGTTTACTACTGTGGTGAAGTGACTAAAATGACACAGTTATGTGATTATTGTTTACTACTGCTCTACATTTCTAGGCTTATAATCTTGAATGGCTGAACTGTAATAGCTTGCATTAAACTTATTTTCCCCTTTAATCCATCTTTTCACTGCCTCAACCTGAATAAAATCACTGTTTATCTCTCCTCTAACAATCATGTGGACTCAAAGTGCCTTTTAAGATCATTTCTTCACATTTGTGTATTTGTATAAGCTCGGGATCAGAACCTGCCGGGTACCAGATTCACCGATTTTCACTGGAATCTGATTGCAATCACTTGATCTTTATCCTACTCCAGGGCATAGCATCATGATCGGAGCTGGCAATCAGATCCACCAATGAGATTGTCAAATCTTTGAAAGCAGCACTGACCTGCGAGCACATTGGTTATGGATTATATCCTGTATTAAATTGCTTATTTCGCACAAACAGTTATCTTGCTTTGTTTTTTTAAGGACCAACATTTTTGACTCTGGGTTAAGATTACTTTGCAATATCAGATCACCTGCTGGCAGAGGTGAAGAAAGCGAGAAGGAGGGATTTTACCTTCCCGATTGCATGCATTTTCCTGGTTAGGGAGGGAAATTTGGGAAATTATTATAAAATTAAAAAATGTGGTAAAATTATTGGATATTTTGGCCAATTTTTTGGGAAATTTTGGCCAGTGTTTAAGAAATTTTGACCAAACTTTTAAGAAAACTGGTCAACATTTCAAAAATTAGCCAACAAAAAAATGTAATGATTTTTTGAACTTTTGATCCCCCAGTACAATTTTTCCTTCCTGAAAGTTTTTGACCCCCCACCCCCTTCCTAAGACCCTGCCTGCTGTGAGTTGTCTGATCACAAACTCTCACTCAAGTAAGAACACATAACATTATTTTTTCTACAATCGTTAAGCAAGGTTATCATCGAGATCATGATCTGGAGATAATAAGTGGGAACGCGGCCTAATTGTCAATGGAGGCCTACAGATTAATGGGCTTATAAAAGGAATTGTAGATCTTTATAGCAAAGCAGTGCATGAATTAAATGTTAGATTTACTATAGTTACCCTTGCCCAAAGTTCAAGAATTATGTTGTGTGACTGGAATTAAACTGTTTGCATTCTTTTTGCAATTCTTTCCCAAATCTTAGTCATTCAATATGAAAAGGAATTTGTTTTCCAGTGTATGCTAGAATTTGAATGAGAGTTAATTTGTTTACATGCAACTTTTTTTGTCAGACTTTGCAATATAGAATTGTAGCAGATCAAAACTGAAGGATTTAAACTAAAAAATATTTTTTATTATTTTCAATTAGTATGTTTTTTATTCATAGGACATTTGCATAATTTCCTCCCTCCCCCCACATCCCCTCCCCTTTCTTCCCCTTCATTCAAAGTTGACCATTTTTTCTTAAAAACATTGGAAAGTGGGGAGGGGGTGGGGAGTTCAAAATTGATAATAGGAGTAGTTCAGTGGTCAAGCATGTTTATCTTGTATGAAAGAGGACTTTAAGAGAAGCAAAATGGTGAAGAAAGCATTGCAAAATCTTATTCCATTAAGGAGATATTTAAGTTTAAAGTTGGGTATCATTTGTGTAGAAACGACTGAAATCAGACTAGATGTGATGTCATAACCTCAGATTCCTCAAAGTCTTTATGTACTCTATCATATTTTGTCCTGCGATTTTGTGGCTTAAAAACCATGAGATATGTCAAAAAAGTAGTAAAACTGATCTAGGAAGGGTATTTATCATATACCACCTGAAGAAAATTTGAAGAAAAATGATTTAAATAGTGAACAAATTCAATATACTTTCTTTAAAATACATAAAGACTTTAAGAAATCTAAGGCAGTGACATCACAACTAGTTTGATTTCAGTCGTTTTTACAGAAATGATACCAAATTTTAAACTTGAATATCTCCTTAACGGAATAATTTTTGAATGCTTTCTGCACTATTTTGTTTCTCTTGAAGTCCTCTTTCATAAAAGATAAACATACTGGACCACTGAACTAATCCTTAAAGGTAATACTCAAGAATCACAACACTGAATATTTACCTCTTATATTCGGCAGAACTGTTCCAACAGTTTTGTCCAAGTAGCTAGAATATGTTTTTCATTATGTGTCTATCATTGGCCTTCAAAGACTTTTTGATTGTTAAAAATTAAATTTGGATAACTCATTTCTCCCGTTCGTCTCTCTTTTCCACAAGCTTTATTGTTTTTTATGTTGCTGTTTACATCTGCTATGATTAAAAGTACAGCCTTTAAACTTTACTCCTATATATGAAGCTAGACATATTGGGAAAAAGTTGAAAGTTCTGTAAATCTTCCATGATCATAAATCAAATTGTTTTCAGGCAAAAATTCTGTCCACAATATTGTTTTGTCTGAATGTATATGTACACAACCCAGAAATGAATAGTTTTGTCGACGACAAGCAAACAACAACTCCAATTTCCTGGAATGAAAATATCGCGCTCCTGGCAAAGACAATTGATCAAGATCTCATTGCATGCAATTACTGAAATAGGATTTTTTCCTGTAAATGGCAGCAGAAATTAGAATAAATTCAGAGAAGTGTACAAGCAGAGGCATAGGAAATGGACGGGGTGGTGGGAACTGCATGCCCCTCTGAGAGGATTTTACCTTCCCGGTTGCATGTTTTCTTCCAGGTTGGGAGGCAGAATAGAAAAATTATATTAGCATAGAATTAGTAAAATGAATTAAAATTGTGTAAAAGTATTGGAAAATTGGTAGAATTTGGCAGCATATTTCCTGAAAATTGAACAAAATTTCCCCAAAATCTAAAAGAAAATGGAAAATGAAGGATTTTCCTGAAAACTTAAATATGAGATTTCCCAAGATTTGGAGGAGATTTCACGACTAGCAGCAATGTTTGATAGAAACTCAAATGTTTTTCTGCTTGAAACTGGGAAATTTGTTTGGTTTATAAGGCAGGGACAGCGGAGCAAATTTCGAAGAAGTAAAAGTGGAAAATTAAAAGCAGCATTATATTCACACTTATATAAACACTAACTCCCAATCTTATTAGTAGGCATGAGCTTAGGGTCACCTCTTGAAAGGGGAGTGGGGATGGTGTAAATTTAATTTCATCACTGATGTTGCTGTTAATTAGAAAATCTTCAATTTGGGGGAATTTCTTTCATTTACAGGAAATTTTTGGGCATTTTTCTGCATATTTCGATGAATTGTTTATCAATTTAAGGGAAATTTTGTTCATTTATGGGCAATTTTCTTCATTTTTCAGAAAATCTCGGGCACTTTCCTCAGAAATGATCGACAATTTTAGGACAATTCATGGGCCGCAGAGTAAGTAATATTTCAAGTTTGAAACAACTCATCTGAAAGATGGAAATGCAAAATGAGTGGACTGGTAAATCAGGAGACATAAAGTCTGATACAATCATTATGATAGAGGATACAAATTTTACCCAACTGCCAAACACAGCAAGTCAAAATCTTATTCCTATCTCAAGTTATTCATGTTTAAAATCGACACACAGGGGCTGCCATTTTGTTTAATTCTGTATTGAAATATTGTGCATGATGACATAATTTTCCCAATAGGGAAATAAAAATTATAATCAACGGCATAGGAACAATTTTTTTCTGAGGGGCTGAAAGTCTATTTATCATGAACCCGAACTCCCCCCCCCCCTCATTCAAAAGTCTCCTTTTTGTCCCATTTATTTTCATGATTGTGGGAAAGTTTTTTTTTAGATATTTTTTTAAACAAAGAAGAATAGACAATTAAGTTAGTATAAGCATGGAGATACTATTTGGGAAGACATGACGTACGTGGCAGTACATACACACTCGCAGTGCAGTGACCTGTCACCTGCATGCATATACATGTAATAACTGTATGCTGTATGTTACACATACACAGGGGCTACGTCGGTGTATCTTACGGCCAAGTGTGGTCAATTCAAATGATTATATTTAGGGCATCTAAAATCGGACCTGGGATTGGATCGAGGTATTATAAACTATAATCAAATAAAACAGAGAAACAAGCGACACAAAGCTTCATTTTTGACTGCCCTCCCTCCCCCCGCTTCCTACGCCCTTGTATTTCTTTATAAATGTGATGAAAGTTTAAATTCCAAAATGATGTGACACAAAGTTTTAACAGCATGTTTTGATAATTTCAAGTGTACACAAAAATTTCCTTAAGCCTTACAAAAGAGAAACAATTTTTCATAAGCTAGAAAACTTGAGGTAGATTATAAAGAAATACAAAGAATTCCATCATCAATCATGCTGGGCTGATGACATCATAATCATAATGTTTTAAAATCAAAATGGCAGTTCCTGTTGTAGTAGTATTGAAGTTTTTAATAATTACAAAAAATGTGTTAGATTGCTTCAGGAGTTATAAAACTTGGTCAGTACATTTGTTATTTTCAATTCTACATGCTAAAAATGTTCTCTATACAGCTTTCCGTACTACTCGACACCAGACTTTTCATATAAAAACTCCAGTATAATAATACCCCAACCTGACTTCCGGTATCACCAGCTTGTTTACACTCATAACAAAGAACCTCTCTGTTATTATTAAGACCTGTATGTAACTTCCATATTCTTACACAGTCACAGTGTTGTGTGGCCACATATTAAAAGTGCATCCATGCAGAAGTGAGGACAATGAACAGAGGAATGGCTTGCATGCTGGAATGCACCCATGCACAAGTTATATGAGTGAGGATGCCGGGCAGGGGATTGGATTGCACTGCACACTGGTCTGACAAGCTGGTGGCTTGTGCAGTGTAGTGTGAAATTGACAGTCTGGATGCTTCAAGCAATTTTGACCAATTCTCCTATACAGAACAATTTCTTCATGTATCAGGATTTTGTCAGACTTTGTCTCCTTTAGCCCCTCCCACCACCCCTATCAAAAAAAAAAAAAGAAGATAGATTTCTTGTAATATTTCTACAAATGTTTATATTGTTCAGTTGTTAAGAAACATGGAAAACATTTACATGTGACTACGTCATCGGCGTAGGTTCGTAGGAAGATATTTGACATTGGGAGGCCAGATTTCATTTTTGTCCTAAAAATTAAAAAAATGTATGAATCTCTTATCACGGTCCAAAACATATCATTGTAAAGGGAGGAGATGAAGTGTTCGTAAAATGATTGGAAATTTTGGTAGAATTTGGCAACATATTCCGCAAATTGAAGCAAATTTCCTAAAAATGAAGAAAATTTCACAACAAATGAAGCAAATTTCCCACGGGGTCCATGATGAATAATTCTGGCTCTAAATTTTCAGTCCAATGAATCCTAACTTGCCAGAGTGTTTATAACTCACTGATGAAACATCCTTTTAAAAGTCCAAATGAGTCCGCAGCCCCACATTACACGTATGACTTGGCCCTGCAGTAAGCAAATTCACAAATACATGATTGGGAGTGTAATTACTGATGCGTAAAATCACTGAACTATTTGTGGTGGGTTTGTTAATTACTTCTAGCAGAGTCTAAAATTCAAACCCACTAAAATGGAGGTCAAAAGACTGACAATTTATAGGATTGGGCGTAATGTCTTAGCATGGTTCAAAAATGAAGTCTTGGAGAAGGTTTGTGAAATGTTTGAAAATGTTTGAAGAATTTGGCAATATCCCAAAAATTGAAGACAATTTTCAGAAAATGAAAGAAATTTCACAAAAAAGTGAAGCGTATCTCACGAAAATGAAGGAAATCTTATGAAAATTGAAGCAATTTCCATGAAAATGAAGGAAAATTCCTCAAAATTGAAGATTTTCCCAAAATTAAAGATTCCCAGAAGAAAATTTGTATGCATGGAATCTGACTCTTAACAATCAATTCGTTAAGAATAAGTTCATTTATTGGGTGGCCAAAATGGTACTTGCCCTCCCAATAAAATTATGGAAGGGGAGGGGTATTACCCTGGCTTGCCTGGTTTCTTTGTTAGTTTAAAGTTTTCTTTGTTAGTTTTAATAGAGTTTAAAATGACGTTGAATTAATCAAATATTGTGCCAACATTATTCACATTTTTAGTTATCGTTGCAGGAAGTTCACTTCTTTTAGAAATAATAACCTCCTAATCAGATGGGCAGATGGGATATTTGATTTGATTTTTTCTAAATATCAGTTTTTAGTGGACATGATTCATTCTTCATATCTTTTGCAATAGTAATTGTTACCAAATTGCAGGTCATCCTTTTTATAATTTGCAAAAAAAGCGAGGGGGAGGGGGCATGTGCCCTAGGCCCCCTACTCTGCGACCCATGCAAATTTGTTCATTTTGGAGCAATTCAATCAATTTTTAGGATATTTCCTTCATTTTTGGGCCATTTCCTTCATTTTTGGGCCATTTTCTTCAATTTTAGAAAATTTTCTTCATTTTTAGACAATTTGTTTAGATTCTGAGAAATATTTTTCAATTTTAGGGAGTTTGTAGACAAGTTCAACCAAAATTTCAAATAATTATAACAAATTTATCTTTTATTTTACATTTCAGCCTTGCACTTTCTTCAACATTTTGTCAATGAAAAATTTCGTTCAATTTTGGCACTTTTTGGGAAAATTTGTTTATTTGTAGACAATTTTCTTCAATTTTGAGGAACATTTTGTACAATTTTGGGCAATACTTTTATCAATTGTCTCAATTTTATATTAATAATTTCCCAATCTTCATGATGATCTAGTCGCTGCATTAATAAGTTGTCGAAATTGGGGGTATACCTCTCTAACGATGCATGCAACATCTCACTTCCACTACTTGGAAAACCCACAAAAGGTATATCAACTGTCAAGCATAGCAGGATAATTTCCAGACACGAATGCATGCCTAACAATCATTCTCAAGTTAGTTTAATCACTTATGCGTAAATAGCGTCCGCAGAGCTTGGAAACTGTATCCTCTAATTCAGTGCACGAGTAAGCAAGTAATGCAATCGGAAGCGGAGGTATGTAATATGACCACCCGACCAATTTTCTGTTAATGATCTGATGTTTCGGACAAATTTTCAATGCGGCCCTAGGATCATAATGTAGCTCCCAAACAGGAAAAACTGAAAGTTGAAATCCTCTCAGGGCCTCATATTAATTATTATTTTTGGCCTAGCAAAAAAGTAGGGGCCTAACCCCCCCCCCCCTCCCACCTCTGCGGTCCCTGACAGGGTGTAGGAAGTTGGAGGCAGGGGGGAACTGCTCCTCCTCAGAAGATTTTTCCCGGTTGTATTCTTCCTGCCAGGTTGGGAGGTAAAATCATTCAAATAAAATTTGCAGAATTTCGCATAAAATGAATACAGTTTCCTAAAAATGAGCAAAGGTTGCTAATAACTAGAAGAAATTTCTCAAAAATTAAAAAATTCCTGAAAATGAAGAATATTCCCCAAAATTACCTGGAAATTCCTAATCAATTAGCAGCAACTTGAACATTGATATTTGATTTACGAGTGCAATTTTTCCTGTTGTAAATAGGAAATTGTATGGGTCTTGCCCTTCCTACACCCCTGGGTTCATGACCCCCCTGAGAGGTGACCCCTGATATTATGTGAAAAAGACAACAAATGGAACAAAAATGTAATTCTTATATAATTCCTATATTTCTGTTAACAGATATTCAAGTGCAAAATTCTACATCAGACTTGTGTGAAAACCATGCAGCTAGAGACGTGCTGGATCCAGGATTTGTTCATGGGGGGAGACACCCCTCCACCACCATTTGACTTCTTACATTTTTTAGGTGTACTTTACACATAACAGTAACACTATGTGTCACTGGATATAATTGCCAGGATGGGTAACAGAATAGACCTATATTAACAAATTACCCTTTTTTTTAATATTTTATTCTTTTCATATTTTGTATATATTTTGTCATTTATCGGCAAAGGGAGGGGGTGGAAATTATATGCCCAGTGGCCACCCCCTTAAATCCACCACTAAGAGACACCACAGTCACACTTTCCTCAAAATTCTGTGTGTATTTTATTGATTTTGGGGAAATTTGGGAAATTATATAAATTACTACCAATGGGGAACTAAACCTGATAGAAATAAATGTGATTTTTCAATGAAATTATTGCACAGCTTATTCCAATAATGCACCCTTTTAGCCCTCTGCATCAATCATTTCTAAATATCACCTGAAGGTATCAGTCTACAGCTTTGCTTGATTTCGATACAATTTTTTGCTATTTCAAATTTCATAGCCAACCATAAAATTCTTAAAAATGCCCCCAAATATTGCCCCACTGAGCCCACTCATAGTTTTTCTTTCTTCCTTTTTTTGCACTAAATTTTATAAAACCATCACCATTGCCACCTAAATTTAAATTCTATAAAATAATCTTGGAATCATTATGACCTTTTTATCTCTGAAACCTTTCTACAACTAATTACTATAGAATTGCACTTTTGATGACCTTCATACCAATTGCCCATATAGTACATTCCTTACATATATCCACATGGGGAACAACACAATACGAGAGAGTCCATAATCTCCCGTGATTACAAGTCAACTTTTCAGGACAATCCCATGTCAGCTTCATTGATTGCTCGTCTGTACACATACACTGCATCCAAGAAATCAATAATTTCTTCCTTGACAAACGGACAGCATCTCCGATTAAATTTTTCGAATAAAGATATTCCCTTGCTAGCAAAGACAATCATTAAGTTTCAAGTTTGCCTCAACTGGCTTGGGACAAGAGACATCGCAAAAGCAATTATGTAAAAAGTTCATGTGGAAAAGTGATAAATACATATGCAAGAAATGAACTTAAACTAAAAATGCTCAGAATCCGCAAAGCATTTATTTAATTGGTTTAACAACAGAGGTGTGACACAATTAGGAGAGATAACTTTTAGATTAGGGGAGGCCGGGAAGGGATGGGGGAAGTTCCTGATGGCGCAAAATATATTTTACAATTTGTAAAAATAGCGAAGTTTAACACTGTTCGGAGGCTTAATTTAATTGAACAGCCCAAAATACAACGTCATCGCCTAATTCTAGACGTTTTAGAATATTTCCTGGTTGTAACCTTTTTTGTATGTGTGTGGGGAGGGGGGGGGGGAGGAAGGGGTAATGACCCAGTCGTAAATTGTCTTGATAAACAATCAAATCTTTGTGTCATAACTTGCCTTCTTATTAAAGTAATTTAGATCTCATATTAATGAACATACATCCTATTGTTTCTCATCACTTATGTGACCATACAGTTGTGGAATGCATGCAGATTTACAATCTGGTTAAAGCAATTATGTCAACTGCTTTTTATGCATGATGATTTTAACCACAGAAATGCCTAAAATTGCAGAGCCCTAGACCCCATGCCTTTTACGCTATGCACTTGCTTGACACCTTTAAGCAAAATATGGGGAGGGGGTGGGGGAGGGAGGGTGGGGAGACTTGGAAAGAGAGATCTGTTGAACCACATACCTCATGTATTAGGCAATAGCTATGCCAATAACCTAAACCATACAGCAAATCTGTCCAAATTCTGCCTTAAACACATCAGTTTGAGATGTCTCTGTTAAAACCTACAAAATAATCACTTAATTAAAAAGCTCAATGTTTAATCTTTTTTTTTTTGTTGCTGGAAATGAATTGTTAAGGAATTTATCTTGCAATGTTTAAGTTTCATGACCATCAGGGAGGGATGCAAGAGCTTTTAAACAAGAATGAAAATTCAATCAAATTTGATGTTTCTCCTATGGAGCCTAACATCAACCTATGGTTGCCATTTCAAGTGTAGCCTAAACAAAAATAAATGTACAACTTAAACCAAACGATTCTCACATACCTTCAAGTCAAACTCAGGATGCTGATTCTCTAAAACTTGTCTCCAAACATTTTCCACAACAAAATACACACTACCTTATGAAATACAAATAATCCGTTTCCAGAACTGCAACTTAGCTCAACCAAAACGTGGATGTGATGTTCTCTAAATAAACGCTCGCACATAAGCAAAGAAACTTTAGTGCACTTCAGCACTTCATCAATTCATACAATCAAATCATGGCTTAAATATATCGCAGCATTAAACGAAAAATGGTCTCTCCCTTCTGATGTCACATAGTCACAACATAAACAAAGAGTTCTGGCGGACGAGGCTTTGTGATTTTTATCTCAACTTAACTGGATTATTATTCACTGTTTAATATCAGTTTTACAACGAGCTGCGTAACTAGGGAGGGATAGTTTTCACTCCATGGAATATCAGCATGCGGTACGAGCAGCGAGACTTCTCGTTGTGTCTAGAGGTGTAAATTAATCCATTGACATCTCATAGTGTGTGATAGAGGACCGAGTCTCATCTTTACAAAGACTTTGTAATTTCATCATGATTTATAGAGACTGAAAAATCAGAGGGATAATGTAACTCACAAAAAAGGGAATTTCAATTTAATGTACTTAATGAAAAGTAGAGCCAAGGATGCATATGGGATGTGGTAAAGCTATATTAAAGTTGAAAGGCATAAGTTAACACATTGTGTTAAAGAAGCATCAATTGGATGAAAATGGCATAATTGGACAATCCGGGATGCATTGTGCAAGAGGGACATAATTTCAGAAAAATGAGTATATGAATGGAACAAAAAGGGTTCTGAAATTAGCAAATGGGGCATAAATTGGACAAAATATGTCACAAAAGGGGCTTGAATTAGGAAAAATGAGATTCAGGCAAAAAAGGGCAATGATTGAGCAAAAGAAGGTTTGGCATAAGGATCATGAATTGGGCAAAAGAGGCCTAAATTGGGCCAAAAAGAGCAATTGGGCAAAAGGGAGTTTGCTAAAAGGGGCATGCATTAGACAAAAGAGGCAAAAACTACTAGGCAAATTTAAGTCTGAGGTACATTGCATTGTTTCGTTCAATCATTAAGATCTTTGAATGCCAACAAATATTTTTCTTTAATTTTGAGTAGAACAGCCTTTTTCAGTTTGAATAACTCTTACGTTTTTAACTAAAGCATTCATTATATGCAAAACTTATACAAATAAATGGGCAAAAAGACAGCATTATCCCAAATGTTGCTGATTTTTCTTACGTAAAATTTCCAAATTTCATGCAAAACAATTTAAACAATTCTGTTTTCTGAAACATGATCTTGCCAACCGTGGCCATAATACATTGGGTTCATTTATTAATACCTTCTTCATTTTCACAAGATATAAACTTGTTTGTTTCTTCCCTTACATATTCTGAGGGAAACATTACTTGATTGTAATTTGTACCGTACAGTGAATCAGCTCCAGCACTTGATCTTAATGTAAATAGTTATTGAAGAAATGTCTTGTTTTGAGTTCACCCATGAAAGTAATGTAATTTGAAACTTTTTTTTAGCTGAGTAGCTGCAATATTGATGAATATCAAGTGTTTATTTGACATTTACTACTGCATATATGTCCAATAAAAACTTGAAAAAGGTCACTTAATGCTTATTTCTGCCAATTAAGTTTCTCAAATGACTGCACTTCATTTTGTTAGTCGAAAAATTAGTCTTGAGAGAATCTAAGAAAGGAAACAATTTGGGTGTTTTCTTTTTAATTTGCAAAAACACATAAGATCCGTATATATGCCTAGCTGCTTAAATTTCGATCAATTATCTAAAGTCACTTATTTAAAGTCACTTATTTCTGTATTTCAAGTGAATTTCTAAATTATGAAACAATGCAATGTTTTTCATGCCGTAGTAATTTTTTTCAAGGTCAATCGCATTGGAAACTAAAAAACAAAAAAAAGTAATTTCTACACACAAATAACCGTTAAAACATTATGGTGAAGTTTGTATTCTGTGTGCGACGGTCTTTGACCGTTAAAGCTGAGATAGAGACTTCAGGGTGAGTTTTTACCGTTCAGGACCGTAAATAACCACTAACTATCTAAGAAAATAGCACTTTACGGTATTGACCGTAATTTTTACGTGGACCAAAATCGCATTACGTCATTTCCATAGTTACCTGCATATCATTAAGAAGGGCGCTATATCAAGTTCTAAAGATCGATGCAGGACGCCATTGCTTCACCGCATTGCTAATTAATTGTCACATTCATCGCCGAATATCTGCGGAGAAACTGCCGAATCTCTTTCACTGGTAACAATTGTTGTTCTGTATCTCACACTTATAAACAAGTGAAAACTGTTGCAACTGTTTGGTTTTTGAGTAATTAATGTGGATTTCATTCATTTTACATTTTCTTGTTGCTGCAGTGTGCCAATAAAATAGGCTAGGCTAGGCTAGGCTACGCATTTGACTTTTTGCATTGAGTTGGGCAACTTACTGTAGGCCCAAAGTTGGTAACGTTACTGAAGTGTAGAAGTCAAAAATCATAAGTTACAGTATGATGATCATGATGTTCAAACTAAACTCAAGTAGGCCTAATTATTCTTCAAACCAAACTCCATAAGGTGAACTGAGACTCCAGTCTGGATTTCCTCATGGTATCTTGTGGTATGAGTCATGTGGTAACCACTACACTGCCAGGATCTATCTTCCGAAGTTTCAACATTCGGCCATTAGGTTGTTGACTTTTGTGTAAACTAGCCCTAGAAAAAATGAGGTACATTTCGGCCAAGATATTACTAGAAGACTTCAAACAAAGACCTAGGTCTAAGACCTAGAAAGTTTAAACTTTAAGAAACATAACATATATTTGTTTCACCAGAATTTAAGGTGTAGAAAAATACTTAAAAAGAAAGTTACCAAAACAGCGCAGAAAATTCGTTGCGGTTAACATTAAATCAACGGCAAGTTAAATTTCCATATGTATGGGTTGTACTGTTGACTGTGTGAGGCCAGTAAGAGAAACGTGAGGCTTGAAACACAGTACACTGAAGTTGATTAGGTCTAGTAGCCTATTTTTATAATGGGCCGGGTCATATGATATGGGTGTCAGTTTGCATGATCATGCGACCATGACGGTATTTACCTCTCTAGTTACTGCTCTCAGTAAAGAAAGTGTCAACTAAGTTTGGAAATTGAATTGATATGACAAATACATTGCAAAATTGTAATTCCAAATACCAAGCCCTTCTTTAAATGTTGAACACTAGCCCAACTTAGACTTTCCTCATCTTTTTTTCATTAAGTTTTATCGTTATCACATACTATTTGTTCTAAATCATTAAGAAATCATACTTATGTATTTTCTTGTGTTCCTTTGTGTATGGTTTAGATTATATTGCTTAAACAAAGATGGTGATGAATCACTTCTGATGTATACAAATGTATGCAGCTTATGTTTCCCTCACCAACATCTTTGTAGATGGGTGTATGTATGTTATAAAACTATGTAAATATTTATGATGTAAATTTCTTTTAGAAAGATAATTAACTTTCACTATTTACTAAAATGATATACCGTCCAAATGTATCAAATTTTATTCCACCATTTAAAGATTCATATATTAATTCTACATGTGTATTTTATCAAGAATCATATGGATTACATAATTATCTACAACCGTATAAAGATTTATACGGATTAAGAAAAAGGCTTCTTTTACATAGCTATATAAACCCATATAAAGAATTAGCCATACATGTTAGTCAAGTTTTATATATCTATATAAAGCCACATCTGTAAATCAAATTGTATACAACCATATAAAGATTTATATAGATTATATAGAAAAGGGCTTATTTTATAAAGCCATATAAAGAATTGGCCATTATGTGAATCAAATTTTATACCCCCATATGAAGTTTTATATGAAAAATTTCAGCAAAACTTGTATACAGATTTATATGGCCCATATAAAAGTTTATATATTGAATATAACTTTTTATATATCTGGCCATATAAAATTGTGTATGTCATAAAAAGTTTTATATCAATTTCTGGCCATATTAATTTGTGTATTTATATCTGACCATATAAAACTGCATTATCTATCTGGCCAATTCTTTATATGTCATATATCTGGAATTTATCAATCCCATACTTGGCCCATATATGGAATTCATATCTGGGCCATATACTTTTTTATATCTGGCCCATATATGGGATTTCTGTAAGGGTTTCTAAATACTGTCAGCTAGGCAAAAGAGAAATTTCCTTAAAAAATTTGTCCACGATATTGTTGGGTGCAAAGATGCAGCTCTGATAATAATAATAATAATAATAATAATAATACATTTTTATATAGCGCATTATACCAAACGGTCTCAATGCGCTTTACATTAACAAATATAACGTTAAGATACAAACAGTAAGAGAACAATAAACCATACCCAAAAAGATACAAGCAGGATAAAGTTACAAGGTCCAATGAGGAAAACTCATGAAAAGGTGTGTTTTCAATACACTCTTAAAAATATCTAAAGTAGGGGCATTTCTGATGTAGATTGGGAGAATGTTCCAGAGTTTGGGGGCTGCAGATTGAAAAGAACGTTCACCGTAAGTCTTGGTGTTAATTTTTGGCGGCTTTAGGAGAATAGCACTGTTAGATCTGAGTGAGCGAGTTGGTAATTGTAAGGTGAGTAAGTATGAAATATAATTTGGAGCAAGACCATGGATGGCTTTGTATGTGAGGGTGAGAAGCTTGTAGTTTATTCTTTCACATATAGGAAGCCAATGAAGTTGGTGGAGGATGGGTTTAATGTGAGATTTCTTACTTGTGAGAGTAACTAATCTGGCAGCAGTGTTTTGAATGCGCTGAAGCTTTGAGATTTGTTGGGAAGGAAGTCCAAATAAGATACTGTTGCAACAATCAAGTCTGGATGATACAAATGCGTGAATAAGTGTCTCAGTCGACTTTTGATCAAGATATTTACGAATTTGGCTGATTTTTCTGATGGCAAGTGAAGCGGAGCGGCACATATTATTTACATGTGGCAGCAGTGTAAGCTTATCATCAAAAATAACACCCAGGTCTTTAACACAGGAAACAGGAGATATACATGATAGGGTCCAATGGGCGAATTCCTTTGAAGATTTCTAGTTTTTGATGCCCAAAACTGGCTCAATCTTGACTTTAAACATGTGTGGACACACATCCTGCAGTTGCCCAACCTGCCAACCCGAGCCCAATCAAAATTGTGCATTGAGTGGAGATGATTCTGCTATCTACACGATTCAGGCATGATTGTGATGTATCTCTAATTTAAACACATCATTATGAGATCGAACATTTTACAGCTCTGCCCGAATAAGTGCCTAAGTATGATGTTGTCAGCATGATGCCAAATCAGGAAGACATGATTCTGATATAATAATTTGGGCATGATTGAGATGTATATCCGATTTACACAGTATATCTGACATTTACATCTCTGCTTGAATTAGTGCTCATCATGCGCCGAGTCGACAGGATATGATTCAGATAACTGGCTTAGTCAGGCATGACTGAGATATGCTTTGACACAGGATACATGCGTATCTGTCATTCCTCATCTCTGTGTGACTAAGATCAGTATCCGGCCAATGGAGGGGGTTAGGGGAATAAGCGAGCAAAAAGTATGATTTTATCCAAAACATTTTCAAAAGTATTTTGTATTTTGCAAAGAAACAAAAACATAAAGGTATAACCATATCAATTTCCTACAATTTTGTTTCAATACTAGGCCATTTTTTTTTTGGCCTGATGAAAATTGGAATTACCCAAAAAAATTGTTAAAGGGTTATCACACTTTCCAAACCCCCTTAAGTTATGCCCCTGGATGCACTCCTTTCTTGAAATTAAAGGTTTATTCTGATGATCTTTCATTTTCTCATGAATGACATAAATGAAATTAAAAAAGTCTGTGTAAAAGCCATTTTTATATGTTACTTCTACCATGGAGCTATGCTTCTACAATAGCTTCAAGTAGTCCTGCCATGCCTTCTAAAAAATATAAGATCTAACCTGATATGGGTTTTTCATATCCCTAAATTCAATCATCCGTCAAGAAATCCTGGTTCTAAGTCCATTTTCATGATGAAAGAAGGCTTAGAAATTGATAATTTATTGTTTGCTCCGAAGAAAGAAAAAAAATAGAAAGGGATTTGTGACGTAATAACAGTTTTGCTATGTTGTTTCAGGGACTGCTGATCGTAAACAATGCATCACACACATACATACTCTCCACATATAACTAGCATAGGATTATGAAAGTTTTTCAGGCTGCTCAGATCTTAATTTGTCATTTTCAAGTTTAAGCTATGATAAAAATGATTCGGAAATAAATGAAGAGCATTCTGATAATAAAGGGATGTCGTTCCTGTTCAATTTGAACCACTTGCAGACAAGAAATAAAGATCGGGCTTACAACCAGTTACACAATCTTACAGTACTAAGCCTGCATTGTCGGCATGAAATTCTTACTGTTTTGTGCAAGTAACAATTTGTTAAACATAATTAAATTAAAGTGTTTGCAACAACATCTGCCTCACTGTTTTATGTATGATGGAAATATAAAGTTTTATTTATCAAGTTTTATTTATCAATGTTCAAGTCTCTGTCGCTTGACATTTAGTCAACAGGCCTATGTGAACTGAATTCATTGCATTCACACAATTCCGTTTGCGTTTTTGCACTTGAATTGAAAGTTTTTGAAAAATTTATGAAAATTTTCTTAGTTTTTTTAAAGTTTTGATATGCTAAAGGGACAGCTTGGCATATGGACACAATAATTACAATTCAATTCTAATTTATCAATTTTTCTTCCTTCGATCGTATTCCACACACTATATATATATATATATATATATATATATATATATATATATATATATATATATATATATATAATATACATATATATATGTGTATATATATATATATATATGTGTATATATATATATATGTGTATATATATATATATATATATATATATATATATATATATATATATATATATATATATATATATATATATATATACACATATAAAATAAATCATAGAATCTTTCAAGTGACTATGTAGCCTTAAGTCAGTTATGGCATCGTCTTTTAAGCGATAGGTTATGAGTTCGAATATCACCTAATCTTTTTTTTCTTCCTCTGTTTCTCTCATTTGTATTACTCGTCAAACAGTAAAAATTTTATGTCAGAGACGATGTGATCAAATTACTGTTTAAATCGAATGAAACAGGGGTAACAATCTGGCATGAGCTGAATATGACAGTGACACGTACCGGTAAGCCTAGAAAACTCAGTTCATGTTTGCATAAAATACCTCCAGAATCGTCTCGTTTTCTTACCCTTTGCCATTGATAAACGACTTTTAGTTTAAGAATTTAAATTACTAAATCCTCCAACTACACAAAGCTGCAGGATATTGATTAATATTTACTTGAAAAATATTCACATTTAAAAAAACAACAGGAAGATGAGAATTGACACTAGTTGCGAAACTTCAATGGTGTACACACACAAAATATGTCAGCGATGCATTGTTTACTTACAGAACCACGTAAGTGACGTCGTCGCGTGTATGATTTTGTTCTCGTCAAGGTGATGAAAAACTCATTCTTCCTTTACCATTTTCTCGCAAATGGTGGGGTGTAGAGCAGAACAAGAGCCCAAGGGCACTATGGTTCCTTGCTACAGAATGAAATTTTGGGGCAGATGGAGGTCATCCGTAACTCCAGAACCAGGCATGCTATTTAAGTGGGGAAATGGCTCATTCTTTGCAGCTCATCAAGGTCTATCACATACCAAAAAATTATTAACTTGTTATTATAGCCATTTTTCTCCCAAAATAAGCATAATTTTACAGATTTGACTATTGACCTTTTGACCTCGAGTCAAATGTAACTTGACACTCTGATTCCAAAAAACAAAAAGGCAAGTCCGTACAACCATCCTAACTAGACATAAGAAATTTTGACCTCCGATAAGTCCGCACATGAAGGTCGTACAGGAATCAACCAATTGCCTTTTTTGATCGGAAGGTACTTTTGAAATCCGAAAATGGGGTCAAAATTATCGAAATACCAAAAAAAAAATGTTAACATTAGAGGTCACCAGAGGTCAAAGTCAATGTGAAGCGGAATGGCAAGACAATTACACTGGTGCAACTCCCACTCCCAACTGACATCCTCTTCAGTTAACCAACCCTAATTCTATGATTGGCCAATTGTTAATATGCAAATGAGCAAAACTTGTGATACTCTTCACTTAACCACCACTGGCCAATTTTTAATATGCAAAAGAGTAAAACTTGTGGATAACGTGATTGGTGTTCTAACAGTCTTGGTTTTAAACAAGGTGCAGTGTAATTGGTTGATTCAGGGATGTGTTCATTACACATATCTTTGGTTGATTAAATAGTGTATCTCCATGGTTAGTATTTGCCTCATAAGTGACCTTCAACATTTTATTGCATGGAGAAAATGTCTGTAGACACATGGAGGTAGACAACACACAATAAATTCCCTTTCTAAGCTAAACAAATACAGGTGGCAAAGAAAACAGAACAGGTCAGCAACATGGACCAATGACTTTCTGTTGACATCTTTATGACTTGTTTTTTAATGCAACAGGTGGGGTGAATTATATATTTCTCAGGTGTCTGTTTTTTTTACATAAAAGATGATAAGCAGCCATCAAAACTGAAATAGCTTTCAGGCTCATTGGTTTTTATACTTTGTGCATTTAGTATTGAACCCTGGATTGTAGTATGTCAGTGGCATTCAAGATTTAATCACACTTCAGGAATTTGTATTTTTACTATATCACACTGATGGGGTCTGCTAGACAGAAATTCTATTCTTAAGAATATATATAAACCAATAATACAACCCACTGGAATGCATCATTCATACCACCTCACAAAAGATATCCATAACACTTTAAATGTAACTTTACAATGAGACAGAGCGAGGTCAATGTTATAAAAGTGTATTATGTAATAGCAAAATAGAATGATAGATCCTGGCCTTGCTGATGTGAAACCACACTAGTCTTTCAACAGCTCTTAGGGTATCATGGCATGGACTCTGGACTTCTATTTATACCATTCCATGTATTCTTATCAAAAACTGTGTTTAATGGAAAACAAGTAAACTTAATTCAAGTAAATCATACAAATAAATTATATCATTTGTTCTTCAAATCAATAACTATTTGGCGTCAAGCTTATTTTCATTATTTTATTATTGTTTTTGACCCTGACCTTGACCTTCAATCACATGACCGTTTTGTTAAAAAATATTTCCCTACTCTATACACAACTTGTCTCAAATATCAAATGTACAGAATCTTGGCACTAAGAGTTATTATCATTGTCAAATTCGAGTCCAATGTCCATAGTCCAATGTCCAAGTCCAAATTCAATATTATGCACTTTGACAAAAAATTGTTTTTGACCCTGACCTTGACCTTCAATCACATGGCCGTTTTGTATGAAAATATTCCCCTACTCCATACACAACTTGTCCCAAAATATCAAATGTACAGAATCTTGGCACTAAGAGTTATTGTCACTAAAAGTTTTTCCATGCACTTTGACAAAAAATTGTTTTTGACCCTGACCTTGACCTTCAATCACATGGCCGTTTTGTATAAAAATATTCCCCTACTCCATACACAACTTGTCCTAAAATATCAAATGTACAGAATCTTGGCACTAAGAGTTATTGTCACTAAAAGTTTTTTCCATTTTTGGCCGATATCTGACCCCAGGTGACCCCTACGGGCACCAAAAACAATAGGGCACATCTTCACAATATGGCGGACCTACCTACCAAATGTGACTCCATACCAATTTTCCTATCTTGAGTTAGAGCGTACCTAAGCAAGTGTCACAGACACACACACACACACACGCCAAGTTGAATACATAGGTTCCTTTGCTAACGCAAGTAACCAAAAAATGATACTTTTGCAAATCAAATATTCCAAATATCATATTTATCATTAATTCCGACCCCTTTAACAATTCTTTTTTCTTTGAAAATGAATCATTATTGTTTCTTAATTCTAAACAAGGTACATGAACAGATGGTTGATATAAGGTTTTGATCATTTTATACTCGTAATAACCTATCACAATAACTTTTTAAAAATATTTGTTATTACTAGAAAAACAAATTAAACGAAAATATATTAGAAATTGACATGGCTTTGTTAACATGTTATCGTACTGAATAAAGAAGTAGCCTTGGTCAAATCACTTTTAAGCAGAGAGGAAAAGTCTTTAGATTTAATATCATCTTGTAAGAATAACATCAATGTGGTTTTCACCAATTTGTTTTATATATGAACGAATGCCGAAATCCATGACAATATTCCCGTAACAATCATTTTCAGTATTTCTCCTGTTTTTAAATCTCAATACAATATTCAATGTCATTTTACTTTTCAGATTTTTCTTGTGCAGATCAACCCAGCTCCAGAGAAAGGATGAAAAAACAGAAAAAAGAAAGGGAAAGAATTATTGAAGCATTTGCACCAAAGCACTTGCCTTGGCCAATATTATAACAAACTTGGGTGGATTGTAAAGAGAGTCTTAACTCTTTACAGGATTATTAGAATATTTCTTTTTTAGAACAGACTCCCCGTATTTAAACCATTCAAAAAAGGCTTAAAAGGGTTATGAACATGTAATGACAGCATTGTTTACTTCAAAAACATTTCAAAATCCGTTCAGAAATGGCCATTTCACTGTTTTTTTAAAGCAGCACTTGACTGAAAAGTGAGGGTGCTCATTTTGGCAAATTTCAAAGATTTATCATCCACATGACTTTTACCATTTTTTATGATATTTTAAATCTACATTCTAACATTCACAGTTTACTTTGTCCTAAATTTACAGTATTTTAAATCTATGGTCCAGCATTTATGGTTTATTAAATTTTACGGTCCAGCATTTAGGGTATTTAAAATCTACGGTCCAGCATTTACGGTTTACTTAAGACTTAATTGTCCAGCATTTAAGGTCAAATTAAAATTTACGGTCACATTGGGGAATATGGTTACTGTAAATTCATGGTTTTTTTAATGGGAAAACTGCTGCCATGACTTTTACCGTTTTTTGTTTTTTTACAGTGTAGTCCATCTATAAGATGGATATTGCATAACTTTATTATTTTTTCAATGACAATTAAGTGTTCCCACACCTGTCATAAAAAAAATATTGCTGAAGTCATGAAGTTACACTTTTTTGCAGGCTATCATTTAATAAACTTAAAGGGTTAGTTAAGTGGTCAAGCATGTCCATCTTATATGAAAGAGGACTTCAAAAGAAACAAAATGGTGAAGAAAACATTGCAAAATCTTACTACATTAAGGAGATATGCAAGTTTAAAGTTTGCTATCATTTGTGTAGAAACAACTGAAATTAGACTAGTTGTGATGTCTCAGCCTCAGATTCCTCAAAATCTTTATGTATTTTAAAGAAAGTATATTTGATTTTTTCACTATTTAAATTATTTTTCTTCAAACTTTTTTCCAGTGGTATATTATAAATATCCTTCCTAGATTCAGTTTTACTACTTTTTTTGACATATCCCATGGTTTTGAAGCTACAAAATCATTGGACAAAATATGATAGAATACATAAAGACTTTGAGGAATCTGAGGCTATGACATCACAACTAGTCTGATTTCAGTCGTTCTACATAAATGATACCAAACTTTAAATCTAAATATCTCCTTAATGGAATAAGATTTTTTGACTGTTTTTTTCCACCATTTTGTTTATTTTGAAGTCCTCTTTCATATAAGATGGACTTGCTTGACCACTGAAATAATCCTTTAAATAAAGTTCAATCACCCATCTTAATTGCCTAAATTTTCATAAAAAGGATACTACATGAGGCTATGATAATAAGAAACATTATTTATTTCAGAAAACAAACAGCCAAGCAAACTGCAAGTTTATTATAGTGACTCCTTCGTTTGAAGAAGTACTACAGGTGAGCACCACTAGCGCATATAAATATTCAAATGATTATTAGTTCAGTGGTAAAGCAAACTTATCTCATATGAAAGAGAACTTTGTACACAAAATGGTGAAGGAAGCATTTAAAAATCTTATTCCATTAATGAGTTAATAATGTTTGTAGCTCTGAGTTATCTGTGTAGAAATGACTGGTGTAGTAAGTCTACTATGGCAGGTTGGCACCTTCATCGTCACATTCTTAACAATTGTTAATGTCTTTTGAAGAAAATTGATTGTACTTTTTTACTATATTTTCCCTTGAACTTTCTTTAGGTGGCAAATTATAATCAACCTTACTAGATTCTGCTTTACTGCTTTGCTGACATACCCAACTTGGTTGTTAAGCCACAAAATCGCAGGACAAAATATGAAAGAAAACATGAAGACTTTGAGGAATCTGAGGCTATTACATCACAATTATTCTGATTTCAGTCGTTTCTACACAAATGAAACCAAATTTTAACTTGAATATCTTCTTAATTTCAACTTCAATATCTCCTTAATAGGAATACAATTTTTGAATGCTTTCTGCACCATTTAGTTTATTTTGAAGTCCTCTTACACTGATTCCTGAACTAATCCTTTAATGTCAATCTTGAAATCACACATGAAAGTAAGGTAAATTGAAACTTTTTTTGGCATAATTAACTGCAATATGGAGTGGGCGTTTGGCATTTGCCACTGTTTACATACATTTGTAAATATACACAATGAAAAGGGCAATGGCTTATTTCTGCCAATTAAGTTGTTTAAATAACTGTGCATCATTTTGTTAGTTTGACAAATTAGTCAAGAGAGAATCTAAGAAAGGGAAAATATTTCATATATTGCAAATAAGCCATGTTTGCTTAAAACACGGTCACCGTACTTGTTAAATGTACTTCAGAGCTG
This sequence comes from Chiridota heheva, assembly GCA_020152595.1. Lineage (NCBI taxonomy): Eukaryota > Metazoa > Echinodermata > Holothuroidea > Apodida > Chiridotidae > Chiridota > Chiridota heheva. The sequence continues at coordinate 2,664,966 of JAIGNY010001288.1, read as the reverse complement.
TTGAAGATTTGGGTGCAGTTCATTTTGCCTGTACATGATTATGCACCAAAGTAAATAATCACTAAGTTATAAAGCTCGACACTTGAAAATTTTTAGTTTTTATGAACATACTTTTCTATTATTTATTATTCAACATCTGTACTTTTTCTAAGCGGTTCTTTGCTCCATATTCTATTAATTTTATTGAGTATTTTATTATTCTTCAGATATTTGCAAAAATTTATTGACATGTCCCTTACCCTACCTAATATTTTAACCTCCTTCTATACCCCTTCAGGGTTTTGTTTCCAAATTAGTTTTATCACAAAACAATTTCTACAGTGGAAAGGGACAGGATCAGGGTGGGTTGTTAAAAATCGAGGAAGGAAATAAACAAGATTTGAATGACAACCCAATATATAGCAGCCCTGCTAAACTGTTCCAACATCATACGGGAGCCTTGCGCGCATTTGCTTATCAGTCGTACTCACATACCAGTTTATTGTAGAAAACTGCTTTGAAAATCAGAGTACACGTGTTTCCAAGACAATAGCAAAACAATTGTTTATTTTATTTGTTTTTTTACCCATTTTATGCTTGCATATTACAAGTTCAGTAATTTTGTTGTCTTTGTTGAGTCATATAACTCCGTAATATTTTATCAATTACAACGGCTAAACTTGTAAAAGTTTGATAAATATGTATTAATTGTAATACGTATGTTAAAATCATTCTGATTGGACAATTGTTTGTAATATGTAAATTTGTCAAAACTTTTTAAATGGTCTTAAGCCCAAGCTCATTAAAAAACCTTACATGACATAATCTACATTTCAACCATTCAGCAGAGTTGCAAACCTGTTGTGTGACGCGATTCTCTGTTGTGTGTAAGCAATTTCCTCTTGTGAACTGATGCGCGTTGTACTGGAAATTTCATTTAAAGAGGGCATGACATGGGTTTTTATATGGCTCTCTTTGTGTTTGTGTTGGTTGATACAGCAGAAATTGAAAAAAAAAGCAAATATAGTATTCCTTCTCATCAGCTTATGATCTTGCTCGTAAAAATTGGTGAATTGTAATGACCTCACTCCCAGAATGAAATTTCTTGCAACAATTTCACATCATGCAAACAACATCAGCCTAGTGTTATCGTGTGTGTTCCTTGAAATTTGACATATTTATACTAGGAGTAGAAAGATTTTTCAACAATACATTTCTTACCAAGCTGCTATTTTCTTAAACATAGGCATATTTAAATGAGTCATATAAGTTTTATGAAAATATATCATGGCTTTTTGAAATGCTGTATGTTCTGGCCTAAGTGTTGCAAAGCCCTGGTCCTGAAGTTTGGCCTAACACTAAAACTTTATGAAGTTGAACATGACGGCATTGATTATTTTTCTTAATTTGACATTTCACACAATAATATCATTGTTACTGTACATTATTGTCATATAATTTAAATGTAGCAAAAATTATCATGATGTTTAAGTTCTTACAATATAAAATATTAGTTGAAACCAAATTACATTCCGAATTTCCCTGTTCGGCATCAGCCTAACATAGTAAATTCTAATGCAAAACCAAATGGTAAAATTACCTACTGACTTGGTCACTAATTTCATATAATTTGATTTAATTTATCTTCAGATCAGTTTACAACAACAAATACATGAACCATAGAAGAAGTTTGGACAATGGAATATTTAAAAACATTTTGTAAGAAACACAGTATATATATATATATATATATATATATATATATATATATATATATACTTGGACAACAACAACATTGATTTGTTTTAAAATAAAAAATTAAGAATTTTAATATATCTTTCAAAGTTTGTTCCAAAAATGAAATTTTTAATTCTTTTAAATATTTTGACTCAACATTTAAGCATTGCAAACATTGACATCTATATTAAAAACATTTATTAGAAATGGCCAATATATCAATATCAATGTCTGCTGAAGAACAGGAATTGCAACGCAAAGGAGAAACTTTCCAACACTGTATTTCAAATTCGCTGATGAGATCGTAAACTGGGCCTGTTTTCAATTCTTGCATTGTCGGGAGTGTCTAATGCTTGATTATAGTTTCAATATTTTTCATGCAAATGGTTTCTTTTTGGGACTTTTGATGGAATATCATGTTTTTGATATAAATGAACTATGCAAACAGTTATAAACTCAATTTCTACTTTTTCGTTTCATGCCCTCTTTAATGCTCAAAAATGCTGTAAACTTTCCAATATCTTTTGTCCGAGATTGTAGTCTGCATTTTTATATGAAGGATAAATGCAATTGTTGTCATGATAGCCCTTACAGAAATATTAGCTTGCAGCATGCTTGCGACAAGCTAACATTTTTAGCTTGCACAAGCATGCTGCAAGCTTGCAGCAAGCGTGCTGCAAAATGGTATTTGAAACAAATTTGGCTTGCGCAAGCTATTAAACACTATCTGCAAGCTTGCGCAAGCTAGCAAAACTTTTGCAAGCTTGCGCAAGCTAATAAATATTTTATGCTAACTTGCGCAGGCTAATGTTAACTTGCGCAGGCTAATGTTAGCTTGCGCAAGCTAGCAAGCTAGTATTCGTTCCAAATACTTAACTTGCAGCATGTTTGCTGCAATGCAGCACTCTTGCACAACCTTACAGCATGTTTGCGCCAGCTAAAAATTGTTAGCTTGAAGCTTCAAGCTGCAAGCTAAAATTTCTGTAAGGGAGTTCACATCTGCGTTGTTGTTCGGTATTGATATTCTTTGTATATAATCTTGAAGGTTTTTATTTTTATAGTTGTAACTTTCAGTGTATGCTCAAGTGAATTCTAATGGTCATATTAAGTACATTAAACTTTGGCCTTAAACTCAAAGCCTACCGCATGAAGAACAAACTGTCAAACAAGCACCAAATGGTGGTGCAGGCAGCAGCCGTAATTCTCCTTCAAGATATGTGGGGGGGGGGGGGGGTGGGGCGGCATGGTAACATACTTTTGCTCTACAAAGTAACTCGGGGGAGTGTTTTTTAAAACCAAATGCATTTTTTTTTTGCAAAAAAAGTGGAGGCGGGACATGTCCACCCGGGAATTACAGCCCTGACAGGCATTCCCTTGTTTAAGTTACAACATTAATACTTAATGAGGAAATATACTGGAGATCACAGATGTAATTTGAAACCCTTTTTGGTGAGACTAACTGTAAAAAGTGAAAACAAGTTGAAAAAGTAATACTTCGGTACCCACTACCTTCCTTTAAACATTGAATGATGAAATGATATAGCTTCAAATTACAAATGAAAGTAGGCCTTATGTAATTTGAAACTTCTTTTTTGGCATGGGTAACAGCAATATTGATGAATTTGTTAGCTTGACATTTTTGTGGCTTTGCATGTGTCAAATATGGGAAATTGAAATTAGAAAATACTTCTGAAAAGGGCAATATGGCCACAGTAATTCTGTCAATTAAAGGATTAGTTCAGTGGTCAAGTAAGTTTATCTTTTATATGAAAGAGGACTTCAAAGGAAACACAATGGTGAAGAAAGCATGCAAAAAGCTTTTTATTCTGTTGAGAATATCAATTTAAAGCTGCGTAAAATAAGGCCTTATCTTACTCATATGCATGTAAGTGTGCTGTTCAATCACTGGTGATCAGCAGAATTGATTATGCTTCTGGTTTACTGAGTGGTTTGTCAGGTGGCCTGTTGAACAAACTTCATTTGTCCAGCTGCAAGACTGATCTCTGGCATAGGTATAAGATCTCATATTACTCCTATAATTTCCCATTTGCATTGGCTCAAAGTACAGTCACGAATCAGGTTTAGGCTTTATGTTCATCTTTTCAAAATTCTCCATGGTCTTGCACCAATTTATCTGTCTGAATTAATTCATCTGTATGTCCCAGATCCCAGACTTAGATCTGCCTCTAATGGCCCACTGATAAGGAGACAGTATGGCAGCAAACAAGTTAGTCGTTACAACTTTGCTGTCACTGGATCATCTCTCTGGAATGAGCTGCTTGTCCACATCAGATCTGCAAGTGACATTATCAATTTCTAGAAGCAATTGAAAACACACCTTTTTACCCAATAATGTAAAGCACTTAGTTTTGTTCTCAATATAAGAGCTATATAAGCATCTACATAATAATAATAATAATAATAATAATAATAATAATAATAATGATAATAATAATAATAATAATAATAATAATAATAATAATAATAATAATAATAATGATAAAGATATATGTATCCTTTGTGTAAAAATTACGACTGAATTCAAAGTGATGTTTATTACATCCTCAGATTCTTCAAAAAATAAACCATAAACAAATGTCTGAATGTATTGCAGAATGCCTACACATATTTTTAAGCCTGCATTTTTTTGTGAAATTTAAAACCATTGCAAAAAATCAATGTAGTGAATATAACAAGGAAATATTCAAACAGAATCTCATAAGGGTATTATAATTTACCACCTGAAGAAAATTTAAAGAAAAATAATTCAAATAGTAAAAAAATTAAATCAATTTTCTTTAAAATACATTAATTGTAAAGAAAATGAGGATTAATTATGGCAACCTTTCATAGCAGAATAATACACCAGTCATTTCTGTATAGAAGACAGAAATTTAAACTTGAAATCTCCTTAACAAAATAAGAAATTGAAGCAGTTTCTTCACTATTTTGTTTCTATTAAATTCCTCTTTCATGTACGATGGACTTGATTGCCGACTAAACCTTTTGGCTTCTTAAATGACTGCACGCATCATTTTGTTTGTCAGAAAAACAATCACCCAGAGATTTTAAGAAATGTTAATGCATTCCATTATAAAAAAGGATAGCATCCTTTGAAATCGTCTGTAGAAACATTTTCAGCTGACTGAGTGCTCAGTTTGCAGAAGAAAAAAAAATGTGGAGGAAATTAAAGAGCTTAAGTTTTATCTTTCATTTCTTGGAACATACATCTGTATAAGATAAACACTTAATATTTATCACATACATTACCATTACGCCCAATCCTCGCTATAAATTTCCAGTCTTTTTACCCGTAAGAACCCCCATTTTGGCAGGTATGACTTTTAGACTGCTAGGAGCAATTAAGAAAGCCATCACTGATAGTTCAGTGATTTTACGCATCAGTAATTACACTCCAATCATCTATATGCACACAATGGAACCTATTGTGAAGAGCCAGGTATTGTGGATAGGATTACCGCAGGGCCAAGTCATGTGTGTAATGTGGGGCTGAAGAATTGAACTTTTAAAAGGATGTTTTTATTAGTGAGTTATAAACAGTCTGGTGAGTTTGGATGCATTGGACTGAAAATTTGTAGCCCGAGTTATTCATCATGTAATACTTCTGTACAACCACCACTTGTATAAACATGGGAGAAAGTATCTCCATAGTACAAATAACCATCAGATAAACCTACATCGTTGTAATTTGAAACTTTTTTTACATCATAATGAGTTCAGGCTATGTTGACATTCATGTAAATGCAAAGAAAGACTTCACACTTGAAAGGGGAGATGTTAAATGTCTGTCAATTAGGGTGTTTCAGCTGTCGTCATGAGGTCACCTGACTTGAGGTCACATGACATGTGGTTTACATCGCCATTTTGTTGGGCAAGAACGATCGTCTGCTGTACACTTATTTAGACTTACAAACGTTTGCATGTTGTTATATAAGATAATTTTTGTAAGATAATTATGCCGGAATCTTGCTGTGCTGTTGTTGCACTAATAGACGTATGCTGGGGAATAAAAAGACTTTTTATGGATTTCCATCTGATCCTGATCGACGTTCGAAGTAAGTATCTGCTGTACGATACAACGTATTCAAACCGTTAGTGTAGGATTTGCAGTGAGCACTTTATTCCAGGAATGTAGGCTTTGCCTGCAAATAACAAACAATCAGATGGCATTCACGTAAAAGTTACTCTTTGTATACCTGGTGAATATATTACGTTAGGAGAATATGAAGTAAAATCGTCGCCGCAAACAAAAACAATAAAATTCGCTGAACTGGTAAGTAGGTTAGCAAGCAGTATGTTTGTTGTACATGTGATGTGACCAGAGCTGTGTGAAGAAGCATGAAACGAAAGATGCTTGCCAGGCAAAATATGGCTTTCAGATGAGTTAGAGTCATGTGATAAAATCCCTATATAGATTGTTCAGACATTGACAGATGCACAAGAAAATTGAACTCCAAATCAACATATTGACTGTTTTCAAATTTAACTTAATATTAACATAACAAGATGGCGAGCTAAGGGTGAGTCACCTCATAAAAAGCCCAAACTAACCCCACCACCATCACCACACAAAACAAAACAAAAATCAAAGACGCCCAGAGTTAGTAAAGAACTTATCAATGTTGACTTTAAAATTGTGAACAGAATTGCAGCTAACTACCCACTCAGGCAAACAATTCCACTCATTAACAACTCTTTGCGAAAAGCTAAAATGCTGAATATCTACCTGTGGGAACACTTTGATCTACTTCAAACTGTTACCACATGTCACATAAGGATTAGCTGAAACATGCAAGAAATTACAGGAAGTCAAAAGCATCACTACCAGATAGGAATTTAAAAACCTGATTCACATTGTCATGTTCTCTTTTCAACTCAAGCGTGGTCAAACCAAGAATTCGCAAAGAGAGATTCCTTACTTCGGGAATAAGTCTAGTTGTTCTTTGCTGAACCTGCTCCAAAATGAACTTATCCTTCTCATAAAAGTGACTCCAAGCCTGAATAGCCTACTCAATGTAAGGCCTGACTAACTGCCTTATACAAATTAAAGACAAATTGCTATCAGAAAACAAAAATTTCTTCTAATCAAACCAAGCATCCTATTTTCCCTTGCAGCTGCTAAAGCACACTGTTTAGAAGGCTTTATAGTATAATGACAACACCTAGATCCCTTTCTTGATCAACACAACCAAGATTTGAACCATTCATACAGTAATCAATTTATGGGAAATTTCCTACAATTTTACCAGAATTTCTTTTAATTTTACCAGACCTTTTGTCAATTTTACCAAGCTTTACCAATTTGGCAATGATTTACCAATTTTCCCTCCTAACTGGGAAAGAAAGCATTAACTGGGATCAGATAACATTCTGACCGTAGTACACACTATAGCCACTACATGGCGGCTATACAAGGTCAGACAACGTTACATACTTATTAACATTGAAACTGCTGCATTGGCTTATCATAGAAGCATAGTTGAATTTCAACTATGCGCTATTATAACTAGGCCTTTCCGCGATGATCTAAGGTCAACAAATGACAATGCCTTTTATCGTCCAGGATCACTTCACGTGATACAAAATAAATTTTTATATTTACTAATACTATAATGAGCCACTCACTTATGTTTTGGGCGTGAGTTTAATAAAGAAAACTATGAAAAGTTGCGTTTTGTGCAAGTGCCTTCGCTACTGATGTAACTTTCGAACAGTGCCAAGATGGATGTATCTAAATAGTTCAAAAGCTGTCAAACAAAGGAGCGTCGGTGATTAGTCAACATGCGTATAGCTTTAAATTGAACACTGTGCGCGCATGCAAGTAATAACATTTTAGTATTCTCAAAATAGCAGAACACTCTGATGATGTGCACTAATTGTGTACACTTTTTCAAAAGTAAGGGATACATGAAGAAATTACTCTCTATAGAGGAATTGGTCAAAATTGCCTGAAGCTTCCAGACTGCCTGAAGCGTCCAGACTGTCAATTTCACACTACATCGCACAAACCACCAGCTTGCCAGACCATTATGCAACCCAATCCCCTGCTCATCATCCTCACACACATTAACCATTGACTACATGTGCACTCTATGACAACTGTTTACATGCAATGCACAGTGCAATGATAATTGGATAGCCCGAATTCGCCTTCCACAGTGCTCTGCGTAGAGACGCTTTGTTATGAGTGTAAACAAGCACGGGATCCCGGAAGTCGGGTTGGGGTATCATTATACTGGGCTTTTCATATTAAAAGTCCGGTGTCGAGTACGGAAAGCTGTAAAGAGAAAATTTTGGCATGTATGTGAAGTGATCGGAATGTCACTTCTTCCATAATTTATGTTTTTTTTTTTATGTACAAAATGTTCATCATTTCATTTGTAACTAGTTTGAAAGATACTTTTAAAGTTTCTAGATGCTTATGAAATCAAAATCATAGCTCATAAGTACTTTTGTCAGTTTTGAGAAGGGTTATCATTTCAGGATTATCTTATTTGTTGTTGTCTGAGTGGTTTTCCACATTACGAGTGTATAGTGCGTTGTCTCACTCAGTATGCAAGTATTGTCTTGCAAGTAGTGCCTACTGAGTGAGGTCTCACTAGAACTGTGAAGGGTACAGGCTCAGTGGCGTATTCAGTAAGGGTCAGGGGGAACTCGCCCCTGGAGAAATTCCATAAGTGAAATGTAAGAAGCGGAATATATTAAGTATACATATTCGGGAAATACACTATAAAAATGAATTTATAAGCTTAAATTTCACCCGAATAATTTGCCCCTAGTGAATTTTTAATTTTTGGAAAATTTTTCAGGCGATTTTCGTGCAATTCCATCATTTTCGTGCAACTTTTCAGGCAATTTTATTCAATTTTTCAGGACTGTTTCTTAAATTTTTCAGGAAATTTTCTTCATTTTCTAGAAATTTGAAATATCATTACCAGAATTTGCAATAATTTTAACACATGTTTTGCCCCTTTCTTCACCATTGCTATACCTCTGGGTACAGTCCTTTTCCTATAATTACTGTTTGCCCCCCTGGCACCAAAAGCTGAATAGCCACTGCAGGACAAACGCCACAATAAAATAAATTGAAACGAACATTTAATTCTATTTAGATCTATATGTACAACACTGAACTGCAGAATCATACAGAAAACGATGCACTGTAGCCTTCTGTCCACTGTGAGTATTCTTACAGCATATATACAGGTCAATGACATCTATGACCGGTTTCCTTGAACACTGCATGAAATTATGTCTTTTGGGTGTTACCCTCGATATTATGTTTAGCAAACAACACCAGTAGTAACAGTCCAAGATTATACTAATTATTCACCAAAAACACCTCAAGAAACTGAAAAAGGAGGCCAATTTATATCATTTCTGTATTTAAGCTAGTATCATATAACACAATTTTTTATGGGGCCAGTGGTTTATAGCATTAAGGGCGATTGCCAATCTAAAATCAACTAAATTTGCCCGATCCAAGGGGTTAGAGTGAGAATTCAAGTGTGAAGTGATTAATCATTCAAAAGAAAGGGATATATCACAACTCTTACCTTATTTATTGCCTCATTATTGGCATGGTTGAAATAAAAAATAAATGCATTAAAAGAGGGGAGGGGGTTGACTGAGGGAGAGAGGGGGGGGGGTTATATTAGGTCTGAGTATTAGATAATCCAAGGTTTATTTTTCTAAGAAGCTTGAGGAACTTTTGACAATACTAATATTCAATATATGATGTTAGTAGAAATGATGCCACCTCAGGTAGAACCATTTTGAGGACACTTCAGGGAGTGACCCTTTTGAGGACACTTCAGGGAGTGACGTCATATTTTGACATCAGCATGACGTCAGTGATCCCCAAAGCGACATGACGTCATACGGGGAGGTAGAAACAGATCAATGACGTCATACAGGCCTAGAAAGAAGGTTAAACACTGGGGTTGAAGTGTTGGAATAGTCATGCGCTGACGTCACATGGCAACAGAAGGCATTTCGAGAGAAAGGGATTGTTAAGGAAAACAAATGGCTGGGGGGAGAGTATACTTATATAAATAGTGTATGCAAAACACAGAAAAAAAGAGTAAAAATAAATTCCAAAAAGAATGAAGAAATAAAAAATATATATATATAAATTTAGAAAATGAAAAGATAACGAAGAATAAGTATAAATTAAAAACAAATGAATAGATAAAAAGAAGAAATATGAATTAAAAACATGTAAAGATTTAAAAAAGTACAAATAACAAAAACGAATGTAGAGATGAAAAAGATGATAAATATCAATTAAAAAACGAGTAAAGAGGAAAAAAAAAGTGATCAAGATTGAAGAAAACAGAAGGAAAAAGAGCTAAAAATTAGATACAGTTTTGAAAATTGGTTGTCAGGGAAGAAGAGACCATGGAAACAGAAATGTTTTGAGTGTTGTGATGTAGGACAGTCCACAAAAACAGAAAATTGTGTTTGGGTGTTTTGGGTGTTGTTAACAAACACAGTTTCCATGAAAATGACTACACAAACAGGGTTGTTAGGGAAAAGGATTTAAATACAAGCCCCTGCTCCTCATAGGTAGCACTTTCAGCCTAAAAACGAGATACGGCGGTACTACCCTAAATTGAACTTCTAAACTTTGGAAAGCAAGTTTCAACTTACTCTTAAAGAATCATGGCATTTTTGTATGGCGCAGATGAAGCAGGGATTTATCGTAATGAGTTTGATTCTGAACTTGTGATTGTGGAAGAATCCCGGGGAACCCAGCAAAAGAAAGACGAACCAGAAAAGAAAGACGAACCAGAAAAGAAAGATGAAAATGTAGTTGTGCCTCCGGATATTAAACAGGGTTTGCAACCGAATGGATCGTATCGTTACTATCTGGGAAACGATGATTTCATCTCTGTGAATGTTTATGAAGGACGAGTTTATATTCATCTGAGAGCATTTCAGCAGTTTGGGGTGAAATATTTTCCGACGAAAAAAGGAATCGCACTTAAAACGACGCAGTGGGAAGCGATGAGACAGTTGACTCCGAAGGTGAACAAAGCAATTTCCAAATTGATCAGTTCATCCTCTAAGGAGGACATAGAATCAAACAAGTGGCCACTGGGTGATGAAGTCATAATGTGTGTAAAACGTTTCAAAAACAATATTTATGTAGATGTTCGGCTGTTCATGAAAGAAGAGTCTATACCAACTCGTAAAGGTCGCGTCCTAAAAATGAAGCAGTGGAAAGAACTACAGCGTTTGTTTCCCAAGGTTGGAGAAGCAATAGCGAAACTACCTCCCTACCAGCCTGTACAATTTTACAGGATGACTAATTGTTGAATATACAGCATGCAGAATTCACCAATAAAAACAATTATTGATTTTTTTATGGAGGGACAAACCATGGAGGTACCACTGGACAAACAGCATGAGAGAAAGTCATCGTTTTGAACAATGTCTGGCTGAGTAAGATTGTTTACATATAAAGAACAATCCAAGGACATCTCCTAGGACACTGAAAGATGGTGATGTCTATTTGTTTATCTTGACATTTGCTAAGAAACACAATGTTTACAAAACATTCTAACAGGATATAAAGAGGAGTTTATGTCAAGCAAAGCATAGATGTTTCAATTTACACTTACATGTTCGTTTCTGCCGTTTTTGGTTGATGATTACATACTTTCAAACTCTTATAAATTTTTTATTGGAATATTGGTACATTGTATGCTGTCATAAAATAAAACAATCTGTTGGATATTTTACTTTGAAACTTGATTATAAACATCTTTTGACCCTAATATTACAAATCGTGTATTGTTTTTTTGACTATTGAATAACTCTCGGGAATTTCTGCACTTTACAGTTAGTCTATTTATTCGAACAGAGCGTGCCGTACCATTTTGATCTATAGAAAAACTATACTCGTCTGATTGAAAGTTTTAATCCAGGATGGAAAGTTGGAGGCAAATTAATAAATCTGGTAAACCAGAAGATCTCCATTTTGCGTTTGGTCAACCGACCAAAAAAGATTTTGAATATGTTCTCCCTGAAAGTGTTTCAGAAGAGATTCTAAATTTCGTGATGGAAGAAATGAAAATTCATCGAAGGACACGGCTTTCAAGAAGACGACCATCGTTGGAGCAGAGGCAGAGAGAGGAACTGCAAACAATATTTCCTCAACTGGATGAAGGGGTCATTCATCATATCGTGGCCAACGGGCGAAGAGGTTATCGCAAGCCCAACATACAGGTTAGAGGTATTTTAGATAATAATGAAGTGGATGTACACGAACCAGGGGCAACTGATTTCACTGTCCCATCTAAAAGTTTTCAAGCCTCACAAACTTCAACGAGTAATATATTACCAAGTTCGTTTGAAGTAAGTAATGACATGGCAGAGATAATAGATAATTTTAGTTGGAATGATGAGGAAAATGTGGTTAGTCAGAATGATAGAGATGATCATAATAATAGCAAAGAGAGTGTTATATCTGTTAGTGATAGGAATGGTGAAGACGGTACTAAGGATCTAGATGATGTAGGGAATGAAAGCAATTTAAGTGGAGCACTGTCAGGAGATGGTAGTAATATTCATGTTTCTAGTAACCATGACACAAATGTTATCAGTCGTGATCAAAATGACTTTGAAAATGATGAAATACATAGTTTAGAAAACACTGTTGATGGGCGGTTGGAGGGGGACACGGGTGATGAAAGCAATAGGCAACCTGAATTTAATGAACTCGTAAGGTGGAATTTGTTACATACTCGCCATCATAGATATTTTAATGGTGAACAAAAAACGTATAGCTTGGACCTAGATAGGGAAAAGCTAGAAAGATTTCAACAAAATATGCAGGATATTCTTGCACAGCTGCTTTCATTAACTTTTGAAAACCTTGTTGACCATCAGTTGAGTGATGTTGCAGACACAGATTTTCTTCTTCGTTTTGTTATTATTTCACCTGAGCTAGATCACCCTATTGCCATACCGTTCATGTTGAAAAGAGATTTTTCCGCTGAGAAAATTTTTGAAGAACTTGAAAAATTCTTCAGTCGAATAAAGATTTTTATCTCCATGAAGGAGTGACGATTCACTTCATGATCATCAGGAATCCCAATGGAGGGGCTCAGAGAAAATTTTCGCTTCTCATGCAGGAAGCTTTTGCAAAAGAAAAGAAAAGCATATTAAGAATTACGGCACCTCCTACAGAAACAGAAAATATATGTTTTGGTAAGGCAGTCATCGTGGCCCAATTATATTTCGATAGGAAAAACAACCCACAATGGGAAAGTATCCGAAAAGGATATGGTCCAGTACGAGAAAAAGCACTGGAGCTTTATGCAAGGGCGAATGTTCAACCAGGTTTTGTAAATGCTTTAATGTATGATCAATTTCAAAAGGTGCTGTTACCTGAATACCGTCTTATTATTTATAGTGGGGAAAACCAGAACTTACCCATATTCGAGGGTCCCGAAGCTGCTAACACAATTTTCTTATATCATGCAGGGAATCATTATCATGTCATTACCTCCATGGCCGGATTTTTAAGCGCAAAATATTTTTGTAATAAATGTTTGAAAACATACTCTGTGCCCGCACATCATATGTGTGATCCTGTTTGTAGTGCGTGTTATACATGTTGTGGGGGGGATTTTAATGATAAGAGTGCTAAGCACGTATGTTCTAACTGTAATCGAATTTTCAAAAACGACACATGTTACCACAATCATCAAATTAAAAAGGGTACACTGAAAAAGATTTCCATATGTGAAAAACTTTTTCGTTGTAAAAAGTGTTGCCGCACTTACGATTTTAGTAAATATAAGAAGACTTTAAAGGAGCATGACTGTGCTGATGACTTCTGTAACATTTGTAAGGAATATGTGAACCGATTATCATATCAATGTTACATAAAACCGGTCAACGTAGAAACAATTTAAAAAAATCAGGTTACAAGTTTAGATAAAAGAAAGAGAGATGCTGATGAAGAGGAGAAGGAGCCTGAGGAAAATCTGAATTACCAACGTAAACCATCAAAAAGACTAAAAAAACGGGATGGGGTTAAATACTTATTTTTTGACTTTGAATGTGTGCAAGATACTGGGAAACATGTTCCAAATTTAGTAATATGTCAGTGGGCATGTACAAAATGCCTAGATCATGATGAAGTCAAAGATTGTGAAAACTGTGGAAAGGAGGGTGAAAGGGAAAAGTGGTTTTTAAAGGACCGGACACTTTGAAACAGTTTGGAGATTGGCTTTTTCATGAACAACATCATGATAGTATTGTTTTTGCGCATAATATGCAGGCCTATGATGGATATTTTCTATTGGAATATTTGATAGATCGTAAAACAGTTCGTCCACCTACTGTGGTATCAAGGGGCGCTAAATTAATTATGATCGAAATAGAAGATCCCAGAATTAGAATTCTAGACAGTTTAAGTTTTGTGACTCTACCATTACGAAAATTTCCAAAGGCGTTTGGCATTCAGGAACTTGTAAAAGGCCATTTCCCTCATTTTTTCAGCACCTCTTCAAATCAAAATTATGTGGGTCCGCTTCCAGAACCAAAATATTATGGAATTGACAAAATGATGCCACCAGAAAGAAAAGAATTTATGGAGTGGTATAATAGGGAAAAAGAAAAGGGTGTTGAGTTTGATTTGCAAAAAGAACTTGTTACGTATTGTCGAAGCGATGTAGATATTCTGCGCCGTTGTATGGTTAAATTTAGAGAAATATTTAAATCACTGACCAAGACAGAAGAACTCTTCACAGGTGTCGATCCTTTTAGGTCTTCAGTAACCATTGCAAGTGCTTGTAATTTAGCATAGAGCTTTATTTCTCAAGCCAGAAACCATAGCCCTCATCCCCCATCTTGGGTATGAGGAAGGTAAACCACAAAGTGTCAAAGCTCTCAAATGGTTGCATTATTTATCCAAAAAACATAAAATCAACATTCAACATGCAAAGAACGGGGTGAAAGAAATTTGTATGGTATGCATGTGGATGGTTTTTGTGAAACAACAAAAACAGTCTATGAATTTCATGGTTGTTTTTATCATGGTTGTCTCTCTTGTTATAGGGAAACCATTCTGAATCCTGTTACAAATAAGTCTATGGGGGATTTGTATCGAGACACGAGAGAGAAGGTAGACAGCTTACGAGCCTTGGGTTATAACGTGGTAGAAATTTGGGAGCATGAATTTGATATGCTGTTAAATTCAAACACAGATAATATTGCACATCTATTACAAGATTTCCATGTGAAAGAACAAATCGTCCCACGCGATGCTTTTTTTGGCGGAACGGTCAATGCAAGCCGCCTCTTTTATGAAGTCAAGGGCTCAGAAAAGATTAAATATGTTGACTTTACGTCTTTATATCCTTATACTAAACAAAACGAAAGCTTATCCTGTCGGTCACCCTATTATTATTGATAATAATTTTGAGCCTGTGGAAAATTACTTTGGGATTATTAAATGTGCCATTTTACCGCCATCCGATTTATATCATCCGGTCTTACCTCTCAAACTTGAAGGGAAACTCCTCTTTTGCCTATGTTACACATGCGCTGTGCATAAGCAAACAACACGGTGTGATCATACAGATGAAGAACGAATGCTTTATGGTACATGGGTATCATTGGAAGTGCAGAAAGCTATTGAAAAGGGATACAGAATATCTCAAATTGTTCAGGTTTGGCATTTTCCTAACAAGGAGGAATATGATATGGAAACAAAACGGGTGGATTGTTCACAGATTATGAATTGCTTTTTGAAACCAAAGCAGGAATGCGCGGGTTGGCCAACATGGGTGAAGACTGACGAAGATAAAGAAAAAAACCTATTGTAGAAAGTATAAGGAAAAAGAGGGCATTGAACTGAATCCTGACAACATCGAATATAACGCGGGATGAGGGCGGTATGTAAGGAGGGACTCAACAGCTTTTGGGGGCAAATTTGCCCAAGCTAACCGTCAAATGCAGACAGTAATGATCTCTAAACCCCTAGAATTATTAAATGCATTAACCTGTCCAACCATTGAAGTGTCCGATGTTAAATTTTTGGGCGAATACTGTGCCGAGGTACAATACAGATTCAAAAATGAATTTGCAGAAACAAACACACGCACGAACATTGTAATAGCCTGTTTTACAACAGCGCATGCCAGACTCAAATTATATGATGTTTTGGATAGGTTGCAAGACAGAGTAGTCTACTACGACACGGATTCGGTGATCTTCTGTCAAAGGGATAATCTATGGGAACCACCTTTAGGGGATTACCTGGGTGACTTAGCCAATGAAATTGACCCCAAAGATGGTAATCACATTACTTCTTTTGTTTCTGGGGGACCCAAAAACTATGCATACCAATTAGATTCAGGTAAAACATGTGTAAAGGTGCGTGAAATCACTCTTAATTTCATGACATCAAAACTGGTTAATTATGATTCTGTCAAACATATGGTTCAACAGTGGACCAAAGCCCATACTGATGATGATGAATCATGTGAACCTTTTATTTTACGTCCTGCTAAAACGAGAGAGGAAAGAGAACGAGATGCAGCATTAGTGAAAATACCCATCACAATTAGTGATCCATCAAAGATTGTCAGAGATACTTATTCCAAAAGTATACTCACTAAAACATCACATAAAGACTATCGTATTGTCTATGATAAACGTATTATTTTAAAGGATTATAACACGCTACCCTTTGGTTATAAAATACCTTGTTAAATCAAGAAAAAAGTCATTTGTTCAAGCTTCATCCATCAGTATGGGTCCAAAATGTCAAGAAATTATCAAAAGAACAGTATCTATAATGTTTAGTATATCTTTTATTCTATGGTTAGTGCTTTATCGACGGGATAGAGCGGAATCTAGTGGGAATCGTAATGTAAATAATTCAACATCTAATTTCTCTGGTAGTTCATTCTCTGATAGTTCATTCTCTGCCATGTCAAACGCATCCACTTCATTTTTCTAAAGTACCTCTTACCTTTTTTTTAGGGTTATTTAAATATTGTATGTCAACTGTTCATTATGACTTGTGTATTTAAACATCCTTTTACAAGAGTTTTCAGTGGTCCCACGCAATCCGGAAAGAGCTTTCTTGTGAGAAATTTACTAAAGCATTACAAAAGTTTGATCTGTCCAGTCCCCGAGAAGATTATTCTGTTATATGGAGAATGGCAACCCTCTATGAAAATATCAAACAGTCTGTACCATGCATACAATTTATCAAGGTATACCAGGAAACCTGGACGATGTTATAGATGGACGATTAAAAATTTGATCATCATTGACGATTTGATGGAGGAAAGTGGTAATGATGTGAAAATATCACAACTGTTTACGAGAGGATCCCATCATAAAAATACATCCATTATTTACCTTGTTCAAAATATCTTTCATCGTGGGAAACAACACAGAACTATCAGCTTAAATACGCATTACATGATTCTCTTCAAGAACCCTCGCGATAGATCGCAAATCAAACATTTAGCATACCAAATGTTTCCGACACAGACAAAGTATTTTGAAGAAGCATTTACAGATGCGGTGTCACGGAGCCATGGGTATTTGTTTGTTGATTTGACCCAAAACTGTCCCGATGATCTACGACTAAGAACCAACATACTCCCTGACGAAATCAACTATGTCTATGTTCCACGATCGAGTATAAATCCTTCAAACAAACTCATAACCCATCATTTATGACCATGTCTCGTTGTTTAAAGGACCACCTTCCGCTGCTTCAAGTCATAGCAAAAGCTAAAGGAAGAAAAAGACAAAATTTGCTACGAGGTGCACCTGACGGTTTCTTTCATAGCATAGGGGAGTGTGCTCATAACGTATTAAAAGGAAATGTTCCACTAACTCATCTTCAGAAGAAGAAACTTCGCCTCATCGACACAAGTTACGTTCTTTAGCTAAGAAAAAATTGGCACGTGCTAAACGGAAGAAAATTATCATACAACAGGGTGGATTTGTCAGCTTGTTGCTGAGTACTGTTCTGCCCCTAGTAGGGTCATTATTGTCAGCCATTCCACGTCGATAGCATAGCATGGAGCATACAAAGAAACTTGTTTTGATCAATCCAGACACCTTGGAAGGTCTTCAAAATCGCTGTTCGCCTCAAACTACAGAACAGAAGAACTTGTCCCAGTTGGACCAAGAGATGACCAACATTCTGCAACAAAGTTCTCTCACTCCAGAAGAAAAAGTCAGAGAATATCAAGAAGCTTTACGTAAATTTCTCACATTTAAGAAAGCTCAAACCCCCTTTCATTGGAAGTTCAACAGGAACTACGAAAGACCTTCAGACACCAACCGATCAGAAACCGTTGTTGCAAAAGGATGACCTATCATCAGACTTTATTTTAGAAGATATTTATAAGCTTGTTCCAAATCAAATGTTGAAAAAGACGAAACAATTAATTGAAAAGATTAAAACGATTCCTTCTTTAGAGTGGAATGGGAGGGGGGAACTGGTAATCAACAATGAAGTTGTTTCAGGTTCAAATATTGTAGATCTTTTATATGACATGTCTACGAGATCTAGAAAAGTTCCAGAACCTGTTGGTATGGAAAAATTGATGCAATCACTGGCTGAGATGAATATTCCAGCCTCTTTGATTACCAATTCAAACGTCGTGAAAGGTTCTTGGACATGCTAGAAAAACCTAAAGAACATCAGCTTTTTTCCACTCCATTAAGAAGTACCTCCAGAAAAAAATCAATTACATTGAGTCCAAAGTGGGAATCATTTTGAGATGAATCTCAAAGTGGGAATTATTTGTAATCATAAGTTGTAATTAAGTACGATGTACTTCAGTTTGATGTGTACAATTTATTGTAGAGAATAGCAACAAGTAGATAGAGATGACAAAAGATACAAAAAAATTGTTTACATATGTACTGTATATTCGATGAACTGTATAATACAAAACTGATTACAATGAAACTTGTATTTTTGTCTTTATTAGTTTACTTATAAATCTTAGTAGAGAGATTGAAATAGAGCACGTGCCACCTGCATTTTCAAAAAGGAGGGATTAAACACAGGTTCTTGAATATCAAAATGACGCTGAATAAAAGCGGTCACTTGACGATCATTTTTCTTCAAATCATCTGTAAAGTTGTGAACAATGGACTCCATGGAGATATTTCTACATCTATGAAGTGCATAGTAGAGACAATAATGCCCACATGCCAGAGACATTATATCTTGAAGTCTTTTTGTATTCCAATTCCAGTGAAGAGAATGTTTGTTTAAAAAGCTTCAAAATGGGGGTTGTATATCGCTGGGTTTTCCATAAGAATCAAAAAATTCTCCATGTCGACTGGCGTTGAAATAAAATACGACCCAATGTGATCCAGGTTCAGAACTTGAATCTGTGTTCACAACGTAAATAGAAGGATAAGAATCCACATTTTGTGGTAAGTGATCTGATGGTAACACATCTCTAACAATTTGTTTCAGAAAGGTATCAGAATCCAAGACTTTAAGTAGTTGTAAAGTATTCATGGCCTAACCGTACATTAAAGTCAAATGGCAAAATCAGTGATAACATTCCTGCTTTTATCAATCAGGATGACATTTTCATGTTCTGCATACACTACGATATTCACTGTTTGTGGAAGAGCCTCTGAAAAATGAAGTTCCAGAGCTAGGTTTCCATGTTTCACAAGATTAAAATGCCCCCCAGCTGCTAAATCTGGGGTCAAATCAAATGCAAAGAGAGTATATCCTTTACCATACTCTTCTCTGGAAATAGTATTCCCCCGATCCACGTACAGTTTATTTAACCCTGAAAAAAGTGTCTGATAAGATAAAACATAATTCTGACCGACTGCCCCAGAGAAATTTGGTTTTAAAGGTTTATGTGGTAACTGCTCACCATCTACCGATAGAGAAATGTGATTGATGTTAAAATGATGAAAGTTAAAAGGATTATTCTGTATGCTTCCGTTGAATGCTGTATTGGTGACACATCCGACTACGATACGCTTGAAGCGCATACCCAGGAAAAGATTGTCTTTATGTATTGACAGATTACCAGCTGGAATGGAAAATGTCTTCATTTCAACGCGAATTATGGGGTATTTTGCTGGACTAATTTCTAATCCTTTGGCATGGGCTAAAACAACTCCAGGATCAAGTTTGATTTTCCTTACAAGTAAACTAGCCTCTAGAATAGTTACTTTGTAATCCACTGCAGGTCCATGTGCCATTAAACAAAATGTATCTTTCGAACGGTTTAGCTTTACTTTCAAATCTGTCATATTCAAAAGATATTTTTCCTGATGAAAGATATCACAGTAAATGGGGCCAACCATATCTACAGTTTTACTTTGGTTAGTGAAGGTATAACGCTGAGCCAATCCGTGATTTCTCCTTGCTTCCTCAGCAATAGGGTTTACAGCATCCATTCTCCCCGCTGTGTCTTTAAAAAATAATTGTGTTGTTAACTGGGTCTGCTTGGCACCGTAATCATAATTCAACAATGTCTCCATCATAGCCCGATAGGGATAAGTGGCAGAGGACTGAGACACTAGTTTTTCATTCAAACTGACATCCACCTGACTGAACAGGGATTGAAGAAAGAGGTTCACGGGTCCCACGGGTGCATTTTCTGCCAAGTCACTTCACGTCACCATTGAGAATCTTGGCTTTACAAACATCATGGTTTGTGATAAATCGACATACTCCTCTGCTGTTCCCGCAACATGAAACTCAATCGGTGACCCTGACGATAATGATGAAACAGGGTTATAACTGACCCATCTTCCTTTAGCTATGCTCGTTTGTGTTGGTGGGACTGTAAACAGGTCCAATTCTGTTTTAGTGCAAAGACAAGAGTGTGCATCTGCAAGTGCCATTGTAAGAAATAAACGGAATCAATTTAATCAAAAATATCAACAGGTCTTTTCTGGTGCTTAACTTTTTTGGAAATGATTTTAGAAGGTGTGCCACGACGCTTTATAGCTTTCTGTTGCCGTGTAGACTGAACTTTGCCTCCAAATTTCTGGTTCAAACCGTAATGCCTGGAAGTAAGTTTTCTTGCAGAAGTGCTTGCACGGTGGCGTATGGCTTCTTTCAATGGTTTGCCTCTTAGAGTGTCATCCATTATCTCCATACCTGATGAAAGGGCCTCTCTTCCAAGAGCAGCTGCTCCACGCTTTCAAAAGAGGTACTGCTGATTGAAAAGATTCACCGAGAAGACCGCCAAGGCCATAACCTTGTTATACTGGTGTTCCTTGCAACACGGGTATGCCACTACCAATCTGGTTGATGTAATATTTTTCATAAATCTGAGGGTCTTGTACGTAGACTTTCCTGTTCATCTTGCGTATTACACGGATGTTTAGGGGGTTAAGCAAGATAAGGTCAGAAGGTTAGTGCTTCTGCTGAAAATGTAGTTTCACTATGACTTTCCCACTTTTAAATGGTACGGCTTTCCACTACTTGTCCTTATATCAATAGTGATAGTTTCAAAATCTTTCTTTTGTAAGGGTTGTGACGAGGTGTTGTGTAGGTTAATGTTACCATTTGACCCCCTTTTCTGTGGTTCACTTCAACAGTGCGTAACAGTGGCACATTTGAATCCCCCACCAGTTGTGGTTCTATAATGTCAGCGTAAACAAACAAACTGTGATAATCTTGATAGAGATCGACGGGCCTGATGCCTGTTTGTGTATCCCATATGGCTTTTTCTTGAAATCCCAGCATAGCACACAAATTATCGCTTAATTCGAGAATGGCAGGTGGTACAACTTTAACAGTACATTTTGACGATAAAGAATTGATTGAAAAGCTAACATTGTCTTCAAAAAGATTATTCAAAGTGTCAACTAATTTTTGGGGGCTGCTATAATACCCCATAGGTATATGTCTTGTTTCCATCGTGGCATAGCCTTCATTATCTGTTTCCTCACTAGATATTTGCAATTGATTGTTTGCTGATGAAACGTGTACCACGATGAGGATATGATATTTCTGCCAATGATACGGTCCATTCTCCCTTAAGATGTATGGGTCTATGAAGTTTGGTGGTAAAGTTAGTTACGGTATTTTCAGGATAATAATGCATGGAACTGTTGCTTGGTAATGTTATAAAGAAGTCTTCCATGATGTTGTCTGATGTTCTTAATCGAGAGGAATGACCCTTGCATTTTCCGAACGGTCAATATATATATATATATATATATATATATATATATATATATATATATATATATATATATATATATATATATATATATATAATCTATAACTTCAGTCAGTTCGTATACCATCCTCTACTTTTGAAGTTCAGCTTCATAAAATGTACCCTTAATAAGATCTCCTGTTTTATCTCTGATTCTGTAAACTGGTGGTGTTCTTGGTAGTCTCCCAGCAATGATAAATAATTCTTCTGTCCAATTAGCATAATATCCCTTTTCAAAGGTCAACTTGGTTTTACTGATACGCACCACATCTCCAATATTAAATTTATATTTTGTCTGTTTCTCTTTTTGCTGGATACAGTTTTTTCCAAACTGTACTTTGATTTTGCATGTTTACTTCTACTGGTTTCATACCTATACTACGATGATAACGATGATTGTACGAATGAACAAGCTTATCCAATACTTTGTAGTACTGTAATCTATTCTTATAGTTCATGTATTTCCACATCCTTGTTTTAAAGGGGTACGATTAAAACGTTCGACAACAGAAGCTTTTAATTCACTTTCTGATGAATAATGATGGATTTCTTGCTTCTTCAGATACGCCTGAACGGTGCGATTATAAAACTCTGTTCCTTTATCACTTTGTAAATTGATGGGTTTTCTTCCCGAATCAAGAATCTTTTCTAGAGCAAGTTTAAGATCTTTTCCTTTCTTAGATTTCAGAGGAATAACCCAGGCATATTTGGAAAATACATCGATGCAAGTCACAAGGTATTTTATACCCGATTGTAGTTTGAAAGGGATGTCATGTCAACTAAGTCAATTTGCCATAAATGATCCATGCCCAGTACTTTCACTTTGTTTCTCACAAACTGTTTTCGTACAGGTTTGTGAAGGGTATAAGCATCCTCCTTTGTAACCATGCTTCAACATCTCTATACTTTGCAGCGGATTCACCCCTTTCTCACTTTTGTACAAAGCATCCTTACCCCCAAACCCTAAAGGATGAGACGGGTCATAGTACACTTCCCTTCTCCACGCATCAAAACTCATCATGAATGCAATACCACTGATTTTTTCAACTGACTTGATGAATCTACACACACGAATTTATAAAGACTTAGCAAATACTATACATAAGAGATACAAAACAAACAAATAAAAACATAGTATATACAGCTACAACTTATTTATTTCATCATGTAATAAATAATAAAACCAAATCACAGTTACAGGCAAAATATATTTATATGATGATTTTATTATGGAAAATTTACAGGTTTCTTCCATGGTCAGAAAGTTGTTCCAGTTGTAAGGATTTTTCCATATGATATCTAATACTGTTTGAATAAAAGTCTTTAATAGTTTATCATCCTGGAGCACGGCTAACCTCAGCTGTCGACATACATCTGCCATAAATAGCAAAACAGTAATAATTCGGAAAGGATGAAGTTGAATTCTTTCAGCTGGAAAAATTTCTTTCATTATCGCTGTGGTGACATCACAAACATTATCACGTTGGATCTCATTTAGGAATTTCTGAAGCACTTGATAGTTCTCATTAGCTACCATCCTCACAGCTATACTTCTGGCCTTATTGACAATTGCCATCATATTTTTGTCATTCTTCCAAGGAACTGGTGGTCCATCCGACACGTAGCTCTTGTTAAATCCTCATGCCTCCACAACAAAAGGTCATGAAATAAATTAAGAGTTACTTCTTCATGATATTTCTGTACTTCTAAAGAGACTGTCTGGTCGCTGGCTCCGGGATTATGTTGTCCAATAGATTGTCCATTTCCACACGTAATTTTGCTATATGAATACCCAGTGCCCATGGTTGAGATACAGTCAAAGTATAGTTTTTATATCTGACCACTCCGGTTCAACAGACTTCCAATAATTACGATAGACGTTCACTTGTTTCCGAATATGTTTCAGTCTCTTATGCCTGAGTCGTAAGATATGTGCAGCTCTGTAAAACACACTTCTCACCAATTCCGTACTGACGCTGTTTAAAGCCTGTTCTATCTGTCCCCTGTCAATTTCTCTTGTGATGCATGTATGATCCTTCTGATTATTACCTTCAGTCTCACAACCAGCACAATCCCGTTTCAAAATTGTATTTGCCTCTTGAAGAGCAAGATCTAAGAAGACTTGTTCCAGCAAGCTTTTAATACCGGTTCAATAGCTGATGGAATGCTCATGACGCTTATTGTACACGATCAAACTCTTTTTGATTGTTCCTGGTTCAGTTGCAAATGGTTCTGATTTGCTTTGCATACACTATTTATATAAGTATACTCTCCCCAGCCATTTGTTTTCCTTAACAATCCCTTTCTCTCGAAATGCCTTCTGTTGCCATGTGACGTCAGCGCATGACTATTCCAACACTTCAACCCCAGTGTTTAACCTTCTTTCTAGGCCTGTATGACGTCATTGATCTGTTTCTACCTCCCCGAATGACGTCATGTCGCTTTGGGGATCACTGACGCCATGCTGATGTCAAAATGACGCCACCTCCCGAAGTGTCCTCAAAAGGGTCACTCCCTGAAGTGTCCTCAAAATGGTTCTACCTGAGGTGGCATCATTTCTACTGATGTTTTTGAAAGGTGAGACTTTTGAAAAGTATTTTTACTGAAATAAAGGAAAGATACTTCATCTAATAGGGTGGGGCACCGGTGAAGAGGATAAAGGGAATATCTTCTTTTATTAGAAAGCCCCTTAAAAAATCCCCAAGAAGGAAGTTGCTATTGCTTTAATGAGTACAATAGAATCGAAAGAATACCATGGATTATTTTGTCAAACTGATAAACCCCCTCTCAAATTTTGAATCCTAGTGTCAACCCTGGGTGGGGAACAATTATTTTCGATGCGGGCAAGGAGTGGTGGCACTGGCACTGGCCAGCAAACTTTTTGGCAATTTTCCCTTGTTTTTTTTTTTTTCTTTCTCACTTTTATATTTCATGACCAAACTTTTTTGGTGATATGATTGGGAAATATCAGCAAAGCAGAACCAAAAGGTTTGGTGGTTCCGATGCTTGTTTTTCTTCATATGATTGATTTGCAAGTTTTGTATTAACTGCCATGTCATTGCATATTATGAAATATTTGTTCCATGATATTTGCCACGACCAACATGCAGATCAATAAAAAAAGACGTACCTACAACACTATAGCATGTGCACAATAAGAGTCAACAAAATCATCATAGCAAGTATGATGCAAAACAGACATATGGTTGCTCAGGCACAATATTTGAAGAAATTTACATTATGCCCTGCTTACTCATTAATATGCATGGTATCACCACTACAACCAATCAGGCACTTCCACCGACCATGGGCTAAGTGTGTTCTAACATATGACTTGAATCCAGTTTATCATTTTTAGATATCGTGATTACAAGCTCTTCTCAGCAAAATCATTTAAAGCCTTACCCACTATGCATATTAATCAAATTCAACATTTTTATATCATGAACATGTGTCACAAACTAGCTCACATTATAATTATATCCAATATGAAACAAAACAGACATGTGATTGTTAAAATATGAGCATTTCAAGATTTTAACATTAGGCGCCACCTACTCATTAATATGCATGATATCACCACCAAAAATAATAGGGAACATCTACGGACCATGGGCTATCTGTGTACCAAATGTGATATGAATCCACTGTTCTTGAGATATCAAGGCACAAATCACCACAGGTAGGTTCATGCTGTCTTATATTTTGCTTCTACTTTCAAGTGGGCCAGCCATTCTTTATATCCAATCAATGGACCTTAGCGCTCCAAATCAGTATATTGGTGTATACCATGTATCGGGTTTGAGTATGATTAAGGTGTGGAATTTGAATTATCCAGAGACTTAATCTGTTAATTAATATTGGAAACCAGGAGTTTTATCAAGAGACAATAAGGAGCTTCAATGCAACCTTTAAATAGAGAAAGAGATAGAGGGAGAAAGAGATAAAGGAAAATAATTTTGTTGTACCTGTATTGATACAGTATTATGGTGGTCATTATTATGATTATTATTTAATACATCGTAACTTCTGAGTTTAACTTGGAATTCGTTTTTATAATTTATTCCAGTTCTAGATTCGTCTATCATTATTTTCTTTTTGAACCTAGTGATCAGAAGTTTCAGAATTACGGTTACAATCGTGTTTACAAGCTCAGCACCACACACGCACACACACACACTTACATACACACATATGCCATCATGACCGCATAGGTAGAATCCTGTTGCCATGGCATCAGAACCAATCGTATTCTGACTGACAACTGGAATATAATAGATCATAATTTCGAAAATATATTTCCCTGTTTGATCAAATCCTGAAAATGTTGGGGCAATCCTATCCAGTCCATCAGTCCTATCAGACTATCTAGTCCAGTTCATCATGGCCAGATTTCTTTGGCCCAAGGTGTTCAGCCAATAGAAGAGAAAAATCTGTAACATAATTTTAGGTAAAAGTTTTTCGTTCCTAAATTTTATTTCATTTAAAGTCTCCAAAATGAACTTTGCCAAAATAATTTCAAGGAGCCCTGGGTCGAAAAGTGAGAACGTCTTTTTTGCTACTTCAAGAAAATTTTGAAATAACACTCGTTTAATATATGACACTCATTTCCTTGAAATATTTCTTGCATTTATAAGATATAATCATATGATTAATTTGAACATTAATATCAAAGGTTTTCAGTACTATCATCACATACACAAAAAGTGTGTTAGATTTTTTTTTTTGTGAGACTCAAGATAAATACTCTTTTCTGCTGGCAGTTTCATTTGGGCCTTCAAAGATGTTTCATGCAGTTTGTTTGTCCATCACGTCATGGTTGTAAACGTGTGGTACATGATGCCTACTCTTTTTGATTCCTTGTTTACTCAATGATATCACCAAAATCAATTTTTCGTAATTATTCTTTCTTGAATTTCCTTTTCTCATTCCGTATTGATTGAGGGTAGCATCAAGTTGCGAGTGTCTACATCAGATCAGCTACACAGTTTGAAAACTTAAGTGTCATAAAATCCAAAATATAAGAAATCCATATCAAAATGGAGGAATGCCACTCTTGTGCACTACACAATACATGATTGGCATTTTAGCAGCCAAATCTAAAGCAGGAAGAAAAAAAAAAATTATAATAGTTTTGCTACAGAAAACATTAATTTTGCTTTCATTCTCAGGCTTTTTTAAAGAATTTTTTTGCTACAAAAAAAATATTATTTGACTTTTCTGATATTTAATTTGATAATGTGGCTTTTTGATATTTAATTTGATAATGTGGCTTTTTAAATTGATAATTTGGTTTTTTGGAAAGACCATTTGGCTGTGTAAGACATCTTATTTGGCTAAAAAAAAAATGGAAAATTAATTTTCTGATGATACTTAGCATAACATTTTGATAACATGATATTTTGCATAAAAATTTTTCTGCTTTCCAGAATTTTGCTGAGAGCATGGTAAAACTCAAAAAAGTTTGATCAGAAGTTGCTGCATCAAGAATTATGATAGAAAATGAATGATTTAAAAAAGAAAATTCCAAAGGTTGGCCTGTGATACATCATCTGGGAAAGTAAAATTATTTTCGGGGGCAGCTTCCCCCTTCCACATCTTCCTATGCCTCTGCATGGTGGCTTCCAGGAAGCAGCAGCAGATCCAGGGGGTGAAAAGGGTGGCTAAACCATCCCCTTCCCCGACAACATAATTATCCCCACTAGCATATGATCTACAATACCAAAATACAAGGTTACTTTTTATGTCAAGATGCACCCTAAGAGCGTCCAGGGGTATACCTTTAAAGAAAAAAATATATTTATTTATTTAGGGACACCCCTAACAAACCTGCCCCCGCTTCGCACCTCGATGGACATTCCTTTGCCCACCCCCCTTGAATCAGCTGGATCGGTCACTGGGAAGGCCACTTGTTTCATAGTGTTAAAGGGTTAGTTCAGTGGTCAAGCATGTTTATTTTATATAAAAAGGACTTCAAAAGAAACAAAATGGTAAAAAAGCATTAAAAATATCATTCCGTTAAAGAGATATCAAAGGATTAGTTTAGTGGTCAATGTCCATCTTATATGAAAGAGGACTTCAAAAGAAACAAAATGGTGAAAAAAGCATTCAAAAATATCATTCCGTTAAAAGATATTTAAGGTTTACTGTAGTTCAGTGATCAAGCATGTTTATCTTATATGTTAGAGGACTTCAAAACAAACAAAATGGTGAAGAAAGTATTCCATAATCTTATTCGTTAAGGAGATATTAAAGGATTAGTTTAGTGATCAAGCATGTTTATCTTATACGAAAGTGGACTTCAAAAGAAACAAAATGGTAAAAAAAGCATTCCAAAATAATATTCCGTTAAAGAGATATAAAAGGATTAGTTCAGTGGTCAAGCATGTCCCTCTTATATGAAAGAGGACTTCAAAAGAAACAAAATAGTGAAGAAAGCATTCCAAAATCTTATTCCATTAAGGAGATATTAAAGGCTTAGTTCAGTGATCAAGCATGTTTCTCTTATATGTAAAAAGGACTTCAAAAGAAACAAAATGGTGAAAAAAGTATTCCAAAATCTTATTCCATTAAGAAAGTTAGTTTGATCAAAATCTTATTGGACTTCAAAAGAAACAAAATGGTAAAAAAGCATTCCAAAATAATATTCCGTTAAAGAGCTATAAAAGGATTAGTTCAGTGGTCAAGGTCCCTCTTATAAAGAGGACTTAAAACAAAATAGTGAAGAAAGCATTCCAAAATCTTATTCCATTAAGGAGATAGTTCAGTGATCAAGCATGTTTCTCTTATATGTAAGAGGACTTCAAAAGAAACAAAATGGTGAAGAAAGTATTTCAAAATCTTATTTCGTTCATGGGATATTAAAGGATTAGTTCAGTGATCAAGCATGTTTCTCTTATATGTAAGAGGACTTCAAAAGAAACAAAATGGTGAAGAAAGTTCCAAAATAATATTCAAAATCTTATTCCCTCTTATATGAAAGAGGACTTCAAAAGGGATAAAATTAAAGGATTAGTTCAGTGATCAAGCATGTTTCTCTTATATGTAAGAGGACTTCAAAAGAAACAAAATGGTGAAGAAAGTATTTCAAAATCTTATTTCGTTAAGGAGATAGTAAAGGATTAGTTCAGCGATCAAGCATGTTTATCTTATATGTAAGAGGACTTCAAAAGAAACAAAATGGTAAAAAAGCATTCCAAAATAATATTCCGTTAAAGAGATATAAAAGGAGTTCAGTGGTCACTTCAAAAGAAACAAAATAGTGAAGAAAGCAAAAATCTTATTCCATTAAGTATTAAAGGCTTAGTTCAGTGAAATCTTTCAAAATCTTTTCCGTTAAGGAGATAGTAAAGGATTAGTTCAGCGATCAAGCATGTTTATCTTATATAAAAGTGGACTTCAAAGAGACAAAATGGTCATGACTTGTCCTTCTCCTTCAAAATTTGTTCCAGCAAATCATAACCACAAACTTACTGTAGCAAATAGTGAGGCCACTTTATCATAATTGAAATAACCACACATAAAGGACTTCATCCATTACTAATATGATATTCATCATCAACTTCCACAACAATTAAGGTTTTCAGAATAAAGAAAATAAAGAGGACAAATCTGACCCGACCTGCTTATTTATCAGGTCAGGTGGGTGTGACTGTTTGAAATTTTAAGGAGCAGAACAACTTATGGTGAAGAAAGCATTCAAAAACATTATTTCGTTAAGGAGATATTTTAGTTTAAAGTTTGTTATCACTTGTGTAGAAATGATTATAAATCAGACTAGTTGTGATGTCATAGCCTCAGATTCCTCAGTCTTTATGTATTCTATCATATTTTGTCCTGCGATTGTGTGGCTCAAAAACCATTGCTTATGTCAAAAAAGTAATAAAACTGAAACTAGGAAGGATATTTATAATATACCACCTGGAGAAAGTTTAAGGAAAATAATTCAATTCGTGAAAAAATTAAATAAACTTTCTTTAAAATACATAAAGACTCTGAGGATTCTGACCCTGTGGCATCACAATTAGTCTGATTTCAGTCATTTCTACAGAAATTATACCAAACTTTAAACTTTATTATCTCCTTAACGGAATAAGATTTTGCAATGCTTTTTTTACCATTTTGTTTCTTATGAAGTCCTCTTTCATATTAGATGGACATGCTTGACCACTGAACTAATCCTTTAACATGGTTTCGTGATTGCAGTGAGTATTGCTGCCTCAATAACTTTGTAGCCCTCCTCAAATTCACTTCACTGCACGTACGTCAATGGCACTTAGGTATTTAGCTGATATTTCAAGCTGACTAATTTTCACTTGAAAATGAGCTCACGATCAGAACCATTGCACTCAATCAGATCTGGCAATTTTGTATTTTACTGTGAGAATCTGATCACAATCACATGATCTTGATCCTAATTGATCCACCAATGAGATTCTCAAACCATAAAAGGTTTTGTAGTTCCGATGCTTCTTTTTCATAAGCAAATTTGTACTTACTGTCATGTCATTGCATATTATGAAATATCTGTTCCAGGATATATATTAATAAACCACACCCACCAATGATCAATGAAAATGTTGACAACATTAGCAATTTGCACAATAATTAACAACATTATCATAGCAAGTATCATGCAAAACAATTGCTCATTTATCCCATTGCAAGAATTTGTCAGTAATTAAGCCCCACCTACTCATTTATATTTACTACCACAAAATTAGAACATATGTACAGACCCGACCCATCTGTTTACCTGATATAGCATAAATCTGATGTATCGTTCATGGGGTACAGTATGGTGTTTCATTTAGCATTTTCACATTAAGCCATACCCACCATGCACATTAATGATATATGCTGATAACATTAAGCATGTACACAACAACCAACAATATTATCATGCCCAATATTGATGCAAAACTGGCATACAGTTGCTCATTTATCACTTTTTCAAAATTTTCAGACATGCGATTGTTAAAATATGAACATTTCAAGATTTGTACTTTAAGCCCTGCCTACTTATTAATATGCATGATATCAACACCAAAACATTAGGTCCCAATATCTGAAGACCAATGGGCTTGAAAATGATCATCCAAGATTTTTACATATGACATGAATCCAGTGTATCACATTTCACTACGAAAAACTGGGCACATCTACAAATATACACACACATAAATCAGTGTTTCACATTTACCTGGTTGTCACAAATATACACACATACACACACACACACACATGACATCATGACCGCATAGGCTCCTTATGCTATCGCATCGGAACCAAAAACGTGTGTAAAAGCAGAGCATGTCCTATAATATAGCTGCGATCCGAGTTACCCTAATATCCTGTTAATTTTGTGTAAACAGTAATTACCCTGCTCGGAAACAGTGAAAGCTTGCTCAGATGAATTTTGCACTTTTCAATGTTCCAGCTTTTCGAGTTGCGATGGCACATGCCCCAATCAGATCGCCTGCAATGGGTCTGATTGTGGGTACCAGGAGCATAGCCCGTAGCCAGCGGGGAAGGGGTGGTGGGGTGGGGTATGCACCCCTTTTTCAGAGGTGCCGACTCCTGTTGGCACTCCCAAATGTCACAATTTTATAGTGTAATTGTTAATTCATCATTAATCTCGCCCTCGCAAAATGTAACCCTGCTCCACTCGTCCCCCAAATGCAGGTGCCTAGCTACGCCACTGGCAAGTACTCAAGTGAGAAAACGTGCTTTTCTACAATCATCAAGCTGGTTTATTGCCAGAGGATCATGATCTGAAGATAACTGAGAAAACAGACTTACAACTGAGAACGCAACCTAAGAAAGGAAAGTGTGAAACGAATACTAAAAGAACGACAAAGAGGGCCTCGTCAAAGTAACGTAACACCGCAGCGCAGAGATAATTTCCTGTAAAATAACCTTTTGCCACCTGTCTTTTAAAACTCACTTCACGATTTTGTGAAATATGATAAGAATGCCCAGCAAATTTGAACCCCATGGGCCAGACTTTCGCACTTAATTTTGCTGGGAAAAAAAAATCCACATTACATTACAGAGATGATATTTCGATTTTTCACACGCTGGCTGAAAAATATAAAGTGAAGCATACTCTAAACTCCACCAATCAATCAATATAGGTAATCGATCAATCATGTTTTCAATCCACATGCTTAACATACCCCTAGGATCAAAGAAAACATTTGTTGACAACAATAGGTGGTGAGGGAAAGGTAATGTTTCAGGGAATCTCATTGTAAGCTGCATGATCATGTTATAGTACACTAGGGTCAGGCCCAAACCCAAAATAGGAATTGGGAAGGGGGAGGGAGGGAGGGGGCATTGGATGCTTTATTGCTAAGGTGTGTGCCCCCGTGCGATACTTCGAATACAGTATATTAGGAAAGTGGTTAAGAAGAATTCCAGGCCTTTAGAAATTTTGAAGAAAAATAATTGAAAATATTTTAGAAAAGTTAGATTTACTTTCTTTAAAATACATTAACAAAATAACAAATGTTATGAAAAAGATGATGAATATCTTTCAACTCCAGTCAGTTCTATGCAAATGATCGAGATATAGAATTTAAACTTCCCACACTTAGGCTATAATTCTTAACTTAAGAATGAACCTATTCTTAACTTGAAGTTGCACCATGCATTTTTTATATCTGCTAGATTTCCATCAGAACACAGTTTTATAGCTTTTGATGTTTACTGTTTTGAAACATTAAATGAGTACAATTTGTTCAAATTGTAAAAGTGAATGAGATATATTAAATGCCACAAATTGCCCATTAGTTGTTGTACTCCTAAAGTTTCAAACAGTCAGACCTAATCCCCCCCCCCCTTCCCCCCCAAAAAATTAGCAGATCAACGACGACGAGTGAACACACAATTACAATGACGAGTTCGTCGCCTGAGTATTCAGTTATGATAGTAACAATGCTATTAGGAAGCGCTTAATACAACCCCGACGAGAACACAGGCACCGCGATGTACGGACAGACATAACACCGACCACCAAGTAAATGTCCACGGCCTTTGATAACCAGTTGTGGTACACTGGCGTGTCCTACCCAACCCAGGGCCTCATGGTCTGTAGACAGGTATGTAACCACTACACCACAGTAGGTAGATAAATAAGCAGATCAGGTCACTTTTCCTTTTTATTTGCTTTATTCTAAAAACCACAAGTAATTAGGACCTAATTTCCCATTGTATTTGCTCTCCTGTTTGTCCTGAGTTCTTAAGAAAGTTGGTGTTGAGTATCAAACTAGCATTGGATGAAGTCCTTATTGTGTAGCTAAGTGGTTATTTTAATTAAGATAAGTGGTCTCATTATTTGCTACAGTAAGTTTATGGTTATAATCTGCTGGAACAAATTTTCAAGGAGAAGGACAAGTAATGCACACAAGGTAAATATTCTTTTATTGATGGCGAAATGATGAATATCTTATTGGAAATTGATTGCCATTGTCTCCTGTACTTGAACAATTAGCTAATTAAATCTAGGAGGTGATGGTCTGAAAAAACTGAGAGACAAATTAAATATTGTAAATACTTAATTGTGAATCATTTGAAGAAAGCGCCTCTTAAAACATGGACGGGATAAAACTGCCAGTGTCATTTTCATCCCTTTCGAAGGACACTCTCTCAATGAGTTGAAAAGGTATTACGCAATTATTCGGCCACACAGGTAGTTAGACAA
Source organism: Chiridota heheva (assembly GCA_020152595.1). Lineage (NCBI taxonomy): Eukaryota > Metazoa > Echinodermata > Holothuroidea > Apodida > Chiridotidae > Chiridota > Chiridota heheva. The sequence goes on along the minus strand of JAIGNY010001288.1, from coordinate 2,631,315 downwards.
CTCAACAAAAAATGCTGTAATTGTATCAAAACCTAATATTTGAACATCAAAGAGTTCTTCCTTGGATCATTTACACCCTGAAAACTGGTTCAATTATTTCATTTAGTGCAGAAATCGTAAAAATAACACCATTTTCAGCAGCGTAATTATGAGAGACTCAAAATCTTGCCGACCCATTAGCGTAACCTGCTCCCCTTGACACCATTTCCATAAAGAATCCTGCGTTTAACGCATTTCCATTCATCAACGCAATATATGCGTAAGGAATCTTTGTTTTTAGAAGTCAGGAGTTATGCACCATCAAGCATAAACGTAAAGCAAACACGTGCAGTGCGAAAAATATTCCCAAAGATATTGGTAGGCAATAGCATTTACGAGATAAGCATACGCATAAACTCATGCTTCTTTCAATATGACTCAATGATATTATACATTGGTTACTTATAAAATATACAAGAAATACACTTTACAAGTTTCTTTATGCCTAAAACTCCACAGACATAATACATATTGATGTTATTCAAGTAAAAATTCCCCTCGTTTTGCCGTTGTACGGGAGGAAGTTTTATTGTTGGAATGCTGCTCTTGTTAATTCTTAACTTCGAATGAATTTACGTGGAAATACGAAATACAGCGTCAATTTCGATGTTAAATGGTTGAATTTTCTAACTATTTGTCCAATTAAACAAATTTTACATATTTCACACCTTTAGAGGGCAAATTTTGTTAAAACGCAAAGTGGAATAATTTGGAAATAAACTGGAAATTGCTAACCGCCACATGCGGTTACTGAAATGCCACAGGCACAGAAAATCAGGATGGAGTTCTCTTCAAGGGGCGAGTTCTGTGATGTGAATTTAATAACAATGATACTGTGTACATGTAGCACATAATTGTTTCAGAAAAATACAATTTAGATTATATCTATTGTTTTCAACGGTGTCATGCTGAACCGCACAATAAGGACTTCATCTATTGCTAATATGGTACTCAACACCAACTTTCACAACAACTCAGGTGACGAATAAAATGGAGCCATTGATAAGGGGAATTTGATCCTAAAAAAACACGCAAAAAAGTTTTTTTGTCACAAAATTTTGAAAAAGTTTAATCTTGTCGATGATACTTGAACATGTTGATGCAGAGTGACATGATTAATGATGAAGTCAACATGGGATTCTATCATTCTTGCTTTTACCATGTATCAAGCCAAGTTTGATTTAAATCAGACATGCATGGGGTTGTGGAAATATGAGCATTACCAGAATTTTACAGTTAGTCCAGCTTGTTGACAGAATATTACCTTTAGCCCTGCCTACTAATTAATATTCATAACATCACCCCCTTAAAGCAATAGGGATCATCTACTGCTAAACCACAACACATCCAGATACCAAGCATGACATAAATCCATTACACGGTTCTTGAGATATTGTGTTTACAAGCTTCTGTCACATACATATATACAGTACATACATACATACATACATACACACGCCAGCATGACTACACAGGTTCCTTATACTATCGCATTGGAACCAAATACTGCCCGAAAATGAAAAAAAAAATCCAAAATGTAAGGAAATGTTCCAAAAATCGAAGAAAATTGGCCGAAAATGAAGGAAATTTCCTGAAAAGTGAAGAAAATTTCTCGAAAATTGAAGGATGTTTTCTAAAAATTGGAGGAAAATGTTCTGAAAATCGAGAAAAATTGTCTGGAAATAAAGGAGAGATCCTAAAATGTGGCCAAAGGATGATTCCTGAAAATGAGCAAATTTCCTAATAATAAAAGGAAATTTCCTGATAATTACAGAAAATTCCCCTTCCCCCCCTCCCACCCAAAAAAAAACTGTCCGAAAATGGAAAAAAATGTTTCGAAATTTTTTACCTGGAATTTAAAAGTTCCTGCAAAGGGAAGGAAATTTCCGGAAAAATGAAGGTTATATTTTCAAAAATTGGATATAGTGAAATCTACCTGCAAGTGAAGGAAATTTCCTGGGAACAAAAATGTATTCACAATTCGTTTCTCTTTTACTAAATTGAGATGCTTGTACTACTTTGAAAGTTTCTTTAACAAAAAGATTGTTGGGTACTAAGGCAGCTATACTAGGCTAGAGGCAGTCTTTCAAAATTGATTTGAACGGGCACTTTTTAAACTTTGCCAAAAAAAAAATAATAATAGAGGTGGTGGGGCGCTTCGCCCAATTCCACTGCCGTGGTTCCAAATTCAAAATCTTCTGTCACCCAACTCACCCCTGACATGAAAATAAAAAGACCTTTTTACTGGTTTAGATTCTCATTAGAAATCACAAATAAAGAAAGTGCCCTCACTGGATTTTTCCTTATCCTCAGTTCACACCGAAACCCCTATGTGGCGTAGTTTGTAGATGTTAATTTTGTCAACGAATTGCCCAGGGGATGAGGGGCACTTCCATAAATGAGCAGATGTCTTTTTCATACTATTTGTAGTGCAGGTTCCCAAAAAAGCCTCTCTTTGGAGGCAGCGAAACTGCTGGCGGGAACTGGGGGCCATGTCCTCACATTTCTCAAAAGTTGAAAACATTGCGATCCTAGGGCCGCATTAAAAAAGTGTCCTAAGCACCCAATCATTAACAGAAAACTGTACGGTTGATCAAATTACGTACCCAACCCCCCTGCTTCCGAATTGCATTACTTCTTTATTCGTGCATTAAATTATAGGCTAGCTTCCAAGCTCCACAATGCAATTCACACATATGAAGTGATTAAACTAACTTGAATTATTGCATGTTATCGTGTCTGGAAATTAATTGATATTACTTTTGTGGGTTTTTTCAATTAGTGGAGGTGAGATGTTGCATGCATCATTAGACATGTATACCCCCAATTTGGACAACTTTTCAATGCAGCAGCGATCATCATGAAGTGCCCTATTTAGAGACAAGTGCTATCAATTTTTAAAGAAAGAACGTGCCCTTCCAAACATTGAAAAACCTTTTCCACTTCAGATTATATATCTGATCTTTATATCGAAGAAAGTAACATAAATATCTCCTATCGAGACTTGCACCTTTGACAGTAATTGTAGGGCACTTTTTATTTTCAAAAGGGGCACTTTTGCATTTTTCAAAGAGAGGAAGGGGAGGGGAGACACACCCCCAATTCCTACACCTATGAAAGTGTGAAATTTTGATCACTCAAAACCAACAGCAAGTAAAAGCACTTGCCCACCAGGTCAAGCTGACTGTACATAGGCCTATGTGCGCCAGGGTTGGGGTCACTTGTAATTGTAATTGTGTAATTAATTACAATTAAGCTGTAAATGTAATTGACAATTTCTGAGAAACTGTACATGTAATTGTAATTGACAATTTCTGGGCAGCTGCAATTGTAATTGAACTAATAAATGGATGTGATTAAATTATTTGCAGACAATTACCCTGGAAGGGGGTCACTTCAATATGTGAGGTATATATATATATATACATGTGCCGCCAGAGCAGTTTCCTTTTTTTAGAATTTTTGTAGTGCAGGTATTAAAAATCCAATCTCTTATACTGCTGGTCTCAAAAAAATTGCATATTTTCGTACTGCAGGTATCAAAATCATTTATTTTCATACTGCAGGTATATCAAAATCATAAACTGTCAAACTGCAGTTACCAAAAAAATCTCTCAACTGCAGTCCAATTTTGAAAATCTGCACATATCTGCAGCACATACCTACTACTTTAGTATTGGAAATTATCAATCTTTAACTGCCCAAGCCCTACACATCATTTAAAAGGTCTTAACAAATTTTTAATGTTCTGCAATTATAATTGTAATTAAAAATAATAATTGTAATTGTAATTGGAAATTTGTGAGCAGTTGTAATTACAATTGCAATTGAAAATTTCCAGAAAAATAATTGTAATTGAAAATTTTCAGAGAAAATAATTGTAATTGATTTTTGTAATTGACCCCAACCCTGGTGCACACCCTGACAATTTTGAAGTTTCATTCACAATATATAATACACAACAGAGATAAACTAGAATGGTAAATACCGTAATGGATCCATGCCCATGCAAATTGACACCCATATCATATGACCCGGCCAATTATAAAAATGGCACCTCACACCAAGTCCTACATGGCATTACATGTCTCACATGGCATCCCACTCCATGTCCCACATGACATCCCATCCCATCCCTTGTCCCACATGGCATTCCATCATATCTCCCAAATGGCATCCAAGCCCATGTCCCACATAACATCCCATCCAATCCCTTGTCCAACATGGCATTACACCATATGTCCCACATGGCATTCCATGTCCCAGATGGCATTCCATGTCCCAGATGGCATTCCATGTCCCAGATGGCATTCCATGTCCCAGATGGCATTCCATGTCCGAGATGGCATTCCATGTCCCAGATGGCATTCCATGTCCCAGATGGCATTCCATGTCCCAGATGGCATTCCATGTCCCAGATGGCATTCCATGTCCCAGATGGCATGCCATGTCCCAGATGGCATTCCATGTCCCAGATGGCATTCCATGTCCCGCATGGCATTCCATGTCCCAGATGGCATTCTATGTCCCAGATGGCATTCCATGTCCCAGATGGCATTCCGTGTCCCGCATGGCATTCCATGTCCCGCATGGCATTCCGTGTCCCGCATGGCATTCCGTGTCCCGCATGGCATTCCGTGTCCCGCATGGCATTCCGTGTCCCGCATGGCATTCCGTGTCCCGCATGGCATTCCGTGTCCCGCATGGCATTCCGTGTCCCGCATGGCATTCCGTGTTCCGCATGGCATTCCATGTCCCGCATGGCATTCCATGTCCCACATGGCATTCCATGTCCCACATGGCATTCCATGTCCCACATGGCATTCCATATCCCACATGGCATTCCATGTTCCACATGGCATCCCATGTCCCACATGGCATTCCATGTCCCACATGGCATTCCATGTCCCACATGGCATTCCATGTCCCACATGGCATTCCATGTCCCACATAACATTCCATCCCATCCCTTATCCCACATGGCTTTCCGCCATATCTCCCACATGGCATCCCTACCCATGTCCCATATGTCATCCCATCCCTTGTCTCATGTGGCATTACACCATATGTCCCACATGGCATCCCATCCTATGACCCACATGGCATTCCATCCTATGATCAACATGGTATCCCTCCATATGTCCCACATTTATCCCATCCCATGTCCAAAATAACATCCCACCCCATGTTCCACATGACATCCCATCCCACCCCATGTCCCACATGACATCCCATCCCACCCCATGTCCCACATGACATCCCATCAAATGCCTTGTCCTACATGGCATTCCATCATATCTCCCACATGGCATTTCACCAAACAGTATGTCCCACATAGCATTCCACTATATGTCCCACATAGCATTCCACCATATGTCCCACATAGCATTCCACCATATATCCCACATGGCATCCTACCTATGTCCCACATGGATCCCATCGTACATGTATGTCCCACATTAATCCAACCATATGTACCACATGACATCCCTCCCTATGTCCCACATGGCACCCCTCCCTGTGTCCCACATGGCATCTCTCCCTATGTCCCCCATGGCATCCAACCTTATGCCCCGCATCAGTGGCTTCCCTCCTGATGTCTCACATGGCATTCCACCAGATGTTCCATATTGGATCCCACCATATGTTCAACATATTCCTCCAAATGTCCAACTGACATCCTAGTTTATGTCCCACATGGCATCACACCCCATGTCCCCATGGCCTTCTACCCAATGTCCCACATAGCCTCCTATACTATGTCACACATGGCATCCCAACAAATGTCACAATCTGTGTTACTCGTGGCATCCCACCCAATGTCCCACATGGCATCTCACCCCATGTCCCACATGACATCCCAACAAATGTCACAATTTGTGTTACTCATGGCATCTCACCCCATGGCATCCCACCTCATGTCCCACATGATATCCCATGTCCCACATGACATCCCATCCCATGGCATTCCACGCTATGTCCCGCATGGTATTCCACCATATATCCTACATGGCATTCCACCCTGTTCCACATGACATCCCACCCCATGTCCCACATAGCATCCCACCCCATGTCCCACATAGCATCCCACCCCATGTTCCACATATCATCCCACCCCATGTTCCACATAGCATCTCACCCTATGTCTCACATGACATCCCATAGGCTCCATAAGATATAGCCTTTGGTGTAGACCACATGGTAGATTTCTATCATATGTCCCACATGGCCCCTATCCATGTCCAACGTGGCATCCCTCCCTATGTCCCACATGGTATCCCTCCTTATGTCCATATGCAGTCACAACCTGTCACACTCCTGACTGAGCATTCTAAATAAAAAAGTCTGGTCAGTTCATATACTGTAGTAAGTTTATGCAAATGACCACAATGAAAAAAGCGGAATTTAATAATCATGCCTGATACTTAGGCATGATTAATGCCTAAGTATCAGGCATTTTAATTCTTCAAAATATTTAGAACAAGTTCCTAAATATTTTGAAGAATTTTTAAATCTCCAGTGCTATGAGAGGACCGCTTAAGGATCTCTGAAAAATATTGGAAAATTATATCATTTTACAGTTACCTTCTAAGGAAATTTCAAATGTTTTGTAGACTTTTTAAGGAAACTAGTCTTAAGTGTCTCTGAAGAACTTTTAACATTTTGTAAGGAAATTCTAACCTTCCATAAAGATATCTGAAGAAACTTTTAATGTTTTCTGACGAACCTCTGAAGAAACTTTAACATATTCTGAGGAATTCTCAAAAAACTTTAACATTTTTCATAAATTCTCAGGAAGAACTGTGGATGGCCAGACAGACAAAATCGCTAGGTTCCCATTATGCTTCGTATGCTCACCAAAAACAGGCGTAAAACATACATCTTGTTCTGGTTAGGAGTTATCAAAGATTTGTCTTGTGTGTTGAAAAGTGACCTTACTTATTGTAATACTGCAGGTGTGGTTTTGGGTTAAAAGGCTGCACACCTCTACCAATTTATAATGAAAGTGCCCCCCCCTCCCAATCCCAATCTGGAACATATTGGAAGAGCACAAATGGTGCATGATCATGGGGTCCAGCTAAGGTACAAAACCTCAGAATTAAGCAATTACATCACATTGTGTATTCTCTTTTAACATATTATCAGTCAGATATAATGTAAAAGCTTATATTTTACTTAGCCATAAAACATCTTTCGATATCTGTATTTGCCTTAGCATACCTGTATTGAACCCGCCTTAACCTGTATTAAACTCTTGCATATCCATTATCTGCAAATCGCCTTTGCACACAAGTATAAACTAGCCTGGTGGTTGACCTTGAAAATAATTTGCCTTTTTTTTTGTTTTAACTCGCCGTTTACCCATGTCCCTCATAGTACCTGCAATTCACACACACGCCCTTTGCCCTTGCAATGCGAATGTTAGGAAAAAAGTGTCTCCACTAAAAAATGACGTGCTGCTCTGCACACTCGCAAAGACAACATTGAATTAAATGTAAGAGCAAAAATGATCACCATTGTTCTGACCAAACTTCAACTTACCACTACATCTTTATCTTTTGCGCATCTGGAAAAACCTTATGTGATTGGAAATATTCTGGAACCTGAGATTGAGAAAAATCCTGCCAAGACGCCGTCCAGGGAGTAGTGTTTTGTTACCCCACACTGCAGTTAGCTCTGCAATGTAAAATACATCAAATCACACAGCTCAGCGCGCGGCCTTCAGTTCCTTTTTATTTGTTTACATTTTGTTTGACCTGTGATCTACCTACTGTGGTGTAGCGGTTATCATACCTGTCTACAAACCACGAGGCCCCGGGTTCAATCCTGGGGTGGGTAGACGCGCCAGTGCTTCACAACTGGTTATCAAAGGCCGTGGACATTGACTTGGTTGCCGATGTTATGTCTGTCCGTACGTCGTACCTGTGTTCTCGTCCGGGTCGTATTAAGCGTTTCATGATAGCATTTGTACTATCATACCCGAATACGCAGGCGACGACCCCGTCATTGTAATTGTGTGTTCAACTCTCTCTCTCTCTTTGACCTGTGGGGTCGAGTCCATTATCTTAACAGTAGAAACTAAGACGAAGTTTTTAAAAAAATGATGAATTTTTTTTAACCAAAAACCACCTTCATAACCGTTAATGTACTAATATAACAGTTTTATTTGGAAAGAATATATTTTTGTATTCAGAGATTTATCGTAGTAATAGTTTTCAAATACTTGTTTTCAGAATAGAATAGTCCAATGGGACTTTCCAACAAAAGTCATAGCAAGTTTTTACGGCGGAGACTTTGAGAGCTGCCAAGTAAATTAACCTTTGTATTCTTTCGGTTCCTGTTAACTTCATTCAGTATGAGGAAGTATTGAACATAAGTTGTAGCTTTAGTCTTCATATCTTTCGGGATTGTGCTCGTACGATGGCCATGCTTGTAAGAAATGGATGTTTGTAAGAAGAACATTGGACGTAGAAAACAACTTTCGCTGGTAAGTTGAATCCTAAGTTCACTGTGTAATTCCATACCAGCTCTGCCTGGAACCCATCAACCCAACCCTGGAAATCCCTTAGAATTCTTTAACGGGGCAGCCGTTAATTTTGTCAAAAGAAATTTACTTTGAGGCCTTAGACAAACGCATGCTATCTTGAAAGCTTCAAACAGAATGTTGTCGAAATTCTGTTGAGAAAAGTTCAAGTGAAAAGTATATCTTGCCAATGATTCAAAGGATTAGTTAAGTGGTCAAGCAAGTTCATCTAATAAGAAAGAAGACTTTAAAAGAAACAAAATGGTGAAGATAGCATTGCAGAATCTTATTCCATTAAAAAGATATTCAAGTTTAAAATTTAAAATCAGACTACTATAGTTGTGATGTCATAGCCTCAGATTCCTCAAAGTCTTTCTGATTCAAAAAAGTAGTAAAACTGAATCTAGGAAAGGTATTTATAACATATATTACCTGAAGGAAGTTTGAGGAAAAATAATTAGAATAATGAAAAAATTCAATAAACTTTCTTTAAAATACATACATAGACTTTGAGGAATCTGAGGCTGTGACATCACAACTAGTCTGATTTCAGTCATTTCTATGAAAATGATACCAAACTTTAAACTTGAATATCTCCTTAACAGAATAAAATTGTGCAATGCTTTTTTCACCATTTTGTTTCTTTTTAAAGTCTTCTGTCATATAAGACCACATGCTTGACCACTGAACTAATCCTTTAATATTAAGATCCAAATCTTACATTTAATTCTGTTATTGTGAATTTCATAACCATATAAATCTCAATGAGATCCTCAAATTTTTGCAAGGAACAGAGAATGAATTTGGCAAAGGAACAAAGGATTCTTATTGTAATAATTACAAATTATATGTACAGGCCCTAGGCCAACATATCCAGAGTTGTTTGCCTGAATTAAAATTTTAATGTAAATTTGAAAACTGTAGGATTTACTAAAATTTTGAAGGTTTTTTGGGATGGAGGAATTTTCCCACTCCCACACCCAGAGGCGGCAGAAGATGATTGAGAGTGGGGGGCACAGGATCTGAGGGGCACTTTCCAACTATCCATATAAATATGGTTAACCTCCCCCTCCCCTCTCTTGGAAAATTTCTAAACTTTTATAGGTTTGAACATTACTGGTGACCCATTTTCCCTTCTTTTTTTAATTCACAGCTTCAAAAATTCAAGATATTGTGGTCCAAAATTTGGTAAAATATAACAATTTGATTGAAATCTACAACAATAATTGCTGAATTGGAAAATGTATAGGTCTGGTCATAAGTCTTGAAACTTGTGTATGGTTCATGAATTGGAATACTTACTGTCTAAAATAATGTGAAAAGCAAAAGGGTCCTTATGGAGTCCCATCATTTTTTTGCTGCTGAGAATAACATATGAAACTATCTTTAGTATAAATTAGACCAGATGGCCCAGAATCACACCCAGTCTTCAGCGAATCAGTGGCAAGTGTCCCATTGTATGTTTTTTCTCTTTTCTAGAACTTAAATTAAAGGCACTCTGTGAGCAAAATTTCGAATATTTTGCGTGATGTTTGTATAACTTTCTTCAATCTGTCAATAAAAGATCATTTATAATACATGTAATAGGGGGACGTAAATATATTTTAAATAACATTTTATTTATTTTAATTTTGTTTTTTATCTCTGTCAGTCTGTAAAGGGGCACCTTTTAAACTTTACAAAGAAGATGGGGAGAGGGCACATCAGTTTATGCCATTACAATGGCCCGGGTCCAAATAATAGGTTTTGACCTTCATGGTCCATTTCAAAGATACCCCACTAATAAAATTTGGAGTGGCTCGCATACTCTAAAAAGGCCCTATTTTAAAGACTTTGTAAAAATTATAAGCTGGGGAAAAAAGGTAGGAAGAAGCAAAGGCTTTTTAAGTAAGAAAAAGTCCAACATTGTCTAATGTGTTTAGGGCTGTTGGGCCCCAACTTGGTTCTAGGGAAAATTCAGAATAGTGCATGTGTGCGAGCGCATGAAATTTCACATTTTTAGTCTTTTCAGAGCAATAATTGTGTTACCTTCTTTAATCAGATATTTATGAAGATAAAAGTTTTCAAAGATTGAAAGGGCATGTTCCTTCTTTAAAAAGGGCACTTGTCCTTTTTTAAAAGGCCATTTTTCCCTCAGAAAAAGGGCACTTTTCCTCTCTGAAAAGAGCAATTTTTAAACTTTTTAGAAAAGTGGGGGCACGTTCCCCCTGTGACCCTCCCCCGTTTTGCTACCTATGCCCACAACACAAATTTAAAAGTTTGGTTGGTTGTCACTTTGTCTGAAATGTGCCATTTTAGATAGACTGCGGAGGTGATTCATGGATGATTATTCGCATGTGTTATTCAACAATTATTTCAACAGGGTTTCGTAATGCACTTGTCAATTGTGTGACTCAATTGACAAGGTGAGTCATTGCATCAAAGTGGGTGGACAAAACATGCACATTGACGCACCCCTCAGTCACTTAGGTGACTGACATTTAAAACAAAATTGACTTACCCAAAATCAATCACCTGTGTACAAAGTCAGTGGGTCTAAAATCAATTGACCCACCCCAGAGCCACTCTGGTGACTAACAATTTGGTACAATGATGCACATGTGAGTCACTATTTAAGTTTTTAGATTGTGTTAGATTGCTTCAATAGGTTTGAAACTCGGTCAAAATTTTTTGTTATTTTCAAAGGAAAGGTATCGACCCTTGAATAAATACAGAAGTGAACGCTGCCATGCTGGTAACATCACTTCCAGTTTTCAGTGTTCCTTATTGATTGCGAGAAATCTGTTATGTTATCAATCACAAATGGAAACCCCTATGTTCGGTCCAGGGAATGTGTGATTGATAACAACGCAGATTTCTCACGATTAATAGAGGAAATTAAAAACTGGAAGTGGCGTTCACTTCTGAACATATTTAAGGGGCGATACCTTTCCTTTAATATAAAGTAAGGATTATGCTAGACTTGATGTCCTGTTTAATGGAGACCTAGCCCATAATGAGGGCGTCTTTTTAGTAAATAGTGATAAAATGTTAGCATTTATGAACTTCAGAAATCAATGGCATAGGAACAATTTTTTTCTTAGGGGGCTGAAAGTTTATTTACCACGAACTTCAAACCCCCCCTTCCTCCCTCCTCATTCAAAAGTCTCATTTTTGTTTAATTTTTTTTAGGATCGTGGGATTTTTTTTTTTCTTTTTACAAAGAAGAATAGACAATTAAGCTAGTATAAGACACGACATACGGCAGTGCATACACACTCGTAGTGCAGTGACCTGTCACCTAAATGTACACGTACTAACTGCATGCTATATGTTACACATACGTTGGTGTCTACGATGTAATGCTACAGTTTACAGCCAAGTGTAGTCAAATCAAATAATTGTTATTTTAGGGAAATTAAAATCGGATCGGGATTGGACTGAGGTATTATAAATTGTAATCGAATAAATCAGAAGAACAAGCGCCGGAAAGGTTTATATGTTTCACAGAGGGTACAAATAAGCGGAAGCATACCTCCACCCCCTCACATTTTTGACTGTCACTCCGCCCTCCCCTCTTCCTACACCCTTGTCAGAAGAAGATTTGTAGCCTCCACGAAGGTCAATTAGCTTAGCTGAATCTCTAGAATATTGCACCTTGACATTTTGATCTAGTGTTCCTTTAAGTCACATGGATAAGGGGGTGAGTGCCAATTGCACATTTTCCAGGGGTGAGACTGTTGTACTTAATGAAATTACTTGATATCGTTTCAAATTTTGATTCAGAAATGTCAACCATCAACCATAACGCTGTGGTCTTTGAATTTGTTTTCTTACATAATAATTTGATCTACTTTTTGCCAAAATTTTAAATTTTACAAATTTATAATTTTTTCTGCAGCAAATGTAGCTGATTGGTCGGGTGACTAAAGGGAGAATTATCCCAGCAGTTGATTGGTTGGGTAACAAAGGGAGAATTATCCCGACAGCTGATTGGTTGGGTAACAAAGAGAGAATTTTCCCAGCAGTTGATTGGTTAGTTAACAAAGAAAGAATTATCCCAACAGTTGATTGGTTGGGTAACAAAGGGAGAATTATCCCAACAGTTGATTGGTGAAAGTACTGAAGTAATCAAGTTAAGGCAACGGCACCGGAACATTTTGAAAGTTGGGGTTCAAACCTATATTGGCGTAGGGTCCCACTTAAGGTGGGGGCCCAGGGGGCAAGCCTCTGGATGCTCTGTGATTTAAGTGGATTTGCGACTATAAGTTAGGCCTAAATTTAACTGAATTTTGCATGATCTAACTCAATCAAATCATAAGTTGAAGATCCCTTACAGAAATGACGAGCTCGTTTAAGCTTGTTAGACTTCAAAAAGCGAGCTCATCACGAGCTAGCAACAAGCTTAAAAACTAGCCCCCAATTGGAACCTTTAACAGCTCGTAAATTTTGCCAAAAGGAGCTTGTATTGAAAGTAAACTCGTAATAAAAATGAGGTAGTGTTAAAAACGAGCTCGTTATTCACAATAAAAATGAGCTCGTAATAAAAACTAGCTCGTAATAGAAACGAGCTTGTAATAAAAATGAGCTAGTATTAAATACGAGCTTGTTATTTTCACTAAAAACAAGTTTGTATTTAAAGCGAGCTCTTATCTAGTTTTCATAAACGAGCTCGTTAGTAAATTAGCTCCCAATAGGAACCTTTACAAGCTCGTAAAATTTGCCAAAACAAGCTCATTATATAAAAATGAGCTCGTAATAAAATCGAGCTTGTAAATGTTTTGCACTTGCAACGAGCTCGTTTGTATATAAAGAACAAGCTCGTTTGTGAGCACGATACAAGCTAGTTTGTAAATGACAAACGAGGAAATAATAAACGAGCTCATAATAAAAGCAAGCTCGTAATAAAAGCGAGCTAGTAATAAAACTGAGCTCATAATAAAAGCAAGCTAGTATCAAAAATGAGCTTGTGAGTTCCACTACAAATGAGCTCATAATAAAAGCGAGCTCGTCTATAGTTTGCAGAAACGAGCTCATAATTAAGAAGCTGGCTAGCTAGCAGGTACTGTACGATTAGCTTACAGACACGACGACCTTCCTGACAAACTCGTAGAGAAATTTACAACGTTGCAGAGAAGACAGGCTAGCTATTTCAACCTTCCTTAAGTTGTCCACACTGCAGTTCTTCAGGATATCAACTGTTGCTTTCAAACATTTCCAAGAAGCTTCTTTGATGTTCAATATAAAAGAAATAAAATTACCTTTCTTGAAAAATTAATGTTGGGTTAAAAAAAAAAAAAAAGAACACATGCAAAAGAACAGCTGAATCTTGAAGAAAAGAAGAAAGCAGTATGTTAAGCTAAGATATACAGTATTTATTTTCTAAAATAACTCTTTTTTGTTTTTTTATAAACAGTTAAGATTTGCAAAGTGGTATTACAAACCTGGGGGGACACTTCCATATGTGAGGTATATATACACTTGTGCCGCCCGAGCAGTTGCCCTTTTTTCAAAATTTTCGTAGTGCGGATATCAAAAAACTAATCTCTTATTTTGCAGGTCCTGCATATTTTCATAATTATTTTCATACTGCAGGTATCAAAAAACACTTATTTTCGTACTGCAAGTATCAAAATCATATACTGTCATACTGCAGTTAGCAAAAAATATCTCATACTGCAATCCAATTTTGAAATCCTGGGTTGCACATACCTACTACTTTAGTATGGAAGTCCCCCTTCCCGAGTGCAAATGCCAAGATAAAAATATTTCACAAAATGGCAATGTAATAAGTTCTACCAGGCCCCTAGTTAAGCTTTTTCAGATGGATGCTCCACCTTGACCCTATTTCCTTCCTGTACCCTGCCACTAATTTCTCTACCCTGCCACTATTTTCCCCATTCTGCCCCTATTACCCATTTTTACATCTACAGTTTTTCCAAAAAAAATTACTTTCAACATAATTGTTTTACCTTTTGATGTTTACAGGTCCTTAATACAAAAAAATGCAGATAAACTACTAGTGGTATAGCTAGGACCCTATAGGCCAGGGGTTAGTGAGGGCCCTTATGGCATATAAGTATAATGGTATATATTTTTTACAGGCCCATTTATAAGGAACTTTTAAATGCCCCAAAATTTGTGCTGCATATATGGCCGTTGCTACCTTGTAAATGCCCCTTACCACCCGGCCCCCTCCAGATCAATTCTGAGGTTTGTCCACTGCCCACAAATACAATAAAAAACATCAGGGTAGTAGCGTTGCAATACCTATAAAAGATTTTCAAACTTATCTACAAGTCTCAAGTTGGGTGTTTTAAAGAAAATGGAAAATAATCATAATATATTGATAAAAGGCAAAACAGTTATAGAAATAAAAAGGTGCATATCTTGTGTTGTATCTTAGTTTACTACTAGCTTGCTTTTTACTTTGCCAAGACTTCTTCTTGCACTGGCACACTTGCTGTCAAGACATAGTTAAAGTTCTTGTCCTTCATGGGAGGCTGCCCCTGCTCCCTGAGCTCTCTCAGCACAAGCTCTAAAAAAGGCAAGAAAGATCAAAAAGAGATTGCATTAGACAATATTATGGCAGTATACACACACATCTAATGACATCTCAGTGCTCTCAATCATATATGGTCAGCTCCTCTCACAATACTTTAAAAATTAATCTGGCGGTAACATATGTGAGGGATCCAATCCCATAGCCAGGACTTTTCCCTAGGGGGGAACAAGCACTTCATGAGGGGTCACTTGGGCAGATTCTCAATACATTTATGTTATTTTTTTATGAGGGGGGAGAGGGGGTTATAACAAATACCAGATGCAGGGGATGTCCCAATGCCCCACACTGGCTCAAGCCTCTATGGATCACAAAATCAACCATCTGATCGAATTTTAAATGAATATTCCCATAAATTTTCATTTGGTTGATTAGAAAATCTATCCTACATTTCAAAAGTAAAAGCTTTTCTTCCAGAATTTAAAGCTTATGTTGCAGGTTATGTGATTACTGAATTATTCTTTAAGCATGCTTGTTAAATAAACTTTTAAATGAGCAACATGTTATCATATTAAGTGTTTTTTTCTTGTTTTTGATGCATCATTTGTATTATCCTTTAAATGATGGCAATATAAAACTCCCATATACTATGTGTAAGAGGTTGAAAATGTTAAATTTTCTTGTTTTGATTGTATCATACCAAAAATGTGTGATTTTAGCATATTTAGCTTTTTTTTTTACTTGTTTGTTGCTTCTTCATGTGGGCTTTGAAATAAGTATTTCTTTTTGCCTGTGGTTTGCCATTTGTGTTTTCTCAAGTTTGCAAATAATGTGCTGCAAGTGTATTTTATAAGCTCTATGCCATTTCTGAACTGAAATAATATGTATTTTCCATCTTCCTATGTTGATTGCTAATTTTTATTTGTTAAGACTTTAAAATTCTTACTCAAATGATACTACCTGGTCCCTTTAACTTACTCACTATTACTTTATTGAATAACGTTTACTTTGATACATTCTCAGTTTAGACTTCCTTTTTGTGTATTCAGTTACATCTAAGATGGTCATTTTCTCTCATCTTGTGTTTATTCAGTGGCTCTGGTTATTTCTTCTTCCTGTTTTCATCTGTCAATCAAAGTCTGGACAGAAGAAGGGTTTCCTTTGTTTTAGAGTATTATGGGATAGCCAAATGTAATATTATGGGATGGGCCAAATGATCTGGTCAGAAGTAATTTTAAATTTTGAAAAGGCACTTTCAGGAGGCCATAGAGTAAAGTTGGGCCATGTAGCTTGTCAAATACCAAATAATATCCTTTCAACTCTTGTAAATATTGTACAGTACGGTATGTAGGGTAGAAATAGACTTTGCACTTAAGTTGAACTTGAAATATTCCTGTCATGTTCTTTCATCTCCGTTTATATATTGAATGAACTGCGTAAGAATCCACCAGCATTTGCAGTTCTCATACTGTAGATGCTGGCACATCCCAAAGGAGATCACGTCTGCCAAGAAATGCGCCCCATACATATGCACTAGCTTTAACATACCTTCATCAAATTACATTGTTGTCCACACAACTTGGTGGGTTTGTTCAATGTTGTTATCTGAAAATATATGGCTGAGTAAGCTAGTAAATAAGCTGATCAGTCACTCATGGAGTTCTGTTGGAGTTTATGAATAGTCTTATTAGAATCTGCCATGAAAAGGATCACAACAGCTGATTTCATCTGGTAGTCTGAAAACAATTGGTTCGGTCGTAGTCTGTCTGTTGGGTAAAAAAAAATTAAAAAAATTGTCATATACTACAGTAAATTTTACTGTAAGTAGTAAATACTTCAATTTCAAATAATAAAATGGCCCCTGGTTAGAGGGGTGCTTTACCAAGCCCCTATTTCCTTAATACACATACCCCTATTTCCTGGTGCTTATGTTTTTCCTAACTCCTCTCTACTCAATAATGTTGGAAGTGCCCCCCAAAATTCATGCTACATGATCCTTGTAATTGCCTCTTGTTGTCTTTTCCACCCTGCCTGCCCCTTTCTGATTCAAGCTAGGTATGTTTCTTCAGATGATTTAGTTTATTATTCATTTACAACTGCATGAAACTTTCAGTTTGTAAATTTGGAATAAGCCAATATAAATATAAGCTAGTGTACACACTGAAAAAGACTTCATTGATACCCAAAATAATTCTGTATTAAATTTAACCTCTGCAATAGATACCTTCCTTTAAAAACAAATGAGTTTCTCTTCATGTGGTTATAAGCTAAGTTTTTTTCGTTTGGTCTTTAATAGACATGCATATCATTTACAATCATCTGCCATGTCTAAATGAACTTTGCTGAACTCGACAAACAATACCAACTTCCAATGCTTAAGGAATTTGTCATAATTACACTGGGCCACACTAAATATACCACCATTCTTTCATCTGATCATGAAGTAAACCTCCATTCTCATGCATAAATGATCACGGCAGATTTACACATGTTAAGCAACCATATCGTGTACATCTGCTTAAAAATCAGTCCGGAAGCATGCCTATTAATAGGAACATTTATAACACACGAGAATATAAAAGTCATGCAGCCATATTGTTCAGATGTTGCAATAGAATGTCATAGTTTCTAGTTTTTGCACTTGAAATTTTACAAATTATTGTGTAAAAAATATTTGAATTTTCAAAATGGCCGTTTCGCGCCTTAAAGCCTAGCTCTATTGTCTATTTGATCTAATATTTCGAAAACGGCGTGGTGAACACAATAAATAGGGAGTGAAAAGTTGTAGCCATGACAGTAATGAGGGTATTTTCATAAGTTTCAAGTTTCCTCTAGCAAAGATGTTTTTCCCAGACATATTTCAAATTTGAAAAATGTAACATTGCATAAGGCTTTAAAGTTAGGATAGCAAAGGATCATGGGAAATATCACAAAATGGCGGCTTCTTCCCATTAATAGGAACATTTATGTTCCTATTAATAGGCATGCTACCCAATTGAAAATCACTTTCCTTCTTGCTATGAAAACACATTTTTATACCAGCTGCACGTATTGTTCAGAGATTAATTGGTCTGTAAACAATTCATCCACTCAATATTTATATTTACTGGGCATGAGTGACATTAAAGGTCAATGTCGGTCAATTGTTTGTTTTACTGAACCGCCCGAAATTGGCCAAAAACGGCATTGGGGAATAAAGGAGATGTACACGACATGACACTAGGCCAACTAGCACAAACAATCAATCTCCCTGCACTAAACAAGTTACAACCCTGCTTACAACATGTCTCTAAATTAATCTTTACAATTTACATATCAAACTTTGTAACTAATATTAGTGAAATCACTAATTTGTTATAAGAAGCAGTTTATCATATAAATGATAGATTATACAGATAAAGGAAATGAAAATTAAGTAACCTTCCAAACCAAGCAATCACGACTGCTGTTTGAATCTGTTATAATGTCAGTGCAGGGATCTGTTATCCCTGGTCAGTGTTAGAAAATGTTTGAATCTGACTTAATACAAAGTCCTGTATTTTATTGGTCAACAGGGTTCCCTTTTGCTGGAGATAGTGTAACTTGACACCTTTACCAAATTCTTTCCAAAATGAACTTGTTGTACAGTAAAGTATAAAACTATACTTATGTAAATTGTATCATAGAGTTAGGAGCTTGGAACGTACTAAAAAGTAAGTAGCATAGTGAAATAAAAGATTTGTGGAAAAATAATTAAAAACAAATTTTTAACTGCACAAAATTATTGAATTAACAAGGAGATTACAGAAAGGGATGGGTGATTTTAGAAATATGCAGGAAAAGCTAGGAGGTTGTGTGAAGGGGAGTGGAGTAATGAAGGATTGAGGGTAGAAGATTTTTGGCCATGAGGGTCAGAGAAATGAGCAGCCTTGAAGATGAGAGATACAAAAACAATGGTAGGTTGAATGGTTTAATGGAATGGAGCCCAAGGGATTAGAGAGAGAAGAATGATGGAGGGAATTGTAATGATTAAGGCACAAAGTAAGGGTGACAGGGAAGTTCAGAGTGAAAAATGTAACACAGGGAAGGAATAAAATCCAGGCATGTGGGAGAGAGGAATGAGCATGAGGGACTTCACAGTGGTTAAAAGTCATTGCAAAGTGGAATTTGCCTGCTGAAAGTGTTGGGGGAGGGTTACAGAAAGGTTTTATGATTAAGTAATAATCAATGAATATTATGTTTAATTTGATATATATATATATATTTATATATATATGTATATATATATATATATATATATATATATATATATATATATATATATATATATATATATATATATAAATGTTATTCATTATGTTTTATTATATATATAAATGTTATTCATTATGTTATATTAAGGCATTATTGAGCAATATAATATACATGCATCTCTTGTTTTTTTGTTTTGTGAGAATCATATTTCTTTTGAGTACATTTCATGAAGTTACTAAGATAGCAAGGAGAACAGAACTTGAATAAAATATTTTACTCATTAACTACGTGAAATCATATTCATCATTTTATTCATGATAATTTTAGTATATTGCTTTGATTTTTCAAGTAAATCATAGAAAGAATAACAAGGGAATGTTAAAACTGAAAGAAGATCTAGGGGTTTCCCACTGAAAGAGTGTGTGTGTGTGTGGTCATCAGACAAAAGAGCTTGTCATGAAATGAAACAAGCTTGTAAATATGAAACTAGCTCGTCTAAATATAAATCGAGCTTGTCAATGAAGAAAACGAGCTTGGCAATATAAAACTAGCCTGTCCAAAAAAAAAGAAGATTGTCATAAGACAAAATGAGCTCGTCAAGAAATGAAACTAGCTCGTCAATTTAAAACTAGCTCATTTTGATATAAAACGAGCTGGTCCTAAGACAAAATGAGCTTGTCAAGAAATGAAACTAGCTCGTCAATATGACTTGCTCGTCTAGATATTAAACGAGCTTGTCAAAAGAGAAACAAGCTTGTCTCAATTCAAAACGAACTTGTCTCAATTTAAAAGGAGCTTGACAAAAATGAAACAAGCCCGTCGATATAAAACTAGCGCGTTTCAATATAAAACAAGCTCGTCATAAGACAAAACAAGCTCATCAAGAAATGAAACTAGCGCGTCAATATAAAACTAGCTCATTTTAATGTAAAACGAGCTCGTCATAAGACAAAATGAGCTCGTCAAGAAATGAAACTAGCTCGTCAATATAAGACTAGCTCGTCTCAATATAAAACGAGCTTGTCTCAATATAAAACGACCTTGTTATAAGGGAATACGAGCTAGTCTCAATACATTACGAACTGGTCATATTGAAAACGAGCCTGTAATACCAGAATTCAGCTCGTAATACCTAAAACGAGCTTAAAACAAGCTTGCAACAAGCTTATTACAAGCTTATTTTTCTGTAAGGGATTCCAACCCTGTACACCCCTGAAAGTAACTATAGGTGGCGGAACTGGGGGATGCACACTGTTGGTACGTGTGCACACACTTTTCCCAAAGTTACGCTGGGGCCAAACAACCATACATTAGACTTTTTCATTCTGAAAAACAATAAGGCATTCGCATCTGCCAATGGTTACTTACTATTTTAGTGGAGCATCTTTGAAATGAGGCCCAGGAAAACTTATAATGATGTGTGCCCGGCCCCTTCATTTTTAGCTTACGCAAGCGTGGTGCAAGCTTGCACAAGCATGCTGCAAGCTTGCGGCAAGTGTGCTGCAAACTAGTATTTGGAACAAATACTAGCCAGCATTAAATATTTGTTAGCTTGTGCAAGCTAAAATGAAGGGGCTGGGCACACATCATTGTAAGTTTTCCCTAGGCTCCATTTCAAAGATGCTCCACTAAAATAGTAAGTAACCATTGGCAGATGCAAATACCTTATTGTTTTTCAGAATAAAAAAGTCCAATGTATGGTTGTTTGGCCCCAGCATAACTTTGGGAAAAGTGTGTGCACACGTACCAACAGTGTGCATCCCCCAGTTCCGCCACCTATACTTACGTTCAGGGGTGTACAGGGTTCCAAATACTAGGTTGCTGCAACGTCGCAGCAAGCTTGTGCAAGCTAAAAATGTTAGCTTGTCGCAAGGGTGCTGCAAGCTAATATTTCTGTATGGGTGAGGGACTTTTAATTTGTCTGTAGGAAAAACAATGCGGCCCTTGCCACTGACTTGCTGAAGGCGGAGCTGCCTAGTGTGAAACTGAGAATGATGAAAAAGCTCCTAAACCATTTTAAGGACCCAGTTCTGTCTTAACATTGTTTGGGACATTAGATATTCCAGATCATGATCAATGCAAGAGACTAATTGTGATGTAAATATTTTAGATTTTGAGACTTATGATCTATAAGATTCCCAATTATTGTAGATCTTGGTATGAAATTTTTCCATTTGAAAAAGTGGCCCTTAAATTCTGTGCCCTTCCCCCCCCCCCTCCCTCTCCTTCCTCCTTCCGCCTTTCAGATTCAAATATATTTTCTCATCCTTGACATGGAACTGAAGACTTTTGTCTGGTTCAGATCCTCATTAGAAATCTTAAATGAAGAAAGTGCCATCACTGCTGTTTCTGCCCCTTGCCCTTAGTTCCTTTTGACAACATCAGGTACCATGGACAAGTGTATTCGTAAGCGTTCAATGTCGGCATCATTTAGATAAAGTTGCTGTACTTATGACAGTGTAGTTATGGCCTCTTCGTTGGCAGGTTGGCTGCAGTGTCTGATGGTATACCATCTTTAAGATCGTTTATAAGACCTCTAGGTTGAAGCGTCGATTTAGTAGATCTAAAGCATGGAAATATTGCTGCCTGAGGTATTCTTTAGCAAAGAATGAACTTGAAGTGATTTCTTGAAGTCAATTAGATCAATTACTTTCTTGCAAAAACTCTTTCAGGTCTGCGGGCTTCTGAATGAGAATGAATGAATTCCTTCCAGTAATTTGATTTTCTTTAAAAAAAAGATATCATGTGTCCAAATGATACATTTGTAAGTTTAAAGTTGGGGGAAGGGGGGCGGGGAATTACCACTTTTGAAAAGTTGGGGGCCATGGCCCCTCTGGCCCCCCGCTTCCAGTGGCCTATGCGTTAAGGATCAAATCGATTTGAAAAGGTCTATATTGCAAAGGGTCATCTAATTTTGCCACCTTCTAATTATGATATATAATACTACTATCACAGACAAAATTAAACATCTATTGCAGAAATAAGTAAATGAAAATGAAATGTAGTAGATATACAGACAAAAAGTAAGAAACAAAACAGAAAGTAATAGATAAACAGCTGGTAGTTAACTCCTAAATTACACACACACCTGTGCAGGTTTAATGCACTGTTACCAGTTTGAGCAAGCAGTGTTATTTGGTTCTGCATGGATTCATACAAATGTATGATATTCTCTTAACACAAGTTGGTTGAAATTTAGCCATGATGCAAGGCTGCAAGTCAATCTAAGGCCGGGGAAAAGAGAGAGATGGAGAGGGGGGGGAAGGGGGGGGTAATCCTCCAATAAATTTGTTGTAAGGGACAAATTTGCTTTTAGCTTTAATCCCCAACTAATGATAATCCCTCCCCCCTCCCCCCCCCCCTCCTCCCCCCCTCCTCCACCCCCTAGAAGAGAAATGATAATATTTATAAAAAAATAAGTATCCTGTCACCTTTTGGACCTACATAGGAGTCACAACTGCAGTTCGTAATAATTTCGAGAAAACCTGACTTGATTTTGTTTTAATTGAGGCGCTTAGGAGGTGCAGTGGCTCAATGATTAAGGAGTCATACTCAAATGCAAAAGTACAAGATTTAAGATGCCTCCCCCCCCCCCCTCCTTCCTCTTCCTGAATGTTGCATTGGGTCCTTGAACAATTTTCTCCAGCCACTCAGCTGCAAAATGAGTACCAGCATTACTGGGAAAATAACTTGCCTTGGACTGCATCTTGTCCTGGGGGGAGTCATCCGCTTTCGCCAAAGAAACTGGGGTGTAAGTGTCAGCCTAATAAGCCTTCGATTGATAAATTTGTAGCTTTTAATCATCTTGAATTGAGAAGAAATTTCATACAAAATATTTTCATGTCCTCCCAGTCTTGAGCAAATTTGTCACCCTAGACTGTTTGGCATCATTAGTCCTTGGGTAGATCATTAACAAACTCTTTTTTTCTGGAATCAGATCTCAGAATATTTCTGTTAAAAAATTATCATGAATATTTGTTGGCAAAACAGGATGGTATTGTTGACAAATTCTCAAAGCTATTTTTTTAGTTTAAAGAGGGCATGACATGGTCATCGATTTTGGCTAAAAACTTAAAATAATAACTTCTAGTAATATAAAATCACATAATTATAATACCAATTCCCGAAAAAATCGTAAAAATTGGTGCAAATATCGAGAGAAATATGCAGCAAAATCACACGCTACGTCACTAACTATGAAAATGCCTGTCACGTGACAAATAAGCCTGTGACGTAAGTTCGGGCATAAGGCAGAGCTGGCTAGCCACTGGAGACACATAAACACTGTACTTTCTTGCGATAATGGGGACGGACAAAAGGCGTTCTTCCAGTTCTTCGTCTGATAGCGAAATAGATCTTGTATTATAATGTTCTTTCTTAAGTTTTGATAAAGGAGAATCAAATGATTCTGATGAAAATGAAGAGGTAGAAGGTGGAATTATCGGCCTTGCCCCGTACCAATTTGAGCCGGAAGGCGATGCACAGGAGGCCGAAGAATTCGACCATGTTCGCATCGAGAGACTCCAACAAATTGTTAATAACCTACATGGTGAGATACTTTTTTGATTATGCGTGTTTTAAAATGGGTGAAATTTCTCAATTCTTTTGGCAAAGATTAATCCCCTCCGCAATGAAAATTGAAACCCTGGGTTAGGTCAAGAGACAGTGAAGCCTCGTATAGTAGTTTTGCGAGAATTACTCAAAAAGTTTTTGTTTGGTAGGCGTAGGCTAGGCCTAATAGTAATACGTAGTAGTAGTGGTGGCACTAGTACTAAATGCTAGTCCGAGATTCCTCTGAAAGTGAGTTAGGCATCCATTTTTGACATTTTGCACACCATCAAAGCTAGAGGAATCTCGAGCTAGTACTAGTAGGCCTAGTACTTGGCCTGGTTATTATACACATTCCTCAGTACTGTTGTCATTGGGATTGTCGTACGAGGGTTGTTATGTGCTATTAGGTGCAATTCTTATGTTTTTAAAAATTCACACGTAGAAAATTGATGATTGAAAAATAACTAAGATAATCAACGTACTAGTAGTACCGTCGGACTAATCCAGCCGTGTTATTATGGCTGCCGTTGGTGATGGCTGGCCGTCCGAGGGTACTACAAAATCCTATACCCTCCTCAGCTCCTGCGCTGTTTTCAACAAGGTGTAAAAGTATAGGAAAATCTCAGTTCTAGAATCGATGTTTGAAGCCCATCCATGTCTTCAAAAACTCTTTTTAAAGTGATTTTAGTTACTGTTATTCAAGTTAATTGGACTACTTTTCATTCCGTAAAAATTGTCTGACGAGCTCTCCAAAGTATGGTCAAAATTCAAAACACTACCATTGTGGGCCTATAACATTTTAGCGGGGGTGATATGTTTGAGATTATTTGAGGATAAAATTAAGATAATACATATAATGTAGTACAATTAAATAAGCTAAACATTTCTTGATGTTTTATTTATCTGTTTGTGCAGTTTTTTTAATTTATTTTTATACTAATACGATTTAATTAAAAATGATGTATAGTGACGCTTTAAGATCTTCCCCATTTTTTTAAATTTACCTTAAGTGGGTATTAATTACAAAGCATCCTAAAATTTTCCATCCAAGAATTGTTTCATATAACCCTTTGTTGATTAAGGTCATGGCTTTTTATTGTGTAATTTCTTGGGAGGTACAGCTCCTTGAAAGGTCAAAGTTTCTTTTCTCTTTCAATGTTTGTTTGAGAGGGCAGATTCTGAAGGCCAGCATTCATTAAAAAAAAGGCATGTTGTACTTTACCATACCATACTAAGGAATATATCATTTATTTCAGAGACATGCAAAATTATCATTTTATACAGTACCTAAAAACCACATATATACGTCAATTTCCTTTGCATTGTAGGCAAAGATACCATGGGGATGAACATGAAGGTTGATACTGATGGAAAGAAAAATGGGATTCATTCAAGAAGTTATTTCATTGTTCTTTTGTTAATGCTTATTTTCTTTTTGTATCTCCTCAGATGATACGGCATATCGGCAACTGGTAAGATGGTGCAGGGACTATCTTGGCAAACACAATCGTGTAATTCTACCATCATGTGCTGTGCTAAAAATCAGAACTACATTTTCATCTGAAGGACATGTTGGGTTTAAATACCCTGACCTTTATTTTCGAGACTGACTCCTGTGCAGTGTGATTTAGTATTTCTTGGAAGTGCATCCTTGAAAATACTTGTTTTATTTGAAGATGTAAAAAGTTTTGTTTTTTCATGCTTGCCTGGCAAAGTTTGCCCCCCAAAAGTATTTACTTTGAAGTTTCAGGTGCTAGTGTTGTAACATTAGAACAGTAATATTGTTCAGATAATTACACTACAATGAATCCGAAAAGCACCAAATTAGTTTGATTTTTAATGATATTTGTTGAAAAGCTCTTGCATGTTTTATTATGTGATGCTATTACTGTTAAGCCTCTGCCACATCAATTAGTGTATACCCCAAATTACCATGCTAACTGGTTTAACCTTTCGATATACATCCAAACCTTATTGAAATGAAATAAATGAACCAATAATCTCCTCTCCAAATGTTCACCACATTGTATTTTTTTGATATACTTTCTGCAGGGTTAAAAATACATTTTTGTCATTTTAAAAGTTCCTTTTGTTTTATGTTTGTTTTTGCTTTACTATAATTTTGAGTAGAAATGTAGGTTCAATGCAAATTCTCCATCAATGGCAGAGGTCAGTGCAGAAGATACTGGGTTTGAATATTCCAATTTCCAAATGGTACTGTTGTATTGCCATTGTCCTTGAGCAGCTTTTGAACAGTTCACTCAGCTGTTTATTGGTTCCAGCTTGTAAAGGATTCAACCAGCTAAAGATATTGCTGAGGTTAGGTCATGAGATAATGATTAAACCCTGGATTGAGGCAGTGGCGTGGAGGCAGTGGCGTGGCGAGGCAGTGGCGTGGCGAGGCAGTGGCGTGGCGAGGCAGTGGCGTGGCGAGGCAGTGGCGTGGCGAGGCAGTGGCGTGGCGAGGCAGTGGCGTGGCGAGGCAGTGGCGTGGCGAGGCAGTGGCGTGGCGAGGCAGTGGCGTGGCGAGGCAGTGGCGTGGCGAGGCAGTGGCGTGGCGAGGCAGTGGCGTGGCGAGGCAGTGGCGTGGCGAGGCAGTGGCGTGGCGAGGCAGTGGCGTGGCGAGGCAGTGGCGTGGCGAGGCAGTGGCGTGGCGAGGCAGTGGCGTGGCGAGGCAGTGGCGTGGCGAGGCAGTGGCGTGGCGGGCAGTGGCGTGGCGAGGCAGTGGCGTGGCGAGGCAGTGGCGTGGCGAGGCAGTGGCGTGGCGGGCAGTGGCGTGGCGAGGCAGTGGCGTGGCGAGGCAGTGGCGTGGCGAGGCAGTGGCGTGGCGAGGCAGTGGCGTGGCGAGGCAGTGGCGTGCGAGGCAGTGGCGTGGCGAGGCAGTGGCGTGGCGAGGCAGTGGCGTGGCGAGGCAGTGGCGTGGCGAGGCAGTGGCGTGGCGAGGCAGTGGCGTGCGAGGCAGTGGCGTGGCGAGGCAGTGGCGTGCGAGGCAGTGGCGTGGCGAGGCAGTGGCGTGGCGAGGCAGTGGCGTTGGCGTGGCGGGCAGTGGCGTGGCGGGCAGTGGCGTGGCGAGGCAGTGGCAATTACACTAATTCTACCATTTCATTTGCAACAAGGGGGCAGGGCCTCTGAAAGGGGGACAGCCTCTGAAAGGGTCTCTGCAAGGGGGTAGGGCCTCTAAAAGGGAACAGGGCCTCTAAAAGGGGACAGGGCCTTTGAAAGGGGAAAGGGCCTCTGAAAGGGGGAAGGGCCTCTGAAAGGGGGTAGGACCTCTGAAAGGGGGAATGGCCTCTGAAAGGGGGCAGGGCCTCTGAATGGGGGCAGGGGGTGCAAGCCCTCTTCCCGGCTACGCCCCTGGAACGAGGGCAAATCTTTGGTTCCAAATCATTCCTTGGATTTTGTTTTCGACTACAGTAACTAAACTTTAGTCAAGGATAAGGGCAACCCCTAAATCGAGTTCATGGCAATTTTAACTCCTGGGTTCAGTCCAAGAGTACATGGGTAATCTTGAAATGTCTTGCTTTATTTAAGTTTGTGTTGTCCCCAAACAAAATCAGGCTTGTACACCTTTAATCCCTCCCAAGGAATTCAATAATTGTACAAAACCATCAAGCCGGTGTGAGTTGGCTTATCCAGGCCTGAGGTGCGACTTGATTTCATCATCCTCCCTGCATTCATATGTGCTTATTACCTTTGACAAATACTGTATAAAGGAAAAGAACATCGGTGACATGCCCTCCAAGGAAATATATTTTACACAGCAAATGAAGTTCATCAACTTGGAAGAACATTTCAGACAAAATTACTGATCAGTTAAGTCATATTGTATTTGTTTGTACACAATCCTCCCTTACGGGAACTCAGCAAGACTCCTATGTGAAGCATAGACGCTAAGCTATAGCCTGCATAGCAGATGCCAGTCTCATGCCACCGGGACGGAAGTAGATGAACACCGGATTTTTACCCTACTCTTTTCGAGAAGTGTTCAGAGAAGCAAGTAGGGTGTGATTGTCCTACCATCGGGACCGACGGCTTAACGTCCTCTCCGAAGGACGGCGAGCACCATTCAACCATTGCCACTTTTTTCAACAGCTGAATGAGGAGCAGGAGCTGCAAATGATGTACTTGTGCTTTGATGATCGGCGTATCTGTCTGCATAGCTGTGGAAAAACTGGTCAGACCTGTCCAAAGCTTGAACCGGGAAGCTCCAGCATGAAGTTGAAGTTGAGGGAACATCTTTAAGACTAGTTGTTTCCTTCTTGATAGTAAGAAACTTTCCCGGATTGATGCTCCTAATTTCTTTGCCAGAAACACTCCCCAAGCCAAACTGTTGCCGAAGCCTTGCAGCGGATTCAAAACAATCTTTAGTGAAGTGATCGCCACAAATTACACTGTGTTGTGTAGGCCCTAGGCTAGGCCTAGCCTTAGCCTTTGTAAGTTCTAAAATCTGCACGGGTATCTGGTATTGTTTACAAATGCTATTGCTATCCACACTTTTTTCGTCCATTGGAAATTTATGGATGCTAATTCCTTTCCGAGAAACATTACTACACCCGCCCACAATATATCGGTAGGCCCTACGGCATTTTCGAAAAAAATCTCAAAGAAATCGTGTTGTTTTTTAACAAAGATTCAGTCTGGACTTAGCGTTAGCGTAGGTTTTACACTGACTAAAGCAACGCGATAATGTGGGTCATGTGACATGTCTGCCCGAAGTTTCGTCATTCGGTCACGTGACCCCCTAGACCTATTTTTCCTAACCAATTTTAAGGAGGGAATTTTAAACGTCGATTTTACGCTTTCAAGATCTCTTGTCACACACAAAAATGTTCATTTCGAGAAGTAATATACCTAAGCTAACCAAAGAGAGCAATTTGTTTGACCATGTCATGTCCTCTTTAAGTTTTAGTTAAATTTATGAAAAAACTAATTCAAATGACTTGTAAAAAATACTTTAAAAAAACACAGTGTTTTAATTTATACACTCCTGTTTTATACTTGTGCAACCAAAATTTGTTTGTATTAAGCTATTGACATGTAAACTTTCTCCCTCTCTCCCCTTGCTAGGACTTCCTCTATTACCCCCCCCCCCTTCCCCACCCAACCCCCGTCCCCCGCCCCCCAACCCCCCATACAACTTCTCTGACACCAACACTGTATATGTATATAAGTAGCAGTTCATACTAATAACAGATTGTAATAATTATAATCCTTACATTATTTTGTTTCTTTCAGTTTAAATTATTTTTCTTTCAATTTCAGATTCTGCAGCACCGGAAGAGACTTGAACAAAAGCAATAATTGTGTATATTTTCACTAAAGATTCAAAGAAAAACTTTTCTCATATTGAGAAGAAAACTGATTTCACTTTTATTCATTAGAGTTTTGAAGACAACTGAAACCTGTTCAAGTTATGTCATTGAGATCATATAACTCAAAGGAAAGCTAGAAAATAAGATAAAACGATAAAAAAAGGGGGGAAGTGTGAACATGAATAATTTCAAAATGTATTGATTATATTTACAATTAGCTAAAAGATTTATGCATTTCTCTGTTTCGAGAAATTGTGGAGAGAAGTCGTTGTTTGATTAGAATTTGAAATAGTAAACCGATACCGTTCCTTTTGCTAAGCTTATTGTGTATATGCCGCATTTTCGATGGGGAGTTCAAATAAACTTAATCTCAAGGTGGTCCTTGTGGGAAGGTATAACACTGGCAAGACATGTCTGGTTCATAGATACATCCATGGTGCTCATCGGGGAGAGATACCAAAATCTTCAGTGGTAAGTATTATGTTATCATGGGTATAGCCAGCCTTTTGGATTTGGGTTGGGGGGGGGGGGTAGAACAAAAGAGAGTGCTGATGGTGCAATTTTTTTGCAAAATTGTGTCGTAATAGCAGTCTTTAAACTGTTTAGAGGCTACAATTTACTGAAGAGCCAAAAAATGTCATTGTCTCAAAATCTGGACCCAAGTTTTGGCAAAATATAGGGACAATTTTACCTTTTGGGGACTCATTGGTGTGGGTGGCAGAAGAGGGGGGAGAGTGTGGCAGGAGGTGTGGTAGGAGAAGGGGCAGAAGGTAGAGAGGTACATGGACAACTTTTGAACAAAATTTAGGACACATTGAATTTGCCAAAATTTGGACTAAACTTGGTAACTCTGTGGGAGAATTATGAATTAATGAAAAAGAATTTTCTTTAAAAATCTTCCACCGACTTTTGCGATTTGACTAGCTCTTTGTCAATTTTAGAAAGTAGTAAGGGAGGGAGAGGGGGGGGGGCTACACACCACATGTCCCTAGCTTTATTGGATAGGAAATCCTATTGATATACTTTCTACATTTACTAGAAAATCAATTGATAGTAATAATCAAGAAAACTATGTTATAGGTTTCTATAAGAGTATCCCTCCTGGTTTGATATAAAGGGAAACAAATTGAGATGCATAGATAGCACTTTCCATTTTAGAAACATTAAAACAAAGCTTTTGACACTTGGCTGGGTTCGAAAATTGAAGCAACATATCGGAAGTTACATATACATCTCACATTCCTTGCATGTAAATATTGTATGTGCTGCATTAATACCATTTGATTGTAGTATTTGTTTAGCTGAATGTAATTTTGATATTTCATTTGGTCGCTTTTTACTGATCCTTCAGTGATGTACTAAGAAAACACTATAGGAAAATTGAAGAACAAAGAGGGAGGGGGCTCTTCATAATTATGTAAACATTCATAATTTTGTATTGTTTTACCTCTTTGTAACAGTTTGGGCCTGCAGTAGAGCTGTTGCTTTAGGCCTACATCTCAAAAGCAACTAATCTGTACAACAGTAATTTGACCTGCTACAGCAGTAGGCTAATAATTGTCAGATTTACCATTTGATTCAATAAAAAAAACAATTTGGATATGGTAATCACCCCAAGGATTTTTTGGATAGGGACATAGGAACAATGCTCATATACTTAAACAATTCTGAGTTTTGAGGGGGTTCAGGAAGGGCACAAAAAGGGAAAAACCTTTTGGGGCCATTTTAATGATATATACAGAAAAAAGAGGAACTTGTTTAGAATGCATTACAAAATGTTTTTACATCAGTTCCCACAGATCCCCATGCAAACGGGGTCATTTTTGGAATATTTGCTGGAAACTTCCATCATTTTTGTCAATGTGGGGGAAACTTTCTTCAGTTTTTGGGAAAGGTTGCCAAATTTTACCAAAATATTTAATGATTGTACCAAAATTATTAATCATCGAGGGAGAAAGTATACAACTGGGAAGGTGAAATCCTCACAGGGGGTAGTGTACCCTGCTTCCTATGCCTTGATTGATCTACCTAAAAAAAGGTCACAAAAAGTTATAGATCAGAAAAAAAATCAAATTTTGTTTGAAGTGTTGTTGCAGAAAGTTCAAAGTTTATTTTAAAGGAAAAGGATCGTCCAGATTCCGAAGTGAACGCTGCCGAGCTGTTAACAACACTTCAGGTTTTCAATTTTCGTTTAATGAAAATACACGTAGGTCCCTATGTTCAGTATGGTGAATGTGTGATCAATAACATCACAGATTTCTTGCGATCAATAGGGAAAATTGAAATTAGGAAGTTACGTTTCTAGCAAGCTGGCAAGGCGGTGTTCACATCTGAACATATTTATGGGGCCATACCTTTACTTTAAAGGATTAGTTCAGTGGTCACGCAAGTTCATCTTATATGAAAGAGGACTTCAAAAGAAACAAAATAGTGAAGAAAGCATTCAAAAATCTTATTCCATTAAGGAGATATTAAAGTTTAAAGTTTGTTATCATTTTTGTCGAAACGACTGAAATCAGACTAGCTGTGATATCAGTCTCAGATTCTTCAGTCTTTATGTATTTCAAAGAAAGTTTATTTTAATTTTTTCACTATTTACATTAATTTTTGTCAAACTTTCTTCAGGTGGTATGTTATAAATACCCTTCCTAGATTCAGTTTTACTACATTTTTGACATATCCCAGTCACAAAATTGCAGGACAAAATATGATAGAATACACCAAGACTGAGGAATCTGAGGCTATGACATCACAACTAGTCTGATTTCATCAGTTTCTACACAAATGACACCAAACTTTAAACTGAAATACCTCCTTAAAGGATTAGTTCAGTGGTTAAGCATGTTTATCTTTTATCAAAGACAACTTCAAAAGAAACAAAATGGTGAAGAAAACATTCAATCTTTTTCCGTTAAGGAGATATTTAAGTTTAAAGTTTGGTATTATTTGTGTAGAAATGACTGAAATCAGACTAGTTGTGATGTCATAACCTCAGATTCCTTAAAGTCTTTATGTATTCTATCATATTTTGTCCTGCGATTTTGTGGCTTAAAAACCTTGGGATATGTCAAAAAAGTAGTAAAACTGAATCTAGGAATGGTATTTATAATATACCACCTGAAGAAAGTTTGAGGGAAAATAATTTAAATAATGAAAAGATTAAATAAACTTTCTTTAAAATACATAAAGATTTTGAGGAATCTGAGTCCATGACATCACACCACTAGTCTGATTTCAGTCGTTTCTACAGAAATGATACCAAATTTTAAACTTGATTATCTCCTTAACAGAGTAAGATTTTGCAATGCTTTCTTCACCATTATGTTTCTTTTGAAGTCCTCTTTCATATAAAATGGACATGCATGACCCCTGAACTAATCCTTTAACAGAATAAGATTTTTCAATGCTTCCTTCACCATTTTGCTTCTTTTGAAGTCCTCCGTCTTTCATATAAGATGAACATGCTTGCCCACTGAACTAATCCTTTTAAAGTGTTACATGTATTACACATAAGCCTTACATTCTTGAACAATTCAAAAGCATCATGTTACATTTAATTGAGAGCAATTCATACAACTTCCTCAAAGAGAAATTATGTTGATAATGCAGTTAAAATGTTGATATTATGTCTTCTTAAATTGCAGAAAGTGTATAGATATCAGGGAGTACCATTTCAGAATAACAATTAAAGAGGCGAAATCGTCATATGTGCACAATATTTAGAATTCCTTTCAAATTTGTTGATTGGTTGAAATTTTGCTGCGAGATTCGTTGTCTCGTATTGCAAGGTATATAGTTATTTAAATACCTTAAAGGTCATTACACGCGGTAGCCCAGTAGGTTACGCCGATCGGAAGCAATTTTGTTTTATTATCAACAGTCGTGAGTTCGAGCCTAGGTAGAATTGTTTATTGCGACTTTTGCTTTCATCTTCTTCTTTTTTTTTTCTTAGTAATTTTCATTAAGTGACTATTATTGTAGTATTATGATACTAATCTTTCACTTTCTGACAAAGGCATTGAAAAAACCAACAAGTTTCTTGTCACAGTAACGTAATGCGCTGTGTATGTAACTCCACACACACAATGTACATGCTAGTGTCTGGCTGTACAAACCATGGAGTTCTCTTCTAATCATGGAGATGTACAAACAGACAGTGGATCGGATCTTGCATCCACAACCGGAAGTGACGCCAAATTTTGCATCTCCTAATTTTAACGTACTTTTAATGAGACAAGCCTCCCTCTTTAACTCCCTTGGTACACAAGGGATTTAAACCTGTTATTTACCAGAAGTTGTAGTGATGCTGCCAAGAAAATCTGTGTGACCCTCAATTGCCTCTTGACATTTCAAAGTATTAGGGGTCATATTCTTTTTTTCAAATATACGCTGATGATGACATATTTTTGGTCACAGAGATATCTTATATGCCCCTATTTTGATCCAAACATATGTAGTGCTTTCCAATTTGAAATATCATTTATCAAATGTCAAACCCAACAAGAGAAATATTGTTATCTCAAGCAGAGGAGTAGAAAGTGTGTGTGTGGAGGGGGGGGGGGGGTGCAGGGGGGTGGTGACATAGTAAAAACTTGAAAAAAATTATTGGAAAGTTTTATGAAATTTGGCAACATTTCCCAAAAATTGAAGAAAGCTTTCCAATAGTGAAGGAAATTGACAAAAAATTGAAGGAGATTATCTGAAAATTGAAGAAGATATCCTGAAAATTGAAGGAATTCTACTGATTAGCAGCAATGTTCATGAAAACTTAAAACAGGTCACCCTTCCTATACCCATTGTGTTGTGACGAAAGTGACAATCATCATAACCAATTTTTTTAATATCAAGCAAATCCATACTTTCTGTCTAAAATTTGCCAAATGTAAAGAATATTTTTAGAGGAAACTGCCTAAAAATTTTCTGAATCGCCAAAAAAGGAAGATGCCAATATCAAAGGTTTATTATGTTTACTCATTTCTCCCAACGTTTGACCCTTTTCCTTTTGTCAAGTTATTAGAATTTTGAACCCCCTGTCAATTTGGGGTCAAAATCATACAATCTGTTAACCCTGACCATTAGCAACAGGGGCCGGGCCGGTGCAAATATTTAGTAGAGTACCTCAACATAAAAAAATATTTTCTGGTGATTTCTTTCCAGAAAGGGGTCAAGTTCAGAAACCAGTACCTCAACATAAAAAAATATTTTCTGGTGATTTCTTTCCAGAAAGGGGTCAAATTCAGAAACCTTATTGGATTTCACAGAAAACCCTTGGTACTAATCTCTGAGGGATTCCAGTTGCAAATACTTTCTAATGATAAACAAAATGTCTATTAATTTTTGTTTTCATTTTCACTACCGCTGACTTAGAAAACCTTTTCCAACGAAGTAATAATTGACAGTATAAAAGACAAGCTTCAATGTTTGACTCGCTTCTACCCTTTGCATTATGTGGCAGAGGATTCATATCAGGAACTGCAGTTTACTCAAGTTTTTGTAAAAATGAAGTGGGTGAAAAGTGAGCAAAGGGAATAATTTATATTGGGCCCAGTTTTGTTAAGGGATTAAAACAACACAAATGTTGTCACAAATCCAAAGTGTGTATGTGTGTGTGTGTGTTAGAAAGGAAGGGGGTGCAGGCATGGCATGGCCCACTGGATACCTGTAGATTTCCCGGTGGTCCCCAACAATTTGTGGCTCGGTGGGGCCCAAGACAAGTGATAGTAATCATTTGTCAAGGTCACATAATTTGTAGTAACTGGGCCATATTATTGTTATACACTTGCTTTCTTTACAAATGTTAATGAATTTTTTTGACAATTAATGTTGTTTTACTGAATGGAAATATTTCATTTTAATATGCCCTCTGATAATGAATCACAGGCACTTCTGGTTTCATAATCTGCATACATGCAAAATGGTAGTAAAATATTTAGTAGTTTACATATCGTTGGTTACTCATTTTAGGCCCTCTCCTGGGCTGAACTACACTAGTTGCTTTTCTGATACTAGTCAGTTCTACACAATCCTGTTTTAGATTTAAAGCTGAATACTTTTTAAAATTAATTTTGATCAATTTCCCTACCAGTTTATTCTTGTTTATGTCAATTATTTCAGAGTAAATTGAAGGGGGAGGGAAGGGGGGCCTTGTTTATGTCAATTATTTCAGAGTAAATTGAAGGGGAAGGGAAGGGGGGTAGTTTTGCTCAAATAATTAATCACTTTTTTTGCTTTTCAAGTTCAGTCCTTGTCAGAGCCTGTTTTACCTGAAATGCTTTGATCAAAACCGGGGTGGGGGTGCATTTGTCCTTCTACCTCGGTCCAATGTAATTATGATGGAAACATTTCAGCTGTGATGCCTTTCCAAACTGAATCCTAAATTTAAACAGTGGGGGAGCAAAGTCACAAAATCATGTTAAGATACAAAAAATCAGCATACGAAGGATATAAATTCTGAAAAAATGAGGGCAGGAGGAGGCAAGTGCCCCCTTGCTCCCTGAATTCTGCTTATATGACTGTGCTTCTTCACTTTTGTGCCACACTCCAAATTCTTGGGTGCAAAATCTAGAACTTAAAGTTTAATTATAATTAGGTTGATAAATACAAAATATCTGCTCTAGTGTACATCAAAAGATTATATTTGATTTAAATATTGCTGATTAATTGTCAAATTTAAAAGCCTTTTTTTAAAGGAAGTTCACTTTCATTTCGTTTTCAGACACTTGGTGCTGCATTTGTTGCAAGGCGACTTATTGTGGGCAATACCACGGTTGTGATGGGCATTTGGGTAAGTATGTGAAATGGTGTCATGAATATTCATTACTAAGTCTAAGGCTGTCCCGACTGTCCAGTTTAATACAAGAAAAGTGCATTTAAATTGAAATTAAAATTTAATGGGTGAGCCAGGGATAGTTGATCATTTTTTAAAGTAAGTGTGGGAGAGATGGAACTGATCATGCATATTAAGTAAGGCAAGGTACTGGGGATAGTACATTGGAAAGGCCGTGCAATTTGTGGTTTTCACCCATTTTTACTCTTTCACCATATTTTGGGCAACAAAAAGTATGTGAATGAATCCCTGTACTTTAAAGAAATATTCCCATGGATTATTATTTTTTCATATAAGATAGAAAAAAAATTTACAAACAAAGTGGTGAAAAAACTATGTTAATATCTTATTTCGTTTAGAAGTTACACATTTTTAAATTATTTTTGAATTTGGACAAAAGTGACTGATTGGCAACATCTGTGATGTCATAGAAACAATTTCAACCAAACATCTTTTGTATTTCTGTAAAAATGATTTGTATTTTTTTTTCTCATTGTAAATGTGATGTACACCTAGAAAAAAACCCAATTGTTTTCTTGTAAATTATATATTCCACCCTATCTCTATAATAAACTAAAAATGTTGTTCGATAAAATAAAAAAGTGTGATTAAATTTAAAAAAAATACATAAGAACTGTGCTGGAAATGCCTCGATGACATCACCAAGCTATAGAACATATACTGTATGAGGTGTTTTTAAGAACAATTTTTTACTCTTTAAATTGTTATAACTTCTAAATGGAATAAGATATTAACATAGTTTTTTCACCACTTTATTTCTACAAATTTTCTCTATCATATATGAAAAAATGAAAACCCATGGGAATAATTCTTAAACTATGTTAAAAATGGTGTCTTTGTAGCTAGTACTATAGGTGACAATGATCAATTCAATGATTGGTAAAGTTAGATATATTTATGGATCTCCTAAATTTACAAACCTTTTCTAAAGGTCATGTTAACTTCTCCCCACCCCATCTCCACCCCTTATTTCCATCCCCATCCCATCTTCCCCAACTAATGCACATTGTACCCTGCATGCACATTGTACCCTGCTAGTAAAATCTATTCTTTGTTTCAAGTTATTTATTCATTAGCTTTTAATAGATGTGTGAGGGGTGGTAAAGCATCACAATTTTAGGGGGGTCACAGTCTAACTTATAGGGCTAAGAGTTTTCCTTTGGGGCAAAAGCCATGTTAGGAGCAGTTGAAGCTATTTACATAACAAGTGTTATTAGTGAGATACACTTGGAATTTTGGTGGCAAGATTCGTCAATTGCATTACACCCAATCCTCGCTACATATTTTCAGTCTTAGATTCACTTGCAAGAACCTCCATTTCGGCAGGTATGAATTTTATATGCTGCTAGAAGCAATTAAGAAACCCACCACAGATAGTTCAGTGATTTTACGCATTAGTAATTACACTCCCAATCATCTCTATGCACACAATGGAACTTATTGTGAAGAGGCAGGTATTATGGATTTGGTTACTGCAGGACCAAGTCATGCATGTAATGTGGGGCTCAGGATTCATTTGGACTTTTGAGGATGTTTTTATCAGTGAGTTATAAACATTGGTGAGTTTGGATGCATTGGACTGAAAATTTATAGCCAGAGTTATTCATCATGAGGGGGAGGGGAAGGGGGGGCTGTTGCCTCCCCTTGCTCCACCACTGCCCTGCGACTCTGGTAGGTATGTTGTCATATGTCCCAGAATTTGCTTTGTTTAAGATATTCTTAATCTTTCTCAGGATACTGCAGGTTCAGAGAGGTTTGATTCTATGACACGGATATACTACAGAGGGGCTGGGGCAGCCATTGTCTGCTATGGTATGTATGGGTTGATAAACTACAGAGGGGCTGGGGCAGCCATTGTCTGCTATGGTTTTTGGGGTTGATATACTACAGAGGGGCTGGGGCAGCCATTGTCTGCCATGGTATGTATGGGTTGGTATACTACAGAGGGGCTGGGGCAGCCATTGTCTGCTATGGTATGTATGGGTTGATATACTACAGAGGGGCTGGGGCAGCCATTGTCTGCTATGGTTTGTATGGGTTGATATACTACAGAGGGGCTGGGGCAGCCATCGTCTGCCATGGTATGTATGGGTTGGTATACTACAGAGGGGCTGGGGCAGCCATTGTCTGCTATGGTATGTATGGGTTGATATACTACAGAGGGGCTGGGGCAGCCATTGTCTGCCATGGTATGTATGGGTTGGTATACTACAGAGGGGCTGGGGCATCCATTGTCTGCTATGGTATGTATGGGTTGATATGCTACAGAGGGGCTGGGGCAGCCATCGTCTGCTATGGTATGTATGGGTTGATATACTACAGAGGGGCTGGGGCAGCCATTGTCTGCTATGGTATGTATGGGTTGATATACTACAGAGGGGCTGGGGCAGCCATCGTCTGCTATGGTATGTATGGGTTGATATACTACAGAGGGGCTGGGACAGCCATCGTCTGCTATGGTATGTATGGGTTGATATACTACAGAGGGGCTGGGGCAGCCATCGGGTTGATATACTACAGAGGGGCTGGGACAGCCATGCTATGGTATGTATGGGTTGATATACTACTGAGGGGCTGGGGCTGGGACAGCCATTGTCTGAGGGGCTGGGGCAGCCATGGTATGGTATGTATGGTTGATATACTGGGACAGAGGGGCTGGGGCAGCCATCGTCTGCTATGGTATGTATGGGTTGATATACTACAGAGGGGCTGGGCAGCTTTTGTGAGGTAGGTTGTATCTTACAATGAGGATGTGGTTTGTACATGGGCTGATGGGGGAGATAAGGGGGCACTTCCATTCTGAAAGGTAGGTATTCAAAATTAGACTGCAGTATGAGAGATATTTTTGGAAAATGCATTGACAGTATAATTTTGATACCTGCATTTGGAAAATAGTGATTTTTGATACCTGTAATACAAAATAATTAGTTATTTTTAATATCTGCAGTACAAATTTACATGATTATTAAGACCTGCAGGATGAAAATATGTAAATTTTTTGAGATCTGCAGTATGAGAGATTGGATTCTTGATACCTACACTATGAAAATTATGAAAAAGGGCAACTGCTCGGGCAGCACATGTATATACCTCACATATATGGATGTGCCCTTCTCCCTGGGGTGGGTGTATGTGTGGGTGCTCATGTGTGGGTGCTCATGTGTGGGTGCTCATGTGTGGGTGTTCATGTGTGAGCACGTGGGTAAATACATGAACCAGGATGATGAAATCCATGCCTAGCTGCATGTCAGTATCACTGGAGATGGCAAAACAAAGGGAATTGTTATTGGTTTTTGAGTTTTCACACTTTTCTTGGCAAATATATATCTTACTATTCACAAGAATCTTGTTGTTGAAAGTACATTGTTTCCCCACTCCCAATATTAGCATCTTAGAAATGTCTTAAGTTTTCATTTGACAAAGAAATGAAATATTCTCTAATTCCAAACATTTGACTGCATATCAGTAGCGTAACTAATGGGGGTGCAAAATAAAATGGGGGGGGGGAGAGACCAGGCCTCAGTGGGAGTTTTGTCGGAAACTTTTACTCCTTGTCAAAAATTTAGATTCTCGCCCTTCTCCAAAACTTTAGAATTATGGTACTGATTATCATAAGAAAACTAACCATTTGATGTTTCCAGTCTGTCAGAAAATTTAGGTCTTCGCCCCCCCACCCAGAATTTTTAGTTATGCCACTGCTGCATATGCAACTTGAATGAAACATGTATTTCCTTTTATCAAACACAACAAATTCAGCAAGGAATATAAACCAGTTATGTCACACAGCATGTCACACACACATATATATATATATATATATATATATATATATATATATATATATATATATATATATATATATATATATATATATATATATATATATATATATATATATATATATATATATATATATATATATATATATATATATATATATATTTTATTACATATATATATATATATTATATATATATATATAAACAAACGTTTTGTGTTTTTATGATAGTATAACATAATGCCTGTACTTTGAGCAAGGAACATAAACCAGTTTGTGACATGTCAGCGTATACACTATATATGTATATATATAGTATATATACACTATTTTATTACATCGTAAACAAACGTTTTGTGTTTTTATAATAGTATAACATATTGCCTGTACTTTCAGGATGTTCCTGCATGAAATGTGAACAGAGAAAAAACATTAAAACATAAAATAGAAATTGAAATTTGATATAAATATAAAAGTCAATTGATTTACAGCAGTTACAGAACAGATATGGTATGAGAGTGCAAATAGTCCTGTAGATATCATGGTACAGTTAGTGATAAACAGTGCATGACTGTGATCAAATTGATATGGTATAGCATAGTTATGTATCACATGAATGAAACAAGAGGGATGAGGCTTGTGATGGTACCCAAATGGAATGAAACTGGGACATCCAACAAACTAGATAGGGTACCTCAAAGGGAATTTGACGCACCTAAGCAAAAATACCTCAGATTCTCAGAAACGAAGAATTCAATTTCAAACTCTATCCCCAGTAGAGACCTTAACCTTCATGCTACATAATGTATTAACACAATTTAAGTTATTGTTGTTCAAAACGTGTATATTCTGACTCAAAGTGACAAAGGTGAAACGCGCCATTTTCCCCCTATACGGGGGAAATGACGCAGTACTGATTTAATGTGGTAAACAGTTTGGAGTTAAAAATATAACAAGTTTGAAAGTAAACTTCATCAACAAGATCATATAGAATAATGGATGCTTTAAAAAATATTATTATATGTTTCAAGTTCTATCCCCCACTAAAATAAGAGGCAAACTATGAAAAAACATATAGGCCTACTTTGCAAAACTGGTATATGACATTTGCACACTTCACGACTGCGCATTTTCCCCCATTAAGGCTACTGCTTTCAGATGGCATCTTATTATGTTAGGCTAATGAGAAATTAATCCTAACCACTGCCACGGTATCGTTAAAATGATACAAAATTTGGAAACAAGTTTTTTTTTTTTGCTAGGGTGTTCTTATTTCATTTCAGGGGGAAATAACTGAAAATACTATCTAACATCGATATTTTGAGGTTGTTGATATCAAACTCAACATTTATACTCGTAAAATTTGATGTTATAGCGGCCTTTAGCCAACACCTCAGGTTTATTGTAACTTGCAGACTATGCAGTCTATGCTGCGGCTTATGGTAAATATAAATTTGGCGCTAATCATTTTTTCATCATAAGGCAAGAATTTTACGGTGCAACGAATCCCCCCGTGCGACAATTTTTCCCGGGTTACCCTAACAAATTTTACCTCTGAAATAAGTGGTGCCCCTCCCCCCTCCAATTCCCCTCATAGTGGCTTATTGAAAAGTGCCACAAGGCTTGATTGCCGAAGGCATGATGGGTGAACAAAGCAAAACTTACAATCAATCAATAAAAAAATATATAACAAATTGTTGATTGGCAAAGTGCCCTGACACGTGCCCCCAAATTTTTGCTGTCCCCAAAAAGAAAAGCCGGAGTTACAGATTTTCACAGATAATTTCAATTTCAAACATTTTCCGACATTTTTTCCCACCATCTTAAAAAGTAGTTATTTCATTTTCTAATTCTCACTCAAATTTGGGTCTATGTTACAAAAATTTTCTTTTAAGCAGTTCCATTTGAACTTTCACTTAAAATTTCACCATTTTCTTGCAAAAAAACACAGAAATTTACAGATGCATCGTGGTTTTGTGCCAGCTAGACTTCATCAGTTCATAGTTTGTAAGTTCCGTGGATGATTTGTTACTTATACAATGATTCAAGGTATATGCACACCTAGAGGTAACAGCTACATTTCTTAAAAATATATTACAAATATTGTAGTAGCAAAAGCTTTCCTAAAAATCGGTATAACATTGACCATTTTAAAAACATTTTTAAATATCAGACATCAATTTGCATATTTTATGCAAATAATGTGATGTATTACAGGGGGACCTTTTTATCTTATTTTGTTTTTTAAATGTCCATCATAATTCTTTCAAGTTATGTAGAAACTGTTGACCAAAATTATTTGAGTTTTTGCCATGCCCCCAATAAAATTCCTGCAGGAATAGACTTTCCCATCATTATCAGGAAAGAAATTAGACTTGAAAAAATTACTTAAGATTTTGAGTTGTCTGCCCAGTCAAACATCACAAATTTCACATGAAGTAAAAAACTGATCAACCTTTGATCAGCCATATCTGAAAGTGCTATTTTTCAAATTCAAAAACTGATCTGCTTAGATTTGGAATACTCTTTGAACCAATATAGAATTTGCTACATGTCTATAGACCTTTAAAGACAACTTAGGTATGTGCCCTGTGTTGTGTGGGCATGGGGAGGGGGAAGATAAGTGTGGGTGTGGGAAGGGGAAAGATAGGTATGGGTGTGGGGGAAAGAGGCATGGGGTGGGGAGAAAAAATATAGGTGTGGACTAGTGACGGGAAGGATAGATATGTGGAGGGGAAAAGATAGGTGTGGGGTGGGAGGGAAAAATATAGGTGTGAGGGAAAAATATAGGTGTGAGGTTGGGAGGGGAAGTATAGGTGTGGGGAGGGAAAAGATAGGTGTGAGAGTGGGGAGGGGAAAGATAGGTCATAGACTTTTATACATTTTCTTGCATGAGTAATGATTTATTTTTGAAAAGTCAAGGGAGTTCCCCCCCCCCTTCCCCATCCTCCCTTACAGCTATGGTTGTGATCCTACAGACTATTGCATATCAGAGAATTAAAGTACATGGAACAACCCTAAAAGGAGAGCTATCTAATTCATCATGGCTTTAACTTGCTTTGCCATATTTTGTTGATTTGTAAAACTGGAAAAACAATCAAGTTTGATTTGATATTATTTTTTTGCAGTTTTTGCAGTAAATGTTTAACTATCTATCTAACTAACTAACAATTCCTCAAACTGTCACTGGTAATATACATGAATATCAAATTCATTTAGTCTTTAATAATGATATCATTTGTATTAAATTAACAGGCATTTGATTTAATGATTAGTTTCACACAGACCAAATGATTACAGAAATATCATTTTCTCAGAAATAATCGCAAAGATTAGTCTGCACTTCCCACACACATGATTTATTACACTATCACGGGCGATCGTATGACAAACTAACAGATGCTAGTTTATTGACAAAAATCTTAGAAGGCAACGAACGCTTCGGTTTCACTTCTTATCTTTGAGCTATATGAGCTGTATGTTAGCTCCGTCATTCTTTTGATGTCATGGTGCTCAAAATAGCCTATGAAAATATCTTGAAGGAAATAAACATCAGTGCATTGTCCATTTTTGTGAGAAGATAAACAATATGGAGAAATAGGCTTTATGAAATATGTTTTTTACATGTTGTTCCATAAACCGCGAGAAGTTACCGATTGAGTTGACCAAATGCTTGTATCAATACTTGTAACTGCGCAAGATGTTCACAAAGGTCGTGACATTTAGATTGTTCAGTTCTTCTTTTATACTTTGTCATATAAATCAATAGCTGACATTTTTTATTTTTAAATATCAGCAATGATTTTTTTAAAGTATATTGAAATGTAGAGGTAACATTAGCTAAATTGATTTATGATCTACACAGGCGGTGGAGCCGGTGGGGGATTGTCTGGGGGCTTCAGCTCCAACAATAATTTTGGTGAACATGTAATATCACATCACCTGACCTAATTAGCCCCCCAATATTGCCAC
Source organism: Chiridota heheva (assembly GCA_020152595.1). Classification (NCBI taxonomy): domain Eukaryota; kingdom Metazoa; phylum Echinodermata; class Holothuroidea; order Apodida; family Chiridotidae; genus Chiridota; species Chiridota heheva. The sequence goes on along the minus strand of JAIGNY010001288.1, from coordinate 2,587,578 downwards.
CACATATCACCTGACCTCATTAGCCCCCAATATTTTGAATGCTCCGCTGCCCCTGATATTTTATGTTAAACCATCATAGTTGCAAAAGATTTCATTACAATCGGTTAAACATTGACTGTTTTACAGGATCTCAGGCATAAATTTGCACATTTTATGCAAATTTTGTGATGCAATACAGAATGACCTTGGTATTTTCTTTTTGTAAATCCTTTGTTTTAGGTGTCTAACATAATTCTTTGAAGTGGTGCAGCAAAGTCTGACCAAAAAGTTTTTAGAGCTCCGCCATGCCCCCAATAAAATTCTAGCAGGAATTAATAGACCCACTCTTTTCCGTAAGATTTTGGAAAGAATTACATCAAAGATTTTGAGCTGTCGGACAGTCGTACTTCACAAATTTCACATGAAATAAAAACTGATGAATTTCTAATGTTTCTGAGGTATATGACTTTTCAACTTTTCCCTAAGAAATGCATCACCCCAAAAACCAGAATTGAAATAAATATGGAACTGCTGTCTTTATGTGTTTTTTGTTGTTGTTATGTGTTGGAAGGGAAGGGGAGAGGGAGGGGGGGACATTTTCATCAGGTAGAAAAATTTGACCTAGAAAAAGATGAAATATTAACATTATATCACTGTTTGGAAATTGGTGATGGTATCCTTGCAGAGATATTTCACCAAAGATTTCAATGTAAAATTCCCTTTACCCCAACCCTCCTCCCCCTTTCTTCAAATATTAGGCTACTTTTTTGAAGCTGCACCTTATCCTACCTTTTGTAGTACGTACCGTGCATATATTGAAGATAGAAATAAAAACTCTCTGACTTATTTATGTGTTGTTTTGTTTCTTTGTCGTTCATAGATCTTTCTGATGAATCAAGTTTTGACAAAGCTTCCTTCTGGGTGGATGAGATTCAAAAGAATGAAGAGGTAAGGAACATGAAGAGATATTTGTTTGTAATGATCCTCCCGCAATAGGGAACTCGGCAACAACCTCATAAAGAGGGATTTCATCATGTGACTCTAACTCATCTGAAAGCCATTTTGCAGGGCAGCAGCGTTGTTGCGTTTCCTGTTGAGATCACTGCTTTGTATCCTTGAGCAAGACACTTTATTCTGCTTAATCCAGTCCACTCAGCTGTAAAGGAGTACTGTAGCACTCACTGTTGGGGAGTTAACCTGCAATGGACTGGTGTCATATCCACTGTGAGAGGAAGTCATGCCATGTCCTTTCATCCACTTATGCCAATGAAACCCTCTCAACTAAGCCCCCAGGCCCTGGCTCATGTCGGCCTGCATGACAGTGAGTGCATGTTGAGCTTAAGCAGCCATAGCAAACAATGATCTAGATTGTTTATGCAGTGCTTCAACTTCAATCAGGCATAAAGCATTTATGTGGACAGGGAAGTCTGAAGGTGTGACCCCCACCGATATTTCCTATAATGTCTGTTCCAGTCAGTGAATAGTTGGTCCAGATAAGGGAAAACGGGCAATGATTTTGTTGGTTATAAACAAGTTATAAGCAAGATTTTTTGTACAAAAGTTAAGATTTAATGATCATAATTTTGGTCCAATCCAAAATTGACAATAATCAATAGTTCACCCTTGTAACCATGGGTGGCATTTGCTATCAAAAGCGGGAAGGAGGGGGGTGGGGAACAAAGTCAAAAGTAGGACAGGAGGGGACAAAATCACACTGTGATGCAAAAAAATTGCGATACAAAGATTCAAATTTGGGGGGAAAAGAGTGGGAAAGTGCCCCCTTGCCCCCCTCAAATCCTGCTTTTGCTTGTAACAGATCATTTCTGCTTTGTTTAAATGTATGTTTCATTTGCACTTTTCCCACAGTATTGCAAAATCTACCTATGTGGTACCAAATATGATCTAGTGGATGGTGCGCAGATTCAGGACCTTGAGAAGATAAATGAATATGCAAAAGGTAAGTAGTCATGAATATTCATTTTTTCATACTTTTGCAGGTATATTATGATCACAAGCATATTAGCTTTCTGTGCATAAAGATGAGTCAAGTTGGGATCTCAATATTTCAGATGGATAAAGGAGTAAGGCCTAGCTTATGTACATGTATCTGTAATATACAAATGTAAAGGTATATAGACAGGTAGGTAATTCTGAACAAAAATCTTTAAAAGATTAGTTAATTGGTAAAGGAAGATTATCTTATATGAAAGAGGACTTTAAAAGAAACAAAATGGTAAAGAAACTCACTTTAATATTTTATTTCGTTCAGGAGATATTCAAATTTAAATTTCTGTCTTATCTGTGTAGAATTGACTGGTTTAGTAAGTCTACTATGGAAAGTTGGCACCCAAATCCTTACATGCTTAACAATGGGTAAATGTATTTTAAAGAAAATGTTTTTAACTTTTTAAATATTTGAATTATTTTTCCTCAAAACTTTCTTCAGGTGATAAATTATCCTTACAAGATTCTGCTGTACTACGTTTATGTCATATCCAATGGTTGTTAAAGCCACAAAATCACAGGACAAAATATGATAGAATACTTAAAGACTTTCATTTTGTCTCTTTTAAAGTCCTCTTTCAGATCAGGTAACTTGCTTGACCCCTAATCATTTAAATGGTCACAATAGTACTTATAGTTTTTAAGCTACGACAAATCAAAGTGTATAAACATTTTCTGCATGCACAAAAGTGATGATGTATGAACGGGAATACAGCTGAAATTCTTGAATATTTCTTTCCCAAATTTCAAATATCAAAGGTTCTCAAATTGTGTTCTACTGCTAAATCTGGGTGAATGCTATAATAACATCCCAATTTGTAGTTCACTGTAGTCATTTTCTCCCATTCAAAATGTTTAAGAGGACCAAAATCAAATATTTCTTTCCCAAATTTCAATTATCAAAGGTTCTCAAATTGTGTTCTACTGCTAAATCTGGGCAAATGCTATAATAACATCCCAATTTGTAGTTCACTGTAGCCATTTTCTCTCATTCAAACTGTTTGAGAGATGGACCAAACTCAATAAATTAACAAAAGCAATTTTCTAGTTGTCCCATTCTGAGGTCACAAAATATTGCACACCTTAAGCTAATTAAGAGCAACAGCTCTTTGTAAAAGAAACCGCTCTTTGTAAGAGCAACAGCTTTTGTAAGAGCAACAGCTCTTTGTAAGAGCAACAGCTCTCTGTAAGAGCAACAGCTCTCCGTAAGAGCAACAGCTCTTCGTAAGAGCAACAGCTCTTCGTTAGAGCAACAGCTCTTCGTAAGAGCAACAGCTCTTCGTAAGAGCAACAGCTCTTCGTAAGAGCAACAGCTCTTCGTAAGAGCAACAGCTTTTGTAAGAGTACAGCTCTCTGTAAGAGCAACAGCTCTCTGTAAGAGCAACAGCTCTCTGTAAGAGCAACAGCTCTCGTGAGAGCCACAGCTCTCCGTGAGAGCCACAGCTCTCCGTGAGAGCCACAGCTCTCCGTGAGAGCCACAGCTCTCCGTGAGAGCCACAGCTCTCCGTGAGAGCCACAGCTCTCCGTGAGAGCCACAGCTCTCCGTGAGAGCCACAGCTCTCCGTGAGAGCCACAGCTCTCGTGAGCCACGGCTCTCCGTGAGCCACAGCTCTCCGTGAGCCACAGCTCTCCGTGAGAGCCACGGCTCTGAGAGAGCCACAGCTCTCCGTGAGAGCCACAGCTCTGAGAGCCACAGCTCTCGTGAGAGCCACAGCTCTCCGTGAGCGTGAGAGCCACAGCTCTCCGAGCCACTGCTCTCCGTGAGAGCCACTGCTCTCCGTGAGAGCCACAGCTCTCCGTGAGAGCCACAGCTCTCCGTGAGAGCCACAGCTCTTTGTAAGAGCAACAGCTCGTTCTGACCTCCTCCACCAATCATCTTGTCATGTGAATGTACATACAGTTTTGTTGTTATATTATCATGATTAGTGCGGAAATTAATCAATCAAATCAAATTAGGTATGTAAGTTTTAAAATGCTGTAAAATTGTCAATTTTTAACCGATTTTGATTAAATAACTTGGTCATAAATGATAGATAATTGGTACTATGATGATTTATTAACAGATTTTAAAGCACTTTAGGTATTGTTGCCTCGATCTACATGTGCATTTACCTTTAATCAATGAATTGGGATAATAATAAGATGCAAGCAGTTCTCATATTGACAAAATTCTCAGCTTAATTACCATTGGATTGTTGGTTGGAACTCCTTCCATAAGAGTTGTAGGAAGCTATTGAAAAGTGGGAGTGGCCACGACCACTTAGGAGGCACTTTTTATGTCATATGCATGTCCCCTATCCCGAACTGTAGATAAAATAAGTGATCCCCAAAACAGCAAAGTAAATTAAAAGGGGCACTTCATTTTTAGAAAGGGGCACTTTTCCAATGGGGACACATTCCTCCCGTACATGGGACTGACAAAAGTCGCCAGTTTCCTACTATTAGGACAGTAATTGAAAGGCACTTTTCATTTTCATACGAAGCACTTTTTATTTTCAATAGTGACACATTTGTCATTTTTTGAAAAATTGGGGGAGGGCACGTGGCCCCCCCCCCCCCCTCTCCCCTTTCCCCCCTATCACCCCTTTCCCCCTTGGTTAAACAAATTTTGTCAGAAAATGTTTTACAACAAACATTATTTCAATAGATCCATTGTTGGGAAATTTTACCTATCATGCTTTTATAGTTTCATATCTATTGAAACCCTACCCTGTAAATGCTTTGCTATTTCACTTTCTGATGGGATTCAGTGTGGTACTTAACAGCAATATAATGCTTTAGTACACAAATATTTCATCAATAAAATCAATTTTATTAAATTTTTTGATACCTTTTTGCTTTTTCCCCATAATTAGTTTCTATTCTTTTGTTTGTTTGTGTTGAGTACATGTTTCCAAACTTTTTGTGAAAATTGAAAACAATCATGAATCAATCCTTAGAAGAAATGGTCTGTCAATCATTCACAGTTAATGCACACATCACCTCAGGCATTATGATATACTGCTAGCTTTATCACCAGTTTGTAAACAAAGTTCTCCCACTAAGATACCTTAACAGGGATGAGTGATTTCAATCACAAAAGTGCCTTGAATATTCAGCACTGGCTTTGTGTAATCTTATACACACAAATGACCTCGGGCTGGTTGGCTGTGGTGTGCATGGGAATGGCAGATAAACAATCCTTGTTTTGAGTGGAAACACAATACACTGAACAGGAAGTCGGGTTAGTAATTGTCATACCTGAGTTTTCAGGATTAACTCAGGTGTCGGATGCAGGTAGGCTTAAAGAGAAACTTTTCGGCATATTGCAATTAAGATGCTTCTTTAGTTTGTAAAGAAATTTGTGTTATGATTATATCAATCTTGCAATAGTTATCCTTTTGTCATTGTACAAAAAAAAAGAATTTCTAATATTTTTAAATTGATTAAACCAGGAATTGTGCCTGTTGTCACAACGTTGTTCCTTCCTCCAACATTATCAATTTCCTCCGCAACATTTTCCACCATGTCTAATCTCCCTTTCTTGATCCTCCCTTCTACACTTTCATTTCACCCCTTTCTTTTCACCTTATTTTTTCTCTCCCAAATTCACCCTATTTTCCCTCTTTTCTTCCTCTCAATCCTCCATCTCCTCTCTGCCCTAACTCTTTCACCTTAAACTTTCAACACCCTCGTGGCACATTTGACTCTGACTGTCGCGGTGCCGTTAAACATCAACGAACCAAACCAAACAATCATAGGCGTAGGAAGCTTTTTAAAGTGGGGGAGCGAAGTGGTTGATAAAGATTAGTAATTTATTGGCTGATGATATTATTTGTGCGTTAGCGCAAATCCAAGCGTGTAGCTTGATTTTCATGTGTGGGTTCCAGAGACATGCTTAAGGGCCCCTGGTGGGGTTCAGCAGGAGGAAAGCCTTGGTGGGAATCCAGGGGCAGAAGATTCTCAATTTTATCATTTTCTAGGGTTATTTTTGGGACTTTTTTAAGGACCATAGATATTTTTCTTGTTTAGAAAAAGTCACTGTGTGACATATACTGCGACCACTACAAAAGTGGGGGCAAAAGAGGGTGTCAGCCCCCACCCTTGAGAGTGGGCGACTGTCCCACTGCCCCCTTTTCATACACCACTGTACAATATTTACAGGTTTGGAAACAGGGCTGTAGTTCTCCTTTACTAAGTGGTGGTGGTGGAAGGGGGCAGGGGGGGGGGGGTTCCAACACAAAAGGGGATGTGCATTTATAAACAATTCTGCCTGAAAATAGGAGAAACAAGTTTGCCCCTGGAATTGCAGTCAAAATGACCTATTCTATATAAGGGAATAATATTGGCACTATTTGTGGGGGTGAAATAGTGGGAGTAATGGAGGCATTTCCCCCCCCTTCCCATCCCCCATCCCCCGCCTCCCATGAGAGTATTTGCATCCTATTTCTCCCTCTGTTATTGATGATTGCTCTTTTTGTGGCAAAGCTTCTCCTCAGTTGCCCCTGAATTAATACAATGGTGGCACTATTGGGTAGAGGCGACCTTCGGAGAAAAAAGGTCCTATAATGTCAGTGGGACATGGCAGCACATCCCCTTGCATGCCTTCAAAGAATAATTTGACTTTGTTATACAATGTAACAATGTAAGTCTTATGCCACCACTTTTCCTGTCATATTTTGTTCCAAACTTATTGTCAAGTCCCTTGGTATGTTGATTTCAACCTGATGGCATTTTGCCCCCTTGGTAGTTACTCCTTTTTGCCCTTCTCCATACATGAACCTGCCATGATTACCGTATCTTAGAGGGTACACTGGGGCAAATACCCAATTCATTCCCTCAAATGATATGTTGACTGTTTAAACTTAGTTCATGTAAGTCTGTGTGTCCTCACTTTTTTTTCATAGCTCGTGACCCCCAGAATGAAAACTCCACTCCACTGAATGTTTTTGTTTTTTTTGTTTCAGGTTTGAATGCACAGATTTTCATGACTTCAAGCATCACAGGGTATAACATCAGTAAGTTGTTTCAGTTTTATTTCATCTGTGTTTTGAATGTAGGTTGTGGATAATTAAAGGAGGTGGCAGCTGAAAGAGAGGGCGTTTTTTTTCTTGAGTCTCAAGAACACTTTTCTTGCATGGGAAATCTAATACGAACGTTCAAATCAATCATAATTATTTCTTATAAATACTTAATTTAGCAATATTTCAACGATACCGGTATCAAAAAATAAACCTGTGTTGTGTCAAAGCTCCCCTGACTTCACAGTTTTGGGGTAAAAACTTATAAATTTTGTGGAAAAATTGCATATTGAAGGAAAATGATGAGAATTTTGAGAAAAAACATCAAACTTTTTTGAGAAAATGTTGCATATTTTGAGGATTAAGTTGGTCATTTTCAGGAAATATTTCGAAAGTTTTGAGAACAAAGTTGGATATTTTGAGGAAAAAGTTAGAAATTTTTAGGAAAAATTTAGAAATTTTGTGGAATATGTTGCATATTTTGAAGAAAAATGAGGATATTCTAAGGAAAAACTCTGGATATTTTGAGGAAAAAATAAGATATTTTCATGAAAACTAATTTACTGCTAAATAGGCCTAACTTAAAAATTCGGTTTTCTGAAATTTTGTGATCTTTTTTCCCAAGATGGCTGGTACACAACTGAACTTTAAAAGACCAATCGCCTTCAACAGGATTACAAAAACAATCTAACATACTGGATTTTCTGACTTTTTGGAAGCTTCTGGCCAGGGAGATATTTCCCCTGAATCCCCCCCCCTCCCCGCCCCCGCCTTCCCTTTCTTCTTCCCAGTCCCCTATAGCTAATTGTTGGGAGAGGTGATGCCCCGCCTTCCCTTTCTTCTTCCCAGTCCCCTATAGCTAATTGTTGGGAGAGGTGATGTGTAATTGATTAAATCTGCCTGAAGCAGTTTTTCAGGTTGGGAAGATAATAGATCAAAATTGTATTTTACTATCTTGAATCCACACACCCTGCACCCACTATTGATAGGTCCACTAGTATGCTGATTTCACATGATGGACTCCCACCCCTATGCCCCTGAGCCTTATTACAATATGAAATAGCATGGGTATAGCTAGAGGTTTCAAAGGATTGCATGACACCCAAAAGGATACAATTTGGGTCTAGAAAGTGTGAAAATAAGTCCAGATTTTGAGGCAATAATTTCACGCACAAAGGCATGAGTTCCATTCAGTGGTGTGCCTGAAGGTTTTTTGGGGGAGGATACCCCCCTAAAAGTGCCCTAGCCCCACCCACATCCCTTCCCCCCAACAAATATGATTATGTGAAATACTAAATAAATCTGAATTATAGAAAACAAAGATGTTGACATTTTGTAATCTTATCAATCTTATTCATGTTAATTTGGGACCAAAACCCTTCAAGTTTGCATCACAAATCTTCAATTTTGTTACAAACATTGTCAATTTGGACAAAAACTTTCAATATTGCACCAAGAATCTTCACTTGTGGACCGAAACTTCTCAGTTTTGGAACAAAATTGACAATTTAGAGCAAATAGATGTATATAGAGGTCATACTTGTAGAATTATATTGCAGGAAAGTTTCAAAATAGTTGGTGTTTGTTTGAAAGTTTAACTTGTTGATAATTAGAAGTTTGTTAGATGACAATAAAGACGTCATCAGAAATGTAGGAGTTTTTCTCTCCAGTGAGTGTAGGCCTAGCTTTCGACTAGCAAGACTTAATACAAGTTTATGTGAATTATATTTGAGAGGATTAAATTCTTAGCATACCAATCATTAAATGTTGTGAAAAGTTGATCTAGTTTTTGAGTTACAACTGAACATTTAATTGATCAGGGTATTATCACATTAAAAAAATGCTTTTTTAGGCTCAGCTATTAACCTTTATGATACTAGCTTAAGGGATGGGCCCGTAGGGGGTAAAAGGGGTCAAGATACCTGGGCCCCATATTGGCTTGCGGCAGCCCTGCACATTGTCAATAATGATACTTTTCTTCTTTTTTCAGATGAAATGTTTTCAGCCATTGCCACAGATTTTGTAAACGACCCAGCAAACAAAGAAATTGGTGTGTATTTTGTTTTGTAATATGTCAGGATGAAACAAATTATATATATCACACCGGGCGTAGGAAGGGCCACACCGGGGCATAGGAAGGGCCACACCGGGGCATAGGAAGGGCTAGACCGGGGCGTAGGAAGGGCTATCTCCCAGCGGAAAGAACTTTGAACATTTCCCAGCTACAAACAAAAAATCGGCAATAGTAAATTAAGTTCCATCAAATGTTGTCTTTACTTTTACCAAAATATCCTTCAAGTTTACCAAATTATCTTTCTTTTTTTTCTTCAATTTAATTGTCAAATTATTAGATTTTAACCATCAACTGGGAAGAAAGCACGCAATCGAGAAAGGGAAATGCTCTCTGGGTTGAGGGAAGGGGCACTTTGCATTGTATGCCACAAAAATAAGAAAGAGAGATTTAGTAATCGGATTTGAGTTGCATAGTATGTTAGATGCCTTCCAAAGTTTTATCTTTCTAAGGAAATACAGAAACTGAACAAGAGGAAACTTTTAAAAAATAATGTCAGAAATAAATAGTCTGAAAAATTGTCTGAATTGTAATAGTCTTTTAAAGTTAGTGCCAAATATTACGTATTGTAGACATGACAGAAGTTAGTTGAGTTGAATGTTGGTCGCTGCGGCCCATGCACCAGTGGCATAATCAGTGGATGTAACCAGTGGCTGTACAGAGGCATATAGGATGCAGGGGGGGGGGGGGGTGATTGTTTTCGAGTGGGAGGTAAAATTGAGAAATGATATTTTTCTATATCCAGGAAACTTGTGTTAAAATTATTGGAAAAATCATTGGCAAATTTGATAATATTATTGTAAAATTTGGTAAAATTTTTGGAAACCAAATTGGGAAAATTTCCTGAAAATGAAAGATAATTCCCAAAATCAATAAAAATATCCTGAAAAACAATACAGAATTTTAAAAATCAAGAAAATTGCTCAAAAATATAGAAAATAAATTGATCAAATGTTCCCAACAATTTTTCAAAAATTGAAAATTGTACTTAATTTTTAAATTATCACCAAATTTGGGCGATATTTAACCATATTTATATATTCATTTTTACAGTTTATTTGTAGCATATTTTTACACTTTATGTGTAGCATATCTTTACAGTTTATGTGTAGCATACTTTTACAGTTTATGTGTAGCATATTTTAACAGTGTATGTATAGTATATTGTATACTGGTATAGCCCGCTAATTATATTCTACATACAGAGTTTCACCAGGGGGAAACTTGTTCCCCCCCCCAACCCCCACTGAATACGCCACTGCCATGCACACATACTTTAAATGTACTTTTTCTAATATACTGGTTATCTTACTTGCATATCCCTATTTTCAGATGGCTCAGCGATCATTATAGACAGCAAGCATGAGGGGTCAAGCAGTCTGAAGTCCACTTGTTGCACCAGAAGTAAAAATTCACCTTTAACTGCAGATTACTCATCATGACAATTTCTAATGACAAAGTGATCAAACTGACCAGTTTCAATGATTCTGTCGGTAAAGGACAAAAGTTTGGTGGTCATATATGTCTGTCTTTTTTGATGTAGGCAGAGAGGGGGTTGGGGTGCTGTCCCCCTCTGGGAGGATTTTGCTTGCCTGGTTTCAAGCTTTCTGCATGGTTGGGAGGTAAGATTGCAAAATTATTAACATACAAATTGGTAAGAGTAAACAAATATATGGAAAAATTATTGAAAATTTGGTGCAGTTTACTAACATTTTCTGAAAATTGATGAAAAACTGTAGAAATTATAAGAAGATTTTTTGATTAGTAGCAACGTTTCATGGAAACTTAATTTATGAGTGCAATTTTTTCCGCTTGTAACCAGAAAATTGAGAGGTCACCCTTCTTTGTTTATTAGTGGACAGGGACAAATAGAACAATGACAATAATACATTGATATCTTGCTCCAGATGTCAATTTTTAAATCAAATTAAATCAAATTTGATTGAAAATGCCAGTGTGCCTAATTGCCAACGTGGAGCTCTTAAGCTCATACTTACGTAAGTTTCTTTTTTTAAATTTAAACTATATCGTATTATTAAGTACAATGTCCTCAGACTATTTGACATGATCAATTACAAGATCATTTTACCAATTTGCAAACACCTCGTGTCTGATGGTTATGAGCATAGGCAGGATTTGTCTACTGAAAGGGGGGAGGTAGGCACAAAATTATGCTAAGATGTAACAAAAATTGCCATGCAAAAGATATACATTCAGAAAAAGTCGGGGTGCTTATGGATGTGAGACATAAGATCTAAAAAACATATTCATAAAATACTTTTGCAGAATGTGGTAATGAGGCACATAATTCGATACTTTAAAAGGAGGGGGGGAGCCAGGAACATAACCAGAAATTGTATGGGGGGAATGGAGCCGGCCTCTATGAATAATAATTTCCACCTGAGTGAACTGTATATAAAGTTTTAAAAAAAACTCAGAAGCATAACCGTTACAATAATTTGTATAATCCCCCTCTCACCATACAAAATATTTAAATTGAAAAAAACTTATCCATTTTATGTTGCCATCCCTGATTTTAAAATAGTTTTAGGTCCTATATTTGTATTTGAAAATTTTACCCTTTCCCTTAAACAATTGAAGGGGACCTCCCCAACAGGTGAGAGGATAATAATCAAGAAATATGTTATTTTATAATTGTAATCTCAATATCTTTCTAATTTTATTCCTGACAGATTAAAGATAAATCAATTTGAAAGACAATGTATATTTTAAACTCCCACCTGACACCTGATAGTGGGAGGGAGACAAGTACCGCCTTCACCCTCTTTCCTGGAGTGACATCACTGCATGAATTATTATTAATGAAAAAAGAAAGGACAACTTTGGGTGCAATTAATTTTTCTACAGTCTTGTTAAGATTATATTGATATGTTTAAACTTATATTTGAGAGATATGTATGAATATTCAAATTCATATGCAGGGAGTAAATACCGGGGGTGTGGGGTGTCACCTCCCCCCCCCCTTCCCTCCAAAAAATTTAATAATCATAATCATAATCACAATCATAATAATAATAAATCAAATTTCAAAAATAACAGTCATCAGTAAAATTTGAGTTTAGTTGGTAAATCTGGTATCAGATTGGTAAAAACACCTATTGTGATTATTAACTGTTTTTACAGGAAGGAAGTTTTTTTTCAAATGGGATGCTAATTTGAGGCTGTTGGTAAATTTTATATTTTACCCCCTCTCCCCTTCTTTTTCTTCCCAGTCAAAATGGTCTAGTAATGCACCAAATATTTGATAGTGGAATCAGTGGCTTGCCAGCATCCATACAATTGAAGTATACTGAATAAAAACAATGTGAGTCATGATGTTTCCATTTTGGCAAAAATATGGTGTAAAGTTGGTAATAATGTTAGATACATTAAAATATTTTCATGTTGCTCCTGACAGATTTAAAGAAGGGGCTAGATATTTCCAAGATGGGAGACTGGCTGTATCCCCTTAGCCATACCATGATCATTGCCATTATCCACATCCACACATGAGAGGATTTACCAGGGAGTTTTCATCATGGGGCCATACCCCCTCCTTTCCCCCCTTCCCCAGCTTGTAATGATGATCTGTGCAGGAAGTTCTTAATAACTCATGGTCTGTCTACATGCCCACATTTAAAGCATTACAAATGGAAAGTGGTGACCCCCACAAGTTATTATCCTCTTTTAAAATATCAGCGCCCCTTGGGAAAATTACTGGCCGTGGTTGATGTTCTCATGACTTATGCCTTATCACTCCCTGTTGGAACATAGGCCACAGACAAATTTTCTCCATTTGGTCCTGTCTTAGGCAAGTCTCTCCAGCTGATACCAGGTGTAGCCCACTGATCTCAGGTCTTGTTTGTGTCACACCTCAGGGTATCTTTCGATCTTTCTCTGTTTTCTTTAATTGGGTCTTGCTTAGTCACCTCCCATCCATACTAATACCAAAATAACTTATTTTGTCCTTGCCCTTGAAATATTTAAACTGAAATGTGAAAACTTTCTAAAGTGCCAAAAATATTACCGTTATATTTATCTTTATATTATTGTGTATATTTTGGAAGTTGTTACAGGTATTTTCTAAATTTTGTTAAAAAAAGTATTTTTAGGATTTGGTAAAATTGTGGAATGTAAAGATTGATTTTATGTTGTAAAAATGTAACAGTAATTTTATATTTTACCCGGCATTGGTCAGATAATTTTTGATAGAGGTGTGCCAAATCTTATATTGTGATTTCCTAGAGTTTATACAAATCTGAAAGAGCTCTTAATATGGAGTTAATCAATACTTCCATACACTGCTTCATTCCAAATAGTTAATCACAGAAGTCACATTTTTGCTGTCTTCATTTTACTCAATTTGTATTCCTTTTGGACTAGAATTGTGTTGCAGCTAAAGAATTGTAGTATGTCATACATATATGGTTTTCATTACTTGTTGTGCCGTTAAACAATTTGTGTTGTAGAACAAAGTTTACACCAGTTCATTTGAATCATGAAAGGAAGTGTTGTAAGAAGGGTATTTTCAGTGGCATAGCCAGTAGTCAAAAAAGTGAGGGGACCAGATGGTCCTAGATCCCCCCCATCCCCCCTCCTCTGAGGGTGAAGTCTTCAAATTTAGCCCACCTCTGAGGGCATTTTTTTTTTTTTAAGCAAAAATATATCAAAACAAAGATTATCCCATTTGTTTTAAATTTTCTTTGAAAAAGTAGGGGGGGAAGGGGGCAGGGTTTCACACCCCATTCCCCCTGTGGCTAGAGTTTGGCTTTGGACCCCTACCAGCCTATGAGACCCTTTCATCTACCCAGCTAAAAACATACATATCTGATGGCGGAAGATTTACTATAGTGTCTCTTTTAGCACAGAGATCTAAGGGGGTAGGGGGAGGGGCTGTCTCACCCTCAATATTCGACATCAATTGGAAAATAGGTGGTAAAAAACATGACGGCTAGAATCAACTAATGTCCTTTTAAACAGTCTGACCGCAGTTTTGACAAATTTTTCTGACTGAGAAATAAAGGAAAAGCATATATTGCCCCACAAACAGGAGGTTTTGAAAGGACAGTTTTGGAGCAGAACTATCCTTACCCTAACAGGTTAGGGCTATGCTTTAAAACCTCCCTGTATGTTGGACAATATACCACTTTCCAGAATTTGTTTAATAACCTGATGTATTTTTCACTTTTAGGGCTCAGTCATTCGAAAGTTTTAACTTCCGGTCAACGGAAAAAAATTTTTTAAGTAATAAACATTTTCCGCATTTAGTCATGTAGTTTTGTTACATTTTTTGCGGGTAAAACTACACTTTTACAGTCAAACCAGTCAGCTCCTACTCAGGGGCGTAACTTAACTTCAAGCCAAGAGGGGGGAGGGAGGAGGATGTAATACAAATTCACAGTGCCAAAAATTTGCATTTGCCTTACTTATTTTTGAACAATATACACATGGCCTTTTTTTTTAAAAGAAATCTGAAGTGGGGGTTGGGGGGGGGGGGAGACAAAACATGAAGAAGGGATATATTTTCTCCACACAATTAATCAAGTCTCAGTGTGCATTATTTGAATGTTGAATTTTCATACATTTAAAAGCACTTTCCAGTGGAAGGTGGATAGGGTGGGTGTGCGTAAAATGATTGGAAACTTTGGTCAAATTTGGCCAGATTTCTTGAAATGAAGAATAACTTTGATTTTCTCAATTAAAGAAATTTCCTAAAAATTAAGGAAATTTTTTGAAATTCTAAGCACATTTTACAAAAATGAAGCAAATTTTAAGAAAAAGAAGGAAATCCAAAAACAATTGAAGGAAATTTCCCAAAAATTCAAAAGAACTTCTCAAATATTGAAGAAATGTTTCTGAAAATTGAAACAAACTTCACAGAAATTTCCTGAAAATTAAAGACAACTTCTCAAAAATTGAAGAAAAGTTCCAAAAATGAAGGAAATCACACCAAAATTAAAGCAAATTTGACAAAAATGAAGAAATTTGACAGAAATTGAAGCAAATTTTACAAAAATGAAAATAACTTTACGAAAATTATATGAGATTTTCCAAAAATTGAAGATTTCTCGAAAAATTGAAGATTTTTGTAAGAAAAGATCCCAATATGGTGTTATGACTGTTAATTTATTACTTATTATCTAAATACATCCATTTTATAGGGATATTTTTCTAGGGTCAAAAAGCTCATCACTGGAAGGAGAGGCAATCAAAGGGAAGGGGGAAATTCCCCCTACTTATTATGGATATACATGTACAATCACACAATATAGAACAGTTGGCATAGACTTCACCCTCTCCCTTCCTCCCCACCAGTAACAGTTTCAGAGATATTTTGTCTTGGGATTCAGTAAGTGCCAAACATGACACTAACAACTGCCCGCTTTAGGGCCCCTGAATGCAAGCAGTGGCGGGGCGTGGTGCATATGATTGGGGGAGGGGGAGCAAATCGCAATCAGCTTTGTAGGAACAAGAGGGGGTACATGTACAAAAAAAGTCCATCAGGCGGCAGGAATTTTTCACAAAAAAAATTATAATTGTGTATTTTGCTAATTTCCAACCTTTTTCATTTTAAAGTTGTTACTGTATTTGTCCAGGAGAATCTTGACTTTGATGAATTGATATGCATTCATAGACTCTGGAAGAAAGAATTTATGCTACTTTTTGGTTTTAATCTTCGGAATACTAATTTAAACACTGCATCTAACAGAATAGCATCCCATTTTATATCCAGTAATTAAGTGATTGATTTGATAAAAGGATTGATTTGATAAGAGTCAAAGTGACAATCCTGACAAAAATGAGTTTTTACTTTACTGCTTAATGAATCTAATAGTTTAATCCCTATTTTATAAAATAATTTTAATTTAATTCCTATTTTATGAATAATTTGATCAAAATTTGAAACTTTGCTTCATCTGTTATTGTAGATTTGCTTTGCATCATGTCGA
Organism: Chiridota heheva; assembly: GCA_020152595.1. NCBI lineage: Eukaryota > Metazoa > Echinodermata > Holothuroidea > Apodida > Chiridotidae > Chiridota > Chiridota heheva. The sequence continues at coordinate 2,571,574 of JAIGNY010001288.1, read as the reverse complement.
AACATATTTAGCTTTTTATGTTATATTTACATGGGTAATGTTACTTTATAAAGGCTTACAATACACTAACATTCCATTTTAGATCTAAGTTAATCTTTTATTTCGGGTTTCTCCCAGACTAATTTCAGAGCACTTTGGTTTTAAACATTCAAATATGATTGTCAAATAATCTGAAACTGAAAAACACTAGAAATACAAATAGCGCAGCTTATTTTTCAAAGTTCAAATGGCGGCAATTCCTTTTTGCAAACGATCTACGTCCAATTCTCTTCCTCTTTCTATCATAAGCATCGCTAACCCTGTCAATCTTTGCTAATCCATGGTGCTCCTGCAATATGATTTCAGCCGTTTCAAGCAGGAAAACGACCTTTAGCACGATGCCGAAGAAGTTGGTATAGACCAATAAACTCTTGATAATTTCCAAAAGTAAGGCAGAACCGCTTTCACATTTTGCAAAATTGAAAGTGCTTCCCAATAAGAGGGGAAGAGGATGTCAAGTGTTCATTATTTTGGATCCGTTCTGCCATGGCTGCCTTATACCAATCATCATGTCGGTGCACCAAGCTCTTGTACACCTAACTCTCAAGTTCTGTCTTGTCGATTTGATAAACCTGCGCTATTTTGTTCTTCATTTTGGATAACTTCTCGACCTATCAGTACGGCTTCTGTGTTCCTTAGAATGGTAAGATCATTCTTACCAAATCTGGATTTAATTTCTCCAACCACAATGTCTAGTGTCCTGTAAAATATTCATGTTCTATAAAATGCCATTCTATCAACATGCGTTGGGTTTCGGTCCCCTCCTCCTTGTCTTGTCGGTACTTTGCGCTTTCTTTGCAGAAAAAAGCGCCCTCGGGCAGCGCAGACGACAAAAACTTTGATGTCTGAGGGAGCACTGTTTTATTTTATTTATAGAATCGATTTGAAGAAATGGAGTGGGATACATTGATGTATAAATGTAATAATTACCCCAAATTATGGTAACACATACCGTACTGCAACCGCCTATGCAGATATCATGAATGGCTGAAATATTCATAAGAGCATATTAATAAATAAATATTGTACGATTTGAAGCGTTAATATGGCGATGGATAGATATCTAGCTCAAAAATATAACGACTGTTTTATTTCGTAAATATTATCAGGGGCAATCCCCCACCCCGAAACCCGCCACTGCATGCGAGGTCTAGGGACGAAGCCTTGATAAGGCGAAGCTCCGGAAGCTCTGCAGATTTCTTGTTTTTGTTGCTTCAAAATGGCTGAAAATCAACACGGAAGTTCCAAAATGTAAGTGAAGAAAAGAGGACCACGAATTATAATGTTAAAATTTACTCAGAGAAGCATTTGGGTACAATTTCTCAAAATGCAGTGGATAATTTTTCCCTGAATTTCGGACAAAATTTTTAGGCTCCAGGGGGCGAAGTCTGGACGCTCCGAAGATTTCTTGCCCTGTGATGCGCGCAAAATGGTTTAAAATCAACACGAAGTTCCAAAATGTAAGTAAAGAAAAGAGGACAACGAATTATAATGTTAAAATCTACTCAGACATGTCAGAGAAGCATTTGGGTACAATTTCTCAAAAGGCAGTGGAGAATTTCCCCCTGAAATTCAGACGAAATTTGTAGGCTTCAGGGGGCAAAGCCTGGAAGTTCCGACGATTTAATGGTCGAGAGGACATCTAATTGACTGACTGAGTTGGGCATGACTAAGACACTCTGATACCAGGATACAAGTACATCCGGCATAGTACATCTGTGCCCGACTTATATCTGTGCCCGGCTAACATAGAGGGAGGGGGTGGGGTGGCTTGTACGGCCATGAAGATAACTATGGTATAAACCAAAACATTTTCGAAAGTATTTTGTCTTTTTGCGAAGAAACAAAAACAAAGGTATATTATTAACTTGATTTTCTTACAATTTGTTTTCAAAACTTGGCCATCTTTGTGCATGACGAAATAGTCAAATTGTAATTGCCCAACGAAAAAATTATAGGAGGGAAGGGGGTTAACACCCCTCCCCCATAAGTTATGCCCATGTGAGTCCTCCTCATCCAGCCTTTGGGATAAGTGAAAAATGGTCAGATGGCGCTCACCGTTCCTCGGATGAGGACGTTAAATGGTGGTCCCGATGGCAGAGACTGAGGAGAGTCGGGTTCTCTAAACTGGTACCAACCCAATAACATTAAGGTTTCCATGAATATGCGACACTGACGTAGAACAGTTTAAATAAATCATTATTCACATGACAATTGGCCAGTTGACCTTAAAGTGACATGTCACCCTTGTATATGAGACACAAGTTAACATTAAGCCTCATAAATTAGTTTTAATCCAATAGCACTAATGGTTTTCAACATCTTAGTTTAAACTTATGATTCCCCACACACACACAGATACACGCATCCCCCTTCTCCACAGACACACGCATCATCCTTTCGGGTTATTTGGCCCCTCAATTACTTCATCACTTTCTCTAAATTGGTGGTACTGACTGGTGACCAACCTGCATATTTTACACGAGGTCTTGCAACACTATTAAGCTCATAAACAATTTTTAAATGATTTGGAGGAAAAATTATTTTTAAGCTTGGGATACCTTTTTTTTTTTTTTTTTTTGGGGGCGTCATTATTTTCTTATAAGATATAGTTTACGTTCTTTTTCTCCCAGACCCCCCACCTCCTGCACCATCCCGATGGCGTAGCTTCTGTTTTAGTGCCCTAGATTGTGGGTGCGGATGGGTGTAATGGAAGGGGGTTACGTCCATCGCCAGGAATGATTGTTTTCTTAATTTTATGACATTTTAATAGCTTTTTTACTTGCTATTACACTGTTGCCTTTTTTTTATATAAGCGTGCTTCTTTGTAAAAACGCTCCGCTATGTATAACGGGCGTATAACACTGTTTAAAATCACGGGATTTAGTACAAAAATTAATAAAAGCTTTTGCTAAAGACAAGAAAGCGCTCTCCATCAGAAGACATGTGAATACGTCAATCTAATTTGAAAATACTCACTTTTATTTTAGTCTACAAATTAAAGCATTCATTCTTTAACGATCACATATTCTATAAAAATAATCGTTATTATTTTTTAGAAGTATTCAATATAATGTTCTTTACTCAAATATCGTGTGATGGATATTTTTGCTGAGATTTTTTTTCTCAAATGTTTGAAAGAGGTGGCGTCATAGATTTGCTTAGATTCAAAATTTGTGTCATTTGATCTGCGGACATTGTAAGAGAAGGAATGTAGTATATAATTGGGAAGGATTGAAGCTATGGAAGAGAAGCTGGTCAACTCGATGTTTTTGTCGGAATAAGCAACACATTTGCAGTATTAGTAAGTTTATTTTTTATTTCAATTATCAAATTATTGTTGATTGATGTTTGTGAAACTTCCACTTATATATATGATTAAAATTACCCTGCGCTGATATAATTCCATTATGATCCACGGTAATCGTTTATGAAGATATGAAAAGGGGGGTCTTAACTTTTATTTTTGGCCGAAATGTATTAAACCAGCCGAAGCATTTCAATTACACTACTTGATTGCAAAATGAAAGGTCTATGAACGATTATTAATTAAGATTATTTTTTGAATATAGTTTGTGATGTATGAAATGTGGGACGACAGCTTAACTCTTGTTAAATTATATTCCCAGCTTAATTTTTTACAATTGAGAATATTGTTTAAGGAAATCATACTATAGAGAATGATTAGAATGTTACCAGATAAAAATGAAATTTATTTGAAATAAAGTTATATATAAAATTAAAAATTAAAGGTCTATGAACGATTATTAATTAAAATTCATAGTTTGTGATGTGTGAAATGTGGGAAGACAGCTTAAACTCTTGTTAATTTATATTCTCAGCTTAATTTTTACAATTAAGATTATTGTTCAAGGAAGTTTGATTATAGAAAATGATTAGAATGTTGCCAGATAGAAATTGAAATTTATTTGAAATAAGATTATATTTAAAATACAAAAATAAAGGTCTATGAACGATTATTAATTGAGATTCTTTTTAATATAGTTTGTGATGTATGAAATGTGGGAAGACAGCTTAAACTCTTGTTGATTTATATTCTCAGCTTAATTTTTACAATTAAGAATATTTTTCAAGGAAAATTGACTATAGAAAATGATTAGAATGTTGCCAGATAGAAGTTGAAATTTATTTGAAATGAAATAAAATGTTTGCAAGTTCAAATTTAATCAAATACAATAACACTTCTTAAGGGTCTATAGAAGATGATTATCAATTGAGATGCTTTTAAATTTTGTTCTGTGATGTATGAAAGGATGACAGCTTAAACTCTTAAATAAAATTGTTAGCTTCAATTTTTGAATTTCATTCAAAAAAATTCTTTTAGAGAAAATGATAGATTTTTAAAGGCAGTTTTTGACCACAAAGATTCAAAATAGTTTTGCGGTCAGAAGATGTACACGCAGGTTGAAAGTAATTTAAAATAAAACACATTAACAATTCTATAAACGAGTGACAAATAAGATGCTTTTTCAAAATATATTTTGTGATTTACTGATTCAATTCTGCTTAAATTATATTCTCAGCTGAAATTCTTAAAATGTCGTTCAGAGAAATGTTACTATATAAAATAATTCAAATGTCTAAGCCAGATAAAAGTTGAAATTCATTTTGAATGAAATAAAATACATTTAAGTGTTCACAAGTTCAAATAAAATAAGATACATTTAGGTGTTTACAAGTTCAAATAAAATAAGATACTTTTAAGTGTTCACAAGTTCACATAAAATAAAATACATTTAAATGTTCACAAGTTCAAATAAAATAAAATACATTTAAATGTTCACAAGTTCAAATAAGATAAAATACATTTAAGTGTTCACAAGTTCAAATAAAATAAAATACATTTAATTGTTTACAAGTTCAAATGAAATGAAATACATTTAAGTGTTCACAAGTTCAAATAAAATAAAATACATTTAAGTGTTCACAAGTTCAAATAAAATGAAATATATTCAAGTGTTCACAAGTTCAAATAAAATAAAATACTTTTAAGTGTTTACAAATTTAAATAAAATAAAATACATTTAAGTGTTCACAAGTTCAAATAAAATAAAATACATTAACAATTTTTAAGGTCTATGGATTACTAATTAAGATGCTTTAGAAATATATTCTATGATGTATGACAAGGAGTTCAAAGAATTTCTACTGTAGAAATTAATTGAAATGTCTAAACTAGATCAACTGACAGCATATAAAGATGGAAGGTGAAGGTTGAAAATTAAATTATATCGGCAGCTTAAATTATTTCAATGTCATTCAAAGAATTTCTACGATAGATAAAATGATGAGAATATCTAAGCCAGATAGCTTTTGACGGTAAAGATTCAAAACTGTTGCCCTTCTTCAGTTTGAATTTATTTCAGATACAATATGATAAAGTAAAATAGAATACATTAACAATTTGTAATGGTCTATGGACGATTAGTAATTGAGATGCTTTTTGAAATATATTTTGTAAAGTATGAGAGAGACAACAGCTTAAAGAGACGAAATCGTCATATGTGCACAATAGTTAGAATTCCTTTCAATTTGTTTGATTGGTTGAAACTTTGCTGCGCGATTTGTTGTCTCGTATTGCAAGGTATATACTTATTTAATACGCTTTAAAGTCACCACACGAGATAGTCTAGATGGATGCGGCGATCGCAAGTAACATTTTTTTTTTCCTTCAAATCATGCCGTAAGTTCAAGCCCCGGTAGAATCGTTTATTTTGACTTTTTGCTTTCATCTTTTTCTTTTCTTTTTTCTTCGTAATTTTCATTTGGTGACTATCATTGTAGTATTACAATACTAAAATTTCACTTTCGCTTTCTGACAAAAAAGCATTGAAAAAAACAAATAAGTTTCTCGTCACAGTAACGTAATGCGCTGTGTATGTAATTCTGCACACACAACGTACATGCTAGTGTCTGGCTGTACTGTGTGGTACAAACAGACAGAGGATCGGCTCTTGCCTCCACAACCGGAAGTGACGTCAAAATATAGTATCCCCCATTTTTACCGTATTTTACTGAGACGAGCCTCCCTCTTTAAGCTCTCCATGAATTAAATTCTCAGTCCAAATTCTTTAAATGTCTTCTAATTGTGTCTTCTTAATTAATGTCATTTAACAATTTCTACTATAGAAAATAATTCAAATGTTTAAGCCAGATAGTTTTGACGGTAAAGATTCAAAGCAGTTTGTTGCAGATACTACATTTTGTGATGTAATTATAAAAGAAAGATGTTTACATGAAGAACTATAAAGATGTGCTAGAAGTCATATTACATATGGAAATGAAAATTTAATACAATCCTTAAATATGCAAATGTGTGCTGTCTATAACCAGACAGGGTTATCTATTCTTTATTCTTTTATTATATTCTGAAATCTTCTTTATCATCCAAAACTATGACATTCTAATTATTTTTATCGTATAGGCCTAATTTTTTTCTTCCAGAACTTGTGAAAGAATTTCAGCTCTTAGAATATATAATTTTTTAAATCTCACCTTTAAAATGTTTAAATGTTTAAAAAATTTCAAAATATGTGTTGCCCTGCATGCAAATGCAGAAACACATCTTTTCAATCAAATCTTTAGCTTCTTAAAGTCTAATTATTTTCTATCGTAATTCTAGTAAAAATTCTTTCAATGACCTTAAAAAAATGTAAGCTTAAAATTTAATTTCCGTTCACTTTTAATTTCCGTTCACTTTTAATTTCAGACAAAAGCAAGACATGTAGGAAGACACCGGCGGGACCGACGAGGACAAGCGGGATCGACGAGGACCGGTGGGACCGGGGGTGACCGGAGGGACAGGCGAGGGGAACCGGTGGGACCGGGAAGGGGGACCGTCGGGACCGGGGAAGGGGATCGTCGAAACCGGGGAGGAAGACCGTCGGGATCGGGAAGGGAGCCTGTCGGGACCGTTGAGGGGACCGTCGGGACCAGTGAGGGGGACTGTCGGGACCGGGAAGGGGGACCGTCGGGACCGGGGAGGTGGACCGTCGGGACCAGGGAAGGGGCCGTCGGGACCGGGACCGTCGGGACCGGGGAGGGGGACCGTCGGGACCGGGGACGTGGACCGTCGGGACCGGGGAAGGGGACGGTTGGGACCGGGGAAGGGGATTGTCGGGACCGGGGAGGCGGACCGTCGGGACCAGAGAGGGGCCGTCGGGACCGGGACGGGGACCGTCGGGACCGGGGAGGGGGACCGTCGGGACCGGGGACGTGGACTGTCGGGATTAGAAAGGAGGACGGTCGGGACCGGGTTGGGGGACCGTCGGGCCCGGGGACGTGGACCGTCGGGACCAGGAAGGAGGGCGGTCGGGACCGGGTTGGGGGACCGTCGGGACCAGGGGGACCGTCGGGACCAGCGGGACCAGAGGAGGGGGACCGTCGGGGCCGGCGGAGGGGGATACCGATGATGGAGGACATACGGGGACACCGGGGATGGGGGACGACGGGGGTCACGGGGAAGGAGGACTGACGTGGGGACACCGGGGAAGGGGAAGTATGGGGGACACCGGGGAAGATGGACCGGCGCGAGGCACACCGGGGAAGGGGGATGGCGGAGGGACACCGGGGAAGGGGGACCGGCGAGGGACACCGGGGAAGGGTGACCGGCGGGGGGAACCAGGAAGGGAGGGCGGTGGGGGAGCGGGGAGGGCGGCGTGACCGTAGAGGGCGGCGTGACTGTAGAGGGCGGCGTGACTGTAGAGGGCGGCGTGACCGTAGAGGGCGGCGGGACCGGGAGGGCGTCGGAGGACCGGGAGGACCAGGGGGCGGTAAAAAATGGTAAAAAGGTCCAGAAAATATGCTAAAAGGTACAAATATTTCTCTCGGTGACTCCTCCTCCCTTTCCCGAATCTGAAAAGTTGGCTACACCCCTGAAGTTTGAAAAAATGCTTTTAGTCTGAGACTAGTTTTCCGCAAAAGATTGTGCTTTTTGTGAAAATGTTGATCTTCGAGACTTGCGGGCCTTTTATAGCTTAGGGCATGTAGGGTGATACTAGACACAGGTTGCAAAACCTCAAGTTCCAGCTCTGTGTTGGTTTGAACTAATTTTGATATAGGTCAGCTTCATGGTCAAACCTTTAAGGCTCTGAGTTCCAGAACTTGGCTAGATGGTTTTTAAAGCTATTGATGCTTGGTGCTGTAACGTAACGACAGTGTTGCTTAAGGAGTTCAAATGGCTAACTACACGATGGCTAAAGAAGTTAGGACACAATTCTGTGTTGGCTCTAGGCAGAAAGAGCTTGAGTTGATGGCAGGCGCGGCGTGGCCAACCGGGAGATTTCCCGGTGGGCCCCAAAGATTGTGTAGATCGGTGGGTCTCAAGAGAAGTGATAGCAATAATTTTTCGATTTTTTTTGTCACGTAACTTGTAGTTACTGGGCCCCACTATTGGTTTAAATTGCCTAATATTGGTTTTAAAAAATCGCCCAAATTGGCTAAAAATGCCCTAATTTGGTTAACTCACACACTTAAAACCAAATTTGTTTTAAAATTGTATCAAATTGGCAGTGATTCACTTTGTTTACTTCGTTCTCGCCAAAATACAGCAGGACTCATAAAAATACACAGCCGTATTAGCTGGTTAGTTGAATGATAACCTATATATAAACTTACAGGCTGTCCATCCCCTCCTGTCCTAAATATTGGACCTCTAGAGTGTTATCTCCCAGTTCCTTTTTAGAAGCCTCGCCTGGCCGCGTGTAGCAATGGCAAGTGTGGAGATGGAGGACTCTAGGATCATAGCAACTATTTAGTAAAGACTTCAATTATGTCACCTCATAAGTCGTGTGAAGGAAAGAGTAGGTAGCTTGAGTCTCTGCAAACGATATTGGTAGAAGAGATTCTCTTATACAGGAACTAACTTAGTTGCCCGTCGCCGATATTGATATTTTTAGATATTGAATTTGGCATTTAGGTTTGGCTTTTTGGAGAATTGTTTGGCTTTGAAATATTTTGTTTGGATTAATTCCGACCTTTTCTCCAAGACTGGTAAAAAATATTATTATTTTTTTCTTCTGATGACCTTCAGACCACGTGATATTTTTCAAGTTGCAGAAGTTACGTAAAAAATGTTGTGCTTCAAGTACATTTTACCCGTCCCAAAAACAAGCTTGGAGTGGCCAATTCCTTTCAAAATTTGAAATTTTCTTGACAATTGGGTTTGGCTTTCTTGAACTTAATTTGGCGTTTTTTAAACTTCTTTGGTTTTTCTCGCTTCAAGTTAAGGCAAGGTATTCACTCAATTTTGGTCAAAAAGGGTCAAAAATCCATTTTTTTTTTAAATTTTATTTGAAAGTATGATATCTCTTCTTTTAATTTATATAGGTTGTGATAGTCAACTCCTCTTAGAAATGTATAAAAATTAGAGTCAAAAAAGGAAAAAGAAACTCCGAAAATACATTTTTCACCAAATTTTGCGACATTTTTACACTCAAAATACATAAAATTGAATATTTCCACTTTTCCTCAACCAATTTTCATCATCTAAACACCAACATACAGCTTTAAATACAAGGAAAAAGCCTCTGTTTTCACAGTTATTTCTCCTAGACCTATACCAATGATATCAAATGACAACTCCCTGGTCAAAGCAAGGATTTATAAATGCATCAATCTTTATTTTTAGCCACATCCTGTCTAGTTTGGATCAAAGATAATTGAGTGACAGTAGAGGATTTTGTTTGTTTATTTTATAGTAGAAACACTCTCTCACATCAGCTGTTATCTCATTTGTAATTGTGACTAACTGCATCATAAGTATTGTTTAGTATTGAAATAAGTGAAGTTATTTTTTTGCTAAAATGCCCAGGAAAAGGAAGAGAAAGTTTTTTGGAAATAGGTTTACAGGACCAATAAAAGTAAGGAAAACAGAAGATAGTGGGGAGTATCCCAGCACTGGGGCCAAATCAACAGACTCTAAAGCTTCAACTGAAACTGAAACTTCTGGTATTTCAACATCTTTTGAAAAGATAAGAAAGTCCAAGTTAGATTCAGAAAGCCCAACATTTGCAGAAATAACAGGAATAGGATTGTGGATGTTGAACTTTTTAATTCTTTTGTTAGTTCATTTCCATGTCCTTTATGTTATGGAAGGAAAGGATTTCTTTCAACGATGGTGACTTGGCTAAAGTTCAAGTTTTTTCTAAAATGGGAATTGAACCGGGATTTCTTACTCGAAAGTTTTTGAAAAATAGCGAAGATCGTCGGATAAAAAAGGCAGAAAAACAGTCTTCTACAAAGCAAAAAGAGGAGAGAAAAGCTAAATCTATCAAGAAAAAGGCAACAGAACAAGCACTGGCTGTACAGGAAGGCAATTTGTATGAAGCAGGGGCATTTTAACAGGGAATTTTGTGACGGAAAGGATGTAAATGTGACATGCAACTTTTTTGACTTACGTGTGCACAACGTTTTTGCCGTTTTCTCGGAATTGAATTTTCATTGGAAAGACAATCTTTGAAAATAAACTACTCCCTCATTTTTCATCCAATTAGCATGAAATTTGGTATACATCTTTAATTTCCATATCTAAACATCCTCCGCTACAATTAAGGTACCCCTATACTTACTTTTTGAGAAAAATGGTCCTGAATATTTAATGAGGTACAATTTTTTTACATTTTTTATGATTACGAAACAAAATTATCCATAACTTAAAATATCTGTCATGTTTGTACACCATTGTAGTCTAATTCATTTATACAGCTTTCTTTTATATCTGTAGCAAATTTCATGGACCTACCCCTTGTACTTTTTGAGTTATATGAATTTGAAATAATGCACTTTTGGAATAACGGCCATTTTGATTGACCTCATTAATATGCAAGAATGAGGTCAATGTCATTATAAAAAAAAATCTTTTTGCATAACCTTTCTAGTATCCAAATATCATCTTTGTGGATGCTTTAGTTCAGAATATAGAAATTGAGTGGATACCTTGCCTTAAGACGATTCCCACCCTGAGTTCGTCACGATCATTCTGTATCTAGATATCTGGAAAATGTTTATCGAGAATTCAGTTACAAACCCATTATGGTTAAGCGTACAGTCGGGCAAGAATTCAAAAAAACAAAAACATGACTTGTCCTTCTCCTTAAAAATTTGTTCCAGCAAATCATAACCACAAACCTAATGTAGCAAATAGTAAGACCACTTTATTTCAATTAAGATAACCACACAATAAGGACTTCACCCACTGCTAGTATGATACTCAGCACCAACTTCCACAACAACTAAGGTTTTTTAGAATAAAGAAAATAAAGAGGACAAATCTGACCCGACCTGCTTATTTATCAGGTCGGGGCTCACTGTTTGAAACTTTTAGGAGCAGAACAACTAATGAAGCTTAATATACAAAATATGTTATTGAATTACTGCTCTTACAGGGTATAACAATCCACTTGGTTCGGTCAGTCTGTTGCTGCATGCGTGTGTGGCGTATACTATACCCTAGTTACTCTATTGAGTATGTAGCGTCTACTATGCAAGGTTATATTTACCTAAACAATTATCTTTGTTCAGATTTTGAACTCTTTATTCAGATTTTAAATCATTGAACAGTTGAATTAATTTTTCACACATACTTGAGTTTACACGCGGAACAGATGCAGTATTATTATTCTGTTGCTCACAATTGCACAATAGGAAGTACTATTAGACTCGGCGTCTTTCATATTGCGAAAGATCGGCATTACAATCCGCTAATGCACACTACCACGAAAAAGGTAATGATTTTATTCTTTCATTCTATTTTACCTAAATACTTCTCTTCGTTCAGATTTTAAACTCTTCATTCAGATTTTAAATCATTAAACAGTTGAATTAATTTTTTCACACATACTTGAGTTTACATGCGGAATAGATGCAGTATTATTATTCTGTTGCTCACAATTGCACAAAAGGAACTTGAGTGCTATTAGACTTGGCATCTTTTATATTGCGAAAGCTCGGCATTACAATCCGCTGATGCACACTACCACGAAAAAGGTAACGGTTTTATTCTTTCATCTGTTTATGTTGTTTCTTCCAAATGATTTTCATTAGGCAGTTAGGCCTATATTACAAAACATCTACATTTACGAACAAAATTGACAAAATAAAATTTTCCAATTTCACATAAAATACATAGGGAGTTATTATTGGGGGTGCGAACGCTTGCTCTGCAACCCTCCTTACAGGCCTGATATTATTGACAGTAATGAATCCGCAACCTGACAACTTATTAAAACTGCATAAAATCCGACTCGGGATAATTGTGCTTTGAAAACGTAAACAGGTAAATGGCACGGTGCTTCATGGATTATCGCGAAATTTAGGCAACTATTTTTATGTGAGGGCTAAATTGTAAACAAGCCGTGTACGACTCAACCCACCTCAATTTATTGGTAAAGGTTGCATCAATCTTTACTGTCATTATAGAGGTAAAGTAGGGGACTACTAGGTCCTGTTCCTATAACTCGTTATGTGACATTCATTCAAATTGCTCTTGTTGCAACGAAGAAACCATGCATGGTTATGAATTAGGTAGGCAGTTGCGGCTCCCAGGGTCGTACTTGTCGCAAAGACTCATTACAAAAAATTCCCTTTTGCCTAAAGATCTTATCTGTTCATTGAGTTACATTGCTTATAGACATATATTATTAACATATCAAAACGGATAAAAGCAATTAATATATTGTTGATTGTAGGCCTATAACCCATGATTATCATTCTCATATTTCATCAGTTGATAAAGCGAGACTTTTGGTGACTATTTCAAGAAGCAAAAACCCTTTCAGACGAAAATGATATAGCAACTCTCAACGACTCTTCTGAACGACAGTTTCCAGGTTTCGATGAGTGAAATTTGAAGCAGGCTACAATTTTTGTTAATATACAGATATAAGAATATCGTGACTCTACGCCGTGACTAGCTAAAACAAACAAGCCAAAAAGGATGTGCATGTATACACTGCATCAATATTACGTTGTTATTTTTCTCGCTATCAATCCTAAGTTTGACTATAACTCACTGACTAAATGAAAAATAAGTAACTTGGAACTGTTGGAGAAAATGGGATCGTATAATAAGCCACAGATTAAAGTTATTCTACTTGGGAAGGAAAACTCGGGGAAAACGTGCTTACTGCATAGATATATACATGGGTGCTTTTTACAGGAAACGAAACTAACATCTGTAAGTATGGATTTTAATGTTTTGTAATTATCATTACTGTCGGAATCTGTAATGTCTTGATATACAGTTCTATGTGTACGGAATGTCTGCATCATTGTTGATATGCAATGAAACATAGGTAGGGGTGGATGGTTGTTCTTTAAGGGGGCGTGCTTGTCGTTATCAGGGCCGTAATTCCCAGGGAAAGGGACACATGCCCCCACTTTTCGGCAGAATTAAAACAAAATGCATAAGGTTGTGAAAAATACTGTCCCCTACGGTGGAACAAAAATATGTAATCATGACCCCCCCCCCCCCTCTCCCTCTTTGCACATCCCGACACACATACTTCGTGATGGAGAAATACGGCCATGTGCATTATTACTACATGACAAGTGGCACAGTGGTTGCGGTTCTGGAGACACTGGTGTAAATGCATTTAAGTCCTAATATTTTTCTCACTTTGCTCCCTTTTTTCTTGATGTCAACTGCTGATTTTTGACCCCGAAGTATGGGCTCTACATGGGCCTTTCTCATTTTCTAAAATTTAAACTAATGACAAATCAGTCCCTGTGATCAATATGCGTCTTATAACAGTATAATGATAGCATGTTAGTCAGCAATCCTAGCGAGTCAATCAAATGATAATAACCAGATGTATGATCAGATGATGACCTATCAGCGGCGGCGGAAGGAAAAATATTAAGGGGCCGTCCAGGGGCCCGGTAGGGTCCAGAGGGTGAAGCCCCGGAAACTCCAGCAAAATCTACATTTGAAGGGCGAAAAAGTACGTTACAACGCATAGGAAGAAGGTATATTGCACAGTCAAAATTCATATCAAAGAGAGCCATAATGCACCATATACAAAAACAAAATAAATGAAAACGCACAATGTGCAAATATAATGTTTTATTGTTCACGTTTCTGTACGTGGATATAGGTCTATTCACTCTTTGAAAGATGTGACCCTAAAAAAGAAATGTTTGATAAGCTTCTAAAGCTCCGTTCACTTGGTCATTAATCTTGTGTTTTCACCCTAAGTCAGTAGTGCCAACAGCCAATAGAGCCCGCCTATAACGTGTTAGAATCAGGCCAGGGAGGCGAGTTGTCATTGATCAGACGTAATAAAGTACTTATGATCATATCATCTGAACATTGTCCAATCTAGTCAAAAAGAGAAGGGAAGGGGGTCCATTACAGAAAATGTGTTACAAAAATGTTTTTGTGAGGTAGGCCTATAATTGTAGATTGTAATTATGGACTGCATGATCTAAGCTATCATCATATAAAGAGAAATATGAATTAATCTTGGGGCGATTAAAAATGTACCAATTTTTTTAAGAATTACAAATGATTATTGGGGGGGGGGGGTGTCCTGTTCCCACATTAAAATTATTAGGGAAGCTCGCCCCCGCTTCCGCCGCTATACGGGCTATTCCGTATTTATTTTGCTTTGCAGACATAGAGCTGCGAAGGTTTTCTGGTATTGTGTGATACATTTTTTTTTTCTTGAAAGAAATTGTGTTTCCGTGGTCGCAAGTGTGGGTGACTTCGGGGACATTACAGGACTCGCGCATTGAACAGAACTCCACCCTGATTTTCTGTGCCTGTGGCATTTTAGTAACCGCATGTGGCGGTTTGCATTTTCCAGTTTATTTCCAAATTATTCCACTTCCAGATGTGAAATTTGTTTTATTTAGACAAATTGTCAGAAGATTCAACCTTTGAACATCGAAACTGACGCTATATTTCGTATTTCCACGTAAATTCATTTCGAAGTGAAAAAATATCAAAAGCAGCATTCCAACAATAAAACTTTCTCCCCGTAAAACGGCAAAACGAGGGGAGTTTATTTGAATAACATTAATATGTGTTATGTCTGTGGAGTTTTAGGCATAAAGAAACTTGTAAAGTGTATTTCTTGTATATTCATAAGTAACCAATGTTTAATTTCATTGAGTCATATTCAAAGAAGCAGGTGTTTGCTTTACGTAAGTATGCTTGATGGTACATAACTCCTGACCTTTAGACACAAAGTCCTTACGCGTATATTGCTCTGATGAATGAAAATGACTTTAAACGCAGGATTATTTATTGAAAGGGGAGCAGGTTACGCTAATGGGTCGGCAAGATTTTGAAAGTCACTCAGAATTACGCCGCGCTGAAAATGGTGCTATTCTTACAATTTCTGCACCAAATGAAACAATTAAACCAGTTTTCAGGGTATAATTGATCCAAGTAAGAACTCCTTGATGTTCAAATATTAGGTTTTCATAAAATTACAGCATTTTTTGTTGAGTTGTCTCAACTACCGGGCCGAATAATTGCGTAATAACTTCTCAACTCGTCAAGCATTCAAGAGAGTGTCCTTCGAACTTAATGAAAATGACACTGGCAGTTTCATCCCGTCCATGTTTCAAGGGGCGCTTTCTTCAAATGAGCGGCAAACATTTACGTCTCCTACAACATAATTATTGAGTTTATATCCCCTAGATCGTCGCCTCTATGTTTGTCACCCTCATTATCGCTTTAAATGCGCTAAAGCCAAAATGTCCACCCGAAAGTACGGGCATACCATATACGACCCCGCCGGACCATGCCCCCTCCCCTTCCGGGCCCTTCGGATCCGCACGTGGTATAGCCTGTGCTATTTACATACTTCCGTAATATTTTGAAGAATTCGTGACATATATTTTGAATTTTTATTTTCTTTCAAACAGTCCATTGGCGGCGCCTTTGTTGGTCGGACCGTCGAGGTAGATGGCTCCCCAATTAGTGTTGGGAATTTGGGTAAGATATGCACAACATTCAGTAATACGGTACAGCGATATAATAATGCAGAATCGCCGAGCTAAAAAATGGAGGGCATATTTTTATCCAAAATTTTACATTTTTTTCCCTTGATATTTCGAAACCAAAAAGTGAGCAAACTATGACAATTTGCATTCACCTGTTCATCCTGTATTGGACTGACCATTTTCACAATGGCCTCTAAGCCCATTGCACCGAGGTCCCTCCCTCTCTTCACTTTAACACCACTGGCAGACTGGTTTCTCTCCAGCTATTTGATGGCACCAAACTGCCAAAGCTCACTGCACCTAAAGCATCCCAGTGCGACTCATTCCACCCTTCTCCACAATCTGGTCTATCTGGGTTCTAAGAGTAGTTAAGGGAGCACTGGATCGATAATGAGGGCGCCCGTTTTTGCGAATTTCACAGATATATTATCCACAAGAGATATATAAACCTCATTCCCCAATAGCCCACAGATGACGTGAGGGCAAATGTCAATTGAATATTCATATGAACCAGAACATTGCTATACCCTTGCGTGCTAGATAAACATTTTTTTTGAGGATCCCTAAAAATACGCCCTCACTTTCGGTTTAGTTCTCCTTTAAACGCCTCAATTGTAATGGCTTCTCTCTCAGGGGCGTAGGAAGGTTCACCTCTCGGGACAAAAACCAAAACATTTCCCTGTGACAAGTACACAAATTTCACTGGTATATTAAGTTTCCATGAAAAGTTTCTGCTAATCCGGAAATTCTCTTAAATTTAAGAGAGATTTCCTTCCTTTTCGGAAAATTTCATTCATGTTCGGGAAATTGTTTTCAATATTTGCCAATTTTCGGAAAATTTTGACCAGTTTCGGGAAATTCTGGCCAGTTTTCGAGAAAATTTGGCCATACCAGGAAATAGATGGCTCGACCGGGAAAGCAATACCCCGTTAAAGGGGAAGCTTGTCCCCTGCCCCCGCTTCCTACGCTACTTCTCTTTTTAAACGGGAGAATAAAGTCGTGGGTCGTTTTGTGTGCCGTGATTGGAATGAAAATGCCGTGTGAGGGTAATTTGCAGTGGCAGAGATTTCTTTTCAAAATTGGGAGGGGGGAGGGGGTAGGGGTGAATCCAACCAGTGGTGTAGCCAGCCACATAGCACATAGGCTTTATATCAGGCTTCATTTTTTAGGGGGACGTAATAATATTCTCCCCCAACAAAATCATTGAGGGACATGTCCCCCGTCTACTCTAGGTCGCCGCCCATGGTAATTTGAAGTGAGTAATGACCCCCTCCTCCTCCCTCTTCCTTTATCACTCGCTTGTACACAAAATATTACTTTCTCTCTTTAGGATACTGCAGGAGCTGAGAAATTGACTCTATGACACGGGTTTACTACAGAGGAGCTGGTGCAGCCATTGTCTGCTATGGTATATATATTATATTTGTCTTTGTTGATATACGATGGCAGAGTCATTGAAATGGGAGGAGGGGGAGGGGGGTGGGGGAATTCCCTAGAGAATTTCACCAGTTGAGAGGTAAAATTAGAAATTTATTAACATAGATTTAAAATAATATTGGTAAAGTTGAAGAAAAAATATTGGAAGTTTTGGTACAATTTGGACACTTTTCCCGAAACTTGAACAACTAAAGAAAAGTTCCCGAAAATGAACAGATGAAGGAAATTTAGCAGCAACGTTTGATGGAAAATAATTTACCAGTGCAATTTTCCGTTTGTAGCTGAAATTTGTTTGGGGGTACTATTATTATTCAGTGCCCCCTCTCCCCCTCCCAAGCTGAGAGGTGGCCCTGCCTTTCCTACGCCCCTGGTCGATGACCCCAAACCGGAGCCACAAACCGGAAGTGGTGGTGTTTCTAACTTTTTCCCCTGCAAAATCATCATCTTTCCATCCCCTCCCTTCACAAACCTAATCTCATTTCTTCACGCTTGACAAACCTTATACCGTCACACTATGCGGTGGTTCCACATCTGCGTAAAATCTTACCGCCTCTGGTGCAATTACCATCCCCATCAACTTCTTTTGAACACTTGAGTACTTTTTTTTTTTTAAACCACTTTAGTTTTAGAAATAGGCCTAGTTATGCAGGTAACCCACCTAAAAATCAGCGGCCGCGTCAGCGGGACCATGGTTTACGTTCCATTGCCAGGGACCTCTAGTCAACATCAGGGTGTTTTATCGTGGGGCCTTAGCCCCTGTCCAAGCGCCAACCCCCTCTCCTGGCGCATGACGCCAACCATTCTGAAATGTTTCTTTTCTCGACATAGTATACCCCGATTAAACAGTTGAACCTATATTATTTATCCCATAACACAATAGTGTATACGCTATCTGCAGATATGGCAGTCTGGCCAGGGGTATCTTATTCCATACCCCTAGTCTGGCAGTGTAAATTTCGTATAAGGGATACCTGCACATGAATTTAAATAGAATTATTTTGATGACATTTTAGATCTTTCAGATAAATCAACTTTTCAGAAAGCTTCATTTTGGATCGAAGAAATACAGAGACACGAAGATGTAAGTATAGTATAGTATAGTAATAATTTCATGTAGCGCCTTTTCTATACGTATAAGTATATTCAAGTATATTCAAAAGCTTGAAATAACTAAATTTTTGATGTGATGTTTAATTTTCCGACAAAATTATTTAAACGGCTTAAATTAAGAGATTGATTTAAGTCAATTCATAAGACTAGTAAGTACAGTAGTAGCGTATTCAGTGGGGGCGGGAACAACTTTCCCCCTCCCCTTCCCCCCCCCCCCCACCCCTTTCCTTCTGAAAATATTCCGTTTGTAAAATGTAAGTATAGTGGGAAATACATACCATATGCTTTACATATTATGGAAATAAACTGTGAAAATGAATATATAAGATTACAATTTGGTGATGACTTTGTTCCTATCGATACAATATTTTCAATTTTCGGAAAATTTCTTTAATTTTTTTGGAATTGTTTTTCCATTTTCGGATATTTTTTCTTCAATTTTCTTAAATTTCCTTCAATTTGATGAATTTTCTGTAGGATATTTTTATCAATTTTCTTCCCTTTGGCAATTTCATTCTATTTTCGGAGATCTTCCGATTGAGATTTCGACATTTCGACAATTTAGATTGTTGCTAATAAATTCAGCCGTTTTTTTTTTTTTTTTTTTTTTTTTTTTTGCTTGCCAAATTCTGTAATTCTAAAGTTGTATACTTTAAAAAAGGTATTGGGATTATTATTTCTGTATAATTTGAGCTTTTGCTGGTGAGTAAAATGTTAAAATCTGCTCTTTAAAAAATATGGAAATCAATCTTTAAAGATTACGTTAAAATTCCCTGCATGGTGAAAGTTAAATTTGCACTGGTAAAAATTGAGAAAATAATTTTATCGTTGTGTTACACCAATAAAATTGTAATATTTCGCATGCATTTTTTGGCTTAACTATATTTAACCGTTATGTATTTCTTTAGAGCGATTTGAATTTGGAAAGATGCATTGTGGGTTATAATGGCAACAAAACAAAAAAACCTGTTTAGGAGCGTGGGCCGGACTGATATACGCTGCTGCTTTAAGATCGGTTACGTATTGATCATTTAACAACATTCATGAGCATATGCAGTATTTCTTCTTGCCTATCATAAAATGTATGGGTAGTGGGGCAACGATAGAGTGGGAAGGGTGGGTAGACCACACGGGCCCCGAGCAAAAGATTTGGGGCCACTTGCAATGACACTGCGATTTGGTTATTATGGGGCCTGACCTCTTTGTTCCCCACAGGCCCCTATAACTCTAATTGCGCCATTGGTAGTGGCAATTTCCCGTCATTTATAGTCAGTGCATGCGTCTTGGGCTGTTTAGGAATTTACTCTGAATTTATTGATCCTTTTAAAGGACAAGTATCGTTCTATAAAATGATAAATACATTAAAAATGAACGCGGCCGTACTGGTAACGTAACTTCCGGTTTTCAATTTTCCCTATGCCATCGCGAGAAATCTGCGATACTTTCAATCACAAATCCGCCGGTTCAAACATATAGGCGCCTATATGTCAGTATGTATCATCGATAGCATCACAGATTCCTTGCAGTCAATAAGGCAAATTGAAAACCGGAAATGACGTTATCAGCACGACGGCGTTCGCTTCTGAATGTATTTATAGGACGATACCTTTCCTTTAAATCAACTGCAAGGGCTTGAAGAAAACCATTTTAGCGTCGTTTATTCTATTTCTCATAATTCGTTAATGAAAATGCTTCAGATATAGGCCTACACAAATATGAATTCGTTAATTATCTTATATAGGACTGTAAAATCTACATTTGCGGAACAAAACTTGATCTCATTGTCGACAGCCAAGAAGATATCGAAGACATCAACCAGATTAATAAATATGCAAAAGGTAACCATGGTAATATGTATTGGTGAATATGTAATTGAACAGAAATGTGTAAGATTTCCTTCTAAAATAGACGGGCAAATAAAATTTCTTCATCGTAAACGGCACTTTTTGGAACTCTATCTTTCAAGTTGCCCTGTTGCCCTATAGTCATCGCTAGTGATAAAAAAATTTTTAAAGGCCATCCTTCAGAACTCCCTGTAACGTTTACTGTTGTCCCATACTGCCAACATCCCACACCTTAGAATTTGAAACTCTTATGATTTTAAAGGTGTTATATAGTTTGTTAATAAACTTTATCTCCGACTTTCAGGGAGAATTCGCTTACACTGTTAAATTACAGGCTAAGAAATGTTCTTGAACATTCAAAGGTATTAATAGATTGATTTAGATATGAGACAACCTTTCAAATTAATTTTGATTGAAGCACTTGCGTGCATCATTTTGTGAATATCGAAAGAACACAACTTGAGTACTTAAAAGCGCCCATAAAAACCGCACCATTGTTTAAAATTGAAAGTTAAAAATGTTTGTTATTAAAATTATAATGATTTAACTTAAACTTAACTTAAACCCATATACAATTTTGGGGGGTTTCGAGACCTAACGACAAACGAGATGATAAAGAGGCAATGACAAATTCACAAAAGAAATGATACAGATATTAATAGATACAATTAAAGGAAAATCTCGTCTCAAGAAAATTGCTCGACCTGCACGAATAAATCCGACATATACTAGGAAACCTCATTTCCAATGCGGTAATCAATTGACTTGTCAATACATTGTAAATATTTCGACCAATCAGAAACTGGATTGTCGTGTATTTTTTTTTTTTTTGCTATCTCGAAGCACGTTCACACGATATCTGGCCTTTCATATTCAAAAACCACTCAGATTGAGCTTCGCATTTGTCATATGCAACAGTTCTATCATAACCATGTTTACCCGATCCCCTATATATATATATATATATATATATATATATATATATATATATATATATATATATATAATATATATATATATATAATATATATATATATATATATATATATATATATATATATATATATATATATATATATATATATATATATATATATATATATATATATATATATATAAAATATATATATATATATATATATATATATATAAATACTTGGGGATTTTTCGATCTTTTGTATCTTTACCAACTTTTCGCACCTGTGGTGTAATATTGGAGCTGGCTTCACCTTTCCTTCATCCCTGTGGAGGCGGAAGAAAATGCGAACATCTTTACCATTATACTTATGTAATATGTAAATGTTCTATGTAATATCATCTCTTATGCTATGATGACTGGATGATATCGATGATTCTTATTATCTCATATATATATATATATATATATATATATATATATATATATATATATATATATATATATATATATATATATATATATATATATATATATATATATATATATATATATATATATATATATATATATATATATATATATATATATATATATATATATTTATATATATATATATATATATATATATATATATATATATATATATATATATATATATATATATATATATATATATATATATATATATATATATATATATATATATATATATATATATATATATATATATATATATATATATATATATATATATATATATATATATATATATATATATATATATATATATATATATATATATATATATATATATATATATATATATATATATATATATATATATATATATATATATATATATATATATATATATATATATATATCTATCTAATATTTCATCAGGACTGAAGGCTCGGGTGTATCAAACTTCAAGTGTATCAGGATATAATGTCAGTGAGTATATCAAGGAATTATTCGTTGTACTGTCAGGAAGATTCCCCTCTTCAGGAGAAAAATTAATTTTCTCCAAAAAGGAGAAAAGCATATGTGAATTATGTAACTTTCGGATTTCCATTTACTTTACGGTTTTTAATTAGCTTATATGCGGTCATTGAATATTGCGAAGTGATCAGGTTGCCTTGTGTGCAACCTGTTTGTGTAATGGACATTTTCTTTCTTGTTTGGTACTGGGTGGTGTGTACGTTTATACTTCGATAATCCACAACGAAAACAGGCCAGAACTTGTAAGTTTGTCATTAAATTTCTCTTAAACAGCGTGGTGCATGTCCATTTGGAGCACAGATAATTTTTAGATTAAAAAGTGCAGATTTTGAAAATGCAAAAATGAAATTGACCTACTTATAAAATTTCTCAATACAATCCATACAAGTTCTGCGCCATAGCGTTACGCTGTTTCGTTAGAGGCATCATGGGTAATCTTCAAAATAACATCTGAGATTTTCTCTATTTCGGGAAAAGAAGTTTTTCTCCTGAACTGCGTAAAGGCTATCTTTCGTGATTAAAATGTGGCGGCGTACATTTTATTCCAAAACGACGACTGATTATCCTATTAGTATAAGTGCACATTGAATATTGTATTTCGACCAATCAAAACACTTGAATTGAAAACTATTTACTTCCACGTTAGACTGTTAGAGACGATAACTGTCTTTAATCATTTACCAGCATGGATTTACGTGTGTATTGTTTGGGGGCAGGGAGGAGAGGATGTGCAGTGGCAGAAATTTGCCCGAAACTACACTTCGCACACTCACATACGCGCAGATTCTACCTAAAATTGAGCCGGAGGGGAAGCTGACCCCAACCTCCGACTTTTGACCATGCTAAAATCTTGGTCAAAATACTGCTGTACCGATTTCTCAGTGGTTTCAAATACAACACTTGCAGACCTGTATTTCATGAAGTTGAGCGTCTTTTCTGTGATCATACTAAATTAAGTAAAGGGCAGAGGCGTGGGATCTCAACATTTCCCAATTCCACATGAATTATGGGGAGATATGAGATAATGCAATGATTAAAGATTAATGTTGAGGTGGAGTGTGTATATGCGTATTTAATGCACGGGGCAAAGGACTTTGACACGAGTGGAATGACTTGAACTTTAGGAGGGTCATTCGCGAGTGCAAAATCCTTCGAACCGTGCATTAAATACGCGTATAAACACGCTGCCAAAAACATTCATCTCTTTAAAAAAAATTGGTTTTAGATTGTTTAAAATGCTCAAAAACAACAAAAAAGAATGAAAAACGAGAAAAGTTTACATACATTTTTTTTTTGCTTTGTTAAGAAATTCACCTGTTGTAAAAATGGACTAAGCCAAATACTGAACGTCGTGCACCACGGGAATTTAATGCATGGGTCATCACAATGCAAACACTCCATAGAAATAGTATAAGCTCAAAGTAGAAATTTCTGTTATATTTTTGTAATCAGGAAATTAAACTGTTTTACATGTCGAGAGAAGTGATTTGGTATGCCCAACCCCTACCTTTAATCCTCGGTTCAGTATACGTTGCTGATTGAAAACGGGAGTGGGGTATGCCATTGCGGGAGTGGGTATGCCATTGTGGGAGTGGGGTATGCCATCGTGAGAGTGGGGTATTCCAACGTTGTTGCTCAGTGTATTCGGATGTGGTGTCCGGGCCGAAAAGATAACAAAATGTTTATTATATCACTTTTTTCAAGAAGGGTTGGAAATGATTAGTATAGAAGCTAACTTTGTGCAAAATGGAAGGTTTTGATCATAAGTTGTAGATTTGGGTCCAAACTCAAGATTTGCTATCCTCATTTGGAACGGAAATTTATGCAGACTTTATTTTGCAGGCATACTATGTATTTATTCAGGTTTTTTTTCTTTTTGCGGTAATTTTTCCCGTGTTCTTTTTTTTTTTTTTTGCAGATGAATTGTTTACGGCAATTGCAAGAGACTATTTGGAGGATCCAGCGCATCGAGAAATGGGTGAGTGTCAATACCAGGTCTTCACTGACACCTGTTGGGTGGGGAGGGGGGGGGGGCATGGACAAAATATTCCACTATATTTATGTCTCCCATCAGTCTGCAGACCAGAAAGATTAGGCAACTGGGTAACAAAAATAGACAAGTATGCCGGCCCCAATCATTAATCACAACTCCATAAAAATGGACCGAATATTTTAAAAATGGTCTATATTTTAACCAACTTTGGTGTGAATTGAGTAATTTTCTAAAAAACAAATGATTTTGACCAGCCTGTTTATGTTTTTAGATTGATCTATATCATCAGTCATAACGAGTTTTTACGATCTTGGACCGTAAACGGGAAATTTCCATACTAAAGTGGTAGGGGTGTGCAGCCCATAAACCCAAAATCACACATAGTATATGAAAGTAGTAATCTATTTTGATAAATATACCGTTAAAAATGGCACCATCAAATTGGCCTATGTTAGTATGTAGGACATACACTACGAAAATTAAGAAAAAAAAGACACCTGCTCGGGTGGAACATATAATGTTGTCTTATAATTACGTACACATGACGGATATATTTGTACCGTCTCTCTTTTAATGTACATAGACAGTGCAGTGATAGTTCCAGGACAGACGACGGACAAGGAGAAATCGAAATCCAGCTGTTGCTCGAGATTAAAGTAAATCTGTCGGTTTAACAAGTATTACCAAAGACCGGGCCAAAGACTGCCAATCTCATTGTGCAAACACCATTTATGAAGCTCAAGAAGTCAACTTACTCGGAACACAATCCTATTTATGGAGCTCTATCAGCCTATTCCTTTTAGGGGATCTGGGAGTCCATCGGGGTCAGCTGGTCAGGGTGAAAATTAAGGGTATGTGAAAAGGATGGCAATGGGTCCTGATGAATTCGAGTGCATGGGTATACGTGATTTGCTTCGATTATTGATTGGGAAATATTTTTACATATATTTTTGAGAAATATAACAAGAAGAAAATCCGTATTGTTACTCCGTTATACAGTAAAATACATTCACCCTTAATAATTATTAATTCTTTTTATTGAATTTTTTTAGCTACAGAAATAGATTAAAATAGACTCCTCGCTAAATCAATCGAATTTTTAACGCGAGTTTTTGGGCATGCCCACACGGGACCTGTTGGAACAAGTATACCACACATAGCACTTCTCTTAATTTAAATTTTTGTCAAAGTAAGTGGTCGATGGAAAATCGATCCCATATTCAGATATCTGAATATTGAACAGTTACACATAAAATTGAGTTAGGTTTTACTTGCTTTAAGCCTTGGCGCACGGGCCTACTATTTTTGCAGGGGACAAGAAATTATGCTGGATATTCGGTTAAAGGTATGAATGGATCAGGTGGATATCGCATATCCACTGTTTATAAGGCAGCAATCATGATGATAGCCAATTCAATCAGAGGGGGAAATAGGTTTAAAACAATATCAGTGCATTTTCAAATTATATATTCAAGATCTTCTCTTTTATGTGGGCAAGGGTGAAGCCTTTTGCAGGTGGAGGTTGGGATGAAAATTGGTAAACGTTCAGAAAGGCGGACCCAGAGGGGGCGCCTCGGGCCATGCCCCTGCTCCGACCCCCACCCGTGTGATTTTCTGATTATACTTTTTCACCATGAGATAACGGTTCCCGTCGGTTTATGAAATATTATAACAAGAGGATAATAAGCTAATCAATTTTTCATTTGACAAGAAATTGCTTAAATAATTAATTTTTCGGGAAATTTCCTTCATTTACGAGAAATTGCCTTCAATTATTGGGAAATTTTCTTTGATTTTCGGGAAAATTTCTTCAATTTTGGGAAAATTTCCTTCTTATATGATATTTTTTCAATTTTTAGAAATGTTTCTTTCATGATATTTTCCTCACTTTTTAGGATGCTTCTTCCATTTACGGGAAGTTTCTTATTCAATTTTACCAAAAAATCAATGATTTGATCTAATCTTCAAGGCAAGCACGAGTCTACCTATAGATAATGCAGGAGTCGTGATATATATTGTGCGCAGAAATGGGTCAACCATCAAAGGGCTGAAGGGTGTCTGTATGAGCAATGTAGGCCCATTTAGGCCTATCATGCTTAAAAAGCCGACAAAGCACAACTTTATTAAAAATCTCATTGGTTATATGCACAGTCAACTATCGTTTTTAGTTTAAAAACAAAAAACATTTAAATTGTTGTAAAACTTCAAACGATTTAAAGTTTCGATAGTAGGTATTTTTACTGCCATAAGAACTATTACCATGTATTCAGATTAGCAATTAGTGTTCTTCATCACAATCAGGTTTGAAAATGTTAAAGTAACTGATTCTTATTAATTAAACTTTTAATGTAAGCGGAAATATGAAGATTTAGGTTTTATCATAGCATGCATGAAATGCTTAGAGGTTTCAAGCTGTTTTGTTTTATATTCTGTTTGACTGTTTGAAATAAATAGATTTTGTAAGCGAACTATCAGCAATTTTTCTGGTCTTTTATGCGGACGTATCGGCAATTTTTCTGGTCTTTTATTTTAGTAGTGAATCAAGTTTTTCAGACAGAATGCAAAATAATGATGCCATATTGACATTTCTTAAAACAGTAAATCCGGTAAAGCCTGCACATGAAGACTATTATACCCTCATTTTCTCGTACTAATAGCATGCATGGATGCAGCTAGCAAGTCGCTCCTCCCCCCTCCCCCTTACCGCCACCCTATTCCTCCACACCGCCAGTAAAATAGGGCAAATAGGTCCACATTTATAAAAAGGTACAAATTTGAAGTAATGCAAAATCAGCCTTCGAACAAAGTACTATTTAGACAAACTTTCCAAATGTAGATTAAGTCATTACCAAATTTTTCCCTTGGCAACCGCCCCTTCCCTCCGAAAATACCCTGAAGAATTGTTTTAGTGGCCCATGCATCAGTTGCATGCCAATTACTTTAACAGATTAACGGGTTCACATCATGTTCATAAACCACAGTTTTCTAAAATGATAAGTCCCTGACCAAACTGAGATGAGATCTTTGACAGCGTGAGTTTTGTATGCAAATTAGAGGGACATGGACAGCTACAAAATTTACAAACACTTGTTTATTTGCTACAAAACAGAGCCAAAATTCTTATATCTTAGCATTTAGGTTTGTAATCAATTTGCTGATCAAAAGTTGCGGAGTTTGGGGTTTTCCAAAACCACTATTTGTCAATAAATATGAGTCCAATTTGAAGTACGTGCCATTTTGCTTTTTCTTTTTCTTAAATTTGCGAATATCAAAATTTTAAAACAGGTACAATGTATTTTGGGAATAAGGTAGATAACGATAACGAGTAGTTGAATGTTTTTTTCCTAACGAGCTAAGCCATAAAAAAAATATAAAAAATACGCTACACTGTTGTCCGTTTGTCCAACATTGCAGCTTGTCACAAAGCTACACGAAACATCTTAAGACAAGTGAAATGTTTTATTCATTTTTATGAAAAATAAATTTATTTTATTTACATCTGACAATGATTCAGTAAAGTTCAAGGTGCAAGAAAAATAATAGCTACTCAGTCGATGTTATCAAAATACCAAAATTTTCCCCATAGGAAAATGTGTTATTTTAATATATTTTATCGAGATGTAAAAACGCGTGACCATCAGAATTTCAGAGTTGGATGAATTCTGTATTGTCGGCCTGAGGTTTCTGTCATTGTGTTTTGTGGTTTGATTTCATCGTATCCCTCACAATTTCACTGAACCGACAACATCAACCGTGTTGTTGTTGGCTATAGCTTTGATATGTCGAAACAGCTGAAGATGGATGGAAAACGCTACGTTCATTTTGTCTGATATCAGTAGACACACTTTGATAGTTGCCGTCAATTTGCAGAGGTGGAACTACCCACAATGTTGAATAGTTTCGATTGTGGGGAGGTTGTCCTGTCTGCTGCTGGCTTGTATGCTGGCTAATCCCGCCATAATTCCGACAATTTGTGTTATACTGCGAGGTCATTGGTTGGTAGTTGGTGACTGGGCTCGATACCTTAGTGTGTTGTGAGAAGGCAGCTCTCAGTTCTTCAAGTGATATACGAGATGTTGGATCTGGATTCAAAAGCCTCTTCAAGAAGTTCCGTGCGCTGGCCGACAAGTATGGTGGTAAAGCTAACGGCCTTGAAGACGCTTTCAATGATTCAAATGGAAACTTGGCAAACAGCATGAAGTACAGCGTGACTCCAAGTGACCAGATCATTCCTTGAAAGTCCTTTATATTTCCCTTTTAAGAACTCAGGTGGACACGACTCTTTCGAGCCCACTAGCTTACTGACGACAACTTGACCTCCTCGATGTTGCAGTGCACTGCCAAGATTTGAAACTTTCACTTGATTTCCTGGAACAATTAGTACATTTTGAGGTATAAGGTCGAGATGAGACCAGCCTGCTTCATGGATGTCAGCGGCCACATTTATCAGCTGACTGAGATAACAAAATGCGAGTGGCTCAGTAAGTCCAGCTCTGGAACGAACCAGGTCAAATAATGTCTTCGGATTGTTTAGTTTCTCGGTAACCATAATTAAATATGTGTTGTCATCGATTACGAACTCAGAATAGTCGTAAAGTTTCAAGACGTTCAGTATATGGCTGAAGTGCTTTCGCTGCAACAACTTCTAATGGAAGAGATACTCCAATTAAACCATGGTCACTAGCTGCAATGTCGTCAACTTTGGTAAACTTGATTACCACCTGTAATGAGAAAAGTAAATTCAGAATGATATATTGTGTTTACGTAACCTTAAACTACAAACTTGTATTTTGACCTCGATGTAAAAGTTTGTCGAATTGAGAAACAACTTGAGAGCAATGTCTTGTGCCCATGCGAGATTAAGATTTTGGCCTGAAGGGAAACATTGTGCCAGGACCGTCGCCGGGGACCGTTGCTTTCGGCATGTTAGGCCTGTGTCTCGGAGTCATAAAAAATACTTTAAAGTTTGGGTCAAAACAATTGTACAAAGTTGATACGATTGTTTTAATTTTCCGCTTAAATATGCCCATCAAAACGTGGCGGTTGTTGTCAAATGGTTTCTGGCAAAATTTCCCCCCATTTATATATTGTTTTCAATGTCAAGTACTTGCAAAAAGGCACAGGCAAATAGTATACGTTAACAGTTTCGTGTAAGGTTTAAATCAACTTACATGATCGCTCTCGCCATGTTTCAATGAGACACCCCAAAACTTGACATCGCCAAGTGGTTCCATCATACGGTACCCCATACGAGACGCAATATTGTTTGCCACAACCATCTGGGAATCTGACAATCCGCATTGAATTTGAGTTTCCGGCGAGCAGTGTTCGGTGCCTCTGCTTTGCATATTCGTGCCGCATTTGCACGTGAAGCCTAAATGAAATAAAAATTGATTGAGAGGTTAGACTTACGCATCTTAAACTGTACTGAACGTCATGTGTATTTTCTTCTTTATATTTCTGACAACGGCAGGAAGAGTGAAGATATTTACAAAAAAAGTAACCCAAAGGTCATAATAAAATTCAGTCAATTCTCACAAGTCCTTTCAACATTATCTTCTTGATGTTCCTGATCCTATCTTTTAATGCTCAAACTGTAATTCAACTTATGGTATTTTTCTTTTAATCTATTTCAAACAGAAAAATGTTCTTACCTGATATCCGTTTGTCAATAAAACAGCAGGTATAGTTGTCTTCGCACACTGTGATTGCAATCCTGCTGCCTGTTGATCGAAAATTCTCTCCAAGTCTAAGAGAGATATTCTTGTGTCTGGATCCGGGTTCAGGAGCAATCGCAGCATTTCCTGGCAATTCTCAGAGACAGGAGTTGGGATGTACAGCGGGCGCTTTGTAGCCACCTCTGGCATGCTGTATGCCATGTCCTCAAACAGCATGTAGTAATAGTGCATTCCGATGGACCATACAGTGGCCTGTACTTCATCGTAAGAACCTGTTGTGAATTCTGGTGGACAATTCCAGCACGGTGTGCCTCGACGTTGAGCCTCAAAGAAACCATTATCGTGCTTTGTTCCGAGTCCAAAGTCGATGACCTTTAACTTCTCCTCGGCACACACGAGGAAGTTGTTGGGTTTGTAATCCGTGTGGACCCATCCAGCGCGATGAATATCCGCTGAGGCACGTACCATCTGCTCAATAAAAAGCAATTGCTATAGCTTCAGACAGCTTCTTCTTGCGGTGAACAAAGTTTTTCCATGACCATTGCGATGATATTTTCACCATTCAAAGTGTACTCCGCATGGGAGTACAGTGTTATTACTGAATCGACATGCTGGAGTTCCAACAAAGCTGCGATTTCACATGGCATGCGTTGATCGTTGTACAGCATCCACTGTGTCGATGGGACCTCTTTCTTTTTCATGAACTTTATGGCCACCTATTGAATTCAAGCAGAATGTAATGAAACAAATTAAACTTTTTGATCTATTAAGCAGAATGTTGAAGCAATTATTGTATTAGTATTAAGAAACATGGGGGCTGGGGGAAATGGAGGCATACATTTTTCACTTCCACCAAGTGTTAATCAAACAGACACCACAAAGATGACAAAAACATTCATCTCTTAGTTGGAAATCAATTCCACATGGACTCTTGCGGGAATATAATTGATTCCATTTGCCAAAATAGTTACCTAGCTATTATATACAGTTGCGCAGAAATAAAAGACTTTCACATCTTCGTCAATAAGACGTCAACTTAACAATTGGGTGAACAATTCATACACAAATCTGATAATGATGTAAGATAGGCACATAAGATTCTGAATGATTTTCCCCATTCGCAGTGGCGGCGATTTCTTTTCAACATTTTTTGATGAACCCAGACAGTGGTGTAGCCAGCTTAGTAGCCTTTATATAAGGCTTAATTTTTTTAGAGGGGACATGATGATATTCGTCCCCCAACAAAATTGGTGGGGGACATGTCCCCCCTCCCCGAGGATCACCGCCTATGCGTACATACATCATCATCATCATGGGATATCTGTTTTCTAAACAAGTAAGCTGACAAATTACTCACCTCTGCGTACTGTTCAGTTGCTTTTAACGGTATTGCTCGGTATACCGCCCCAAAACCGCCTTCTCCCAAAACCTCTTTTGGTTCAAATCCTAAATGGATGATGACATCCTGCACTTCTGTAAAGTTTTGTGTTGATGGTGACGAAACTTGGGTGCTGAATGCTTTGATACGCCATTTTCGACGCCTTTGTTCCTTATATGGTCATTTGTCAGTTGTCCATGCACAAGCTGTTGACCGTTAGGATCTGACTGTGGTTTGAATGCAGCCACTGGCGGTCGCCTTACTTCTTTCGAACGGAGCTTTGGAGCCTGAAATTATATATACATAATTCACGTTAAGCTTCTATACTAACACTCGTAAAAATGATAGTAGTAATAATAATATTAGAGGTATCCTACCCCATTCTGGCCTACACACAAAAACCAATAAACACACCCCACATAATGGTTGGCCAAATTGACCTGGAAATGGACGAAATACCTTTTAGTGAGGGCAGCTGTAAAAACGGAAAAGTAGAAATTCAAGAAATGTCTACATTATTATAAACAGGGATACTGTTACAGTATCCCTGTTATAATCATGACCTGCAGGTCAAGACCTGACTAGAAGATGAAAGTAGTAACACATTATAAAATCATTATCATAAAAGTAATGTTTATGTATTGAAAGGGAATCTCGTAATATTGAATTGCTTGACTTGTCACCAATATATCCGATATACAATAGTTACGTCACTTCCGCTGAGGTAATTGGTTGAAGAAAAAATGATTAGCTTGTCGGTGATTGTGTGAATAGTTCGACCAATCAGAAACCTTGAATTGTAACATGTTTTTCCGTCTTAACACGATATATGGCCTATAATATAAAAAAATATCACGGTGTAAAGGAGTCATATGGAATTTTGTTTGGCGTACCTCAAAGATGGTGCTATCGAAGTTAAATGCGTGTGCAAAAGACTTTCGAAACTCTCTGGCTTTGTTTACATGCGCGATCTGAAAAAGAGATGGAAGATATTATAAATTCTGAATCGTGATCACTTTTCAGATTTTTAAATCTCGATCTAGAAATTTCTGAACAGAAGAAAAAAAATGTCATGAGATTTTAAGATACGTATAATAATCTTTGTTTATCAATACCTCGAAAAGGGTGGCATGAAAATGTAACGCTCGTGCAAAAGACTTTTAAACTCTCTTTCTTTGTTCACATTTGCAGCCTGAAATGGAAAAAAAGAAGAAAAAGAATCGCAACACTGTTTAATTAAAGGATTACTTTAGTGCAGGGTCAAACAAATTTATCTTCATGAGCAGATAAAGGCGACTTTAAAAAAAAACTGGTGCAAAAAGTATTCCAAAATATTATTTCATTAAGGAGATATTCCACTTGGATATGTTGAAAGCTCTGTCTTATTTGTGTATATAGTCTTCTGTGGAAGGTTGGCGCCCCCATATTCACATTCTTAGCAATTCTTAATGCATTTTAAAGAAAATTTATTAAAAAATTATACGTCTTTGAATTAATTTTCTTAAACTTTCTTCAGGTGGTTAATTATATTCAACCTTACAAGATTCTGCTTTCTACTTTCCTGACATATCAATGGTTTTAAGCCACAAAATTGCAGGACAAAGAATGAAAGAATACCTGAAGACTTTGAGGAATCTAAGGCAGTGATATCACATCTTGTCTGATTTCAGTCAGATATCAGACTTGCTAATTGACCCCTGAACTAATCCTTTGCTGCATGTACCTCGTCAATTTATTCACATATTCTTTTATATCACTAATATCAGCATATAGACGCGTTTTGCTGTAAAATGAGCATATGAATACGCCCAAAGACACTTATCTACTGACTGACTGATAGATTGTAAAAAAATTAAGGACAAATTCGCATTAGATAATTAATAAGCAAAAGATATACTTTATTTAAAATAATGGATATTTAAAAAGAAAACTGGTTAACAACAAATGATATTTTCCAAATTTCATTAACAAAGCTATAGTATTAGCTATACTAGATAAAAGAAAGTGAAAAACAAATGTCCTATTACTTCAAAACATTGCTTGGTCGTTCATATAATACTAAAACTCAACGTTTCCCATCAAATCCTGAATTCGTCGACCATCAATCTAAATTTGTAGCTAACATTCAACATTTTAAAAGAAACGAAAAGGTGGTGAGGACAAATTTTAGGAAACGTATCTTCTCATAAATAAATTCAGAAGTGAACGCCGCCGAGACTGGTAACGTCACTTCCGGTTTTTAATTTTCTCTACTGATCGCGGGAAATCTTCGCTGTTATCGATCACAGATCTGTCAGACTAAACATATAGACCTTCATGATAGCATCACAGATTTATCACAATCAATAAGGAAAATTGAAAAACGGAAGTGACGTTACCAGCACGGCAGCGTTTACTTTGGATTTATTTATGGACAATACCTTTCCTTTAATCAAGATCTTGTCACTGAGATATGAAGAAAGTTGCGGAGCTTTTTTAGTTTTTTTTTTTAATCATACCTCGAAAATAGTAACATGGAAATGAAACGCCTGTGCAAAAGACTTTTGAAATTTCCTTCCTTGTTTACATTTACAGTCTGAAATTAAAAAAAAAAAAAAAGAAAGAAAGGAGAAAATCATTTAATGTAGGTATAGCCACTGGCTACAAGTTGTTAGGTGTGGCGAAGGATAACGAAACCCTGTCTCCTCCTGGGTGTAAGTATAATATTATAGACAGATAGAATCATGTAACATAAATGTATTCAGTTTTAATCGAGATATTAAACTAAATTACCTTATCAACGGAAAAGAAACAGAGGAAAGAGGAAAACAATTATACCTTGAAAATGCTGTTGTCAAATTTATAAGCTTGTGCGAAAGACTTTCGAAATTCTCTTTCTTTGTTGATTTTCCTGACCTGCAAAAGAAAATAAGTTTAAATCTTAAACAACAAACTGTAGCGTTGGGAGGAGGGGGGGGGGGTCAAATATTCCAACAACGATTAGAAAAATTAGGAAAAGGCTATAAATTGTTGTTTTGCTATTCGACATTTTGGCCCAAATTTATACATAAAAATGTTTTCTTTGAAAACATAGAAAATGGCAGGTTTGCCACCCTCTTCTGGACTATCGCATACATGTGGAGACATTTACCTTCTTAAAAGTCTGAAAGATACAGTACCTGGAAAATTGTGTCAGCAAAATGGAACTCTTTGTGGAAAACTTTCTTGAATGCTCTTGTTTTGTTGTCGATCTTTGACTGTGAATGAATTTAGCACAGTTTGTTTTAATGTTATTATGGATTTATATAGGTAGCTAACATTACTGGGCTGTCAAGTTAGGAACCATATGGAACTTAAAACACCCTCATTAAAATTAAAATATTGTACTGCAGTTATGCATGTAAGCATGAGAGAAGAATATCATCCATTCTACAAAGATCGCAAACAGAGGCGGCTGTAAGAGATGGGGGAGGGAGGGGGTAAAAATAGACACCCTTCTGTCCTTTTCATTTTACATGTAATTCAAGCATGTTTGTAAAACTTTGTCCCCCCCTCACCCACCCTTTGCTTCTATCGCGAAGCATTGTATGATTTAATTTTCAAACAAAGGAAGGCGTTAAACACTTTGCTGTTAGGTCTCAAAAGATACGACAAACTCAAAGAAGTAGGGAAAAAACCAAATTGATATTATTCAAATGACATACCTCAAACAAAGTGTGTTTAAAGTTGAAATCAACGATAGTACCACACTGAAACCTGTTGTGGGAGTCAAATGTTGGAAATTTCTCCCGTGTGGTAAAGTTGTCGTCACTTTCGTCTCTCTGGCTGTAAAATGAGAGCAACGTACATCGTTACTGATACATTTTTGTTGTAATAAATGTATATCACAGCATATCGTCATGGAATATTGCATTTATGAACAGATTATTGTATAATTTACAAGGAACAGATTATTGTATAACTTACAAGGACGTAAAGTTTTGTGAAAGATTTTGTGGTGGGGTGGGGGCATAAAAGTTTCATTTTTCTGTAAATTTGTTTTGTCAACCTTGCAAATCTTGAAATTTCAACTGTAGCATCCGCGATCAAATAGAAAAACTCAGAAAAAACCAGCAATTTTTCAGATATTTTAAACCGCATTTACCGAATGACAAAATTATGGCGGTAGATCTCCCCCCACATCCTCCCCTCCTCCCTTCCTTTCCCCATCATCCACACAAACACACACCCATCCGATCGCCTACAATGCGGATTGAGAAAATGGGCATCCTCAATATATATTGTATGATATTCATATTGTAATTACTGAAAACGAAACGTATTTGTTTACCTTTTCTGAGCAGCACGATTCTTCAATACAGCAAGAAGAAGTGATTTCGCACCTTCATCAAGCAGAGGCGTGTCCTGCAATTTTTGACCCCTCGGGGGGCAGGAAAAAAAACGCTCAATGCACCGCTATTTAAATATTAAAAGGGCTTTAAATTATAAGGAAAATCAAAAATTGTATAAAAATAGCTTATAGCTCTTGAAAAATTTCAGTCATTGAAAATGTTAAGAACAGATATACTTAATGCAGTTAATTGCAAGAGTTATATATATATAAATATATATATATATATATATATATATATATATATATATATATGTATATATATGTAGATATATATATATATATATATATATATATATATATATATATATATATATATATATATATATATATATATATATATATATATATATATATATATATATATATATATATATATATATGTGTGTGTGTGTGTATATATATATATATATATATATATATATATATATATATATATATATATATATATATATATATATATATATATATATATATATATATATATATATATATATAAAGATAAAAATCTTAAAAGTCAATATTTCATTTTCGATATCAATATTTCCCTGTAAACGATTAACTATTTTCAGCTGTTCAGTAAAAGAAAATTTAACCCTTGGCCTCTCTGCATCTGCTTCGTTAAAAAAAAATGGCCAAACGGGGAGGATAGAGCCGCCATGCACGAAAGGGGCTAATATTTTACTTGCATTAGAAATATGTCGGGTGCCGATGGTGGGAAAAAGAGCTATAGTAGAGCATAGGTGTAGAACCGGGGACAATCGGGGCACATGCCCTTCACTTCTCCGAAAAATGACAAAGGCTCACCTTTTGAAAGAAAATGAAAAGTGCCCCTCAATTACTGCCCAATAGTAGGAAAGTGGCAACTTTTGTCAGTCCCATGTACTGGAGGAATGTGTCCCATTGATAAAGTGCCCGTTCTTAAAATGAAGTACCCTTTTACTTTGCTTTGTGGTTTTGGGCCGACTTATTCTATCTACAGATTGGAATGGGGGACACATGACTTGAAATGTGCCCCTAAAAGGTTGTGCCCCTACTATTCGAAAGCTTCCTATACTCCTAAAGTAGAGAGTTCTAAGAATGATGCAATAACTTACGCAAGAGGGACAGTATTGACATAGAGACATCAGGATCGATTAGATCTGTGTCTAGCGCACAGCTGCCAAAGATGGGGTTATTGGCGGCAAAGAAGATGACCTCAGCCTCGATCCCGAGGCCAGTGCAGAATGGTCAAAGTAGGAGAAAAGGCTCCTCACTACAAAACTGCAGAAATGAACAAAAGAATCGGTTACTAATTTAGCAGAAAACAAAATATTATTATTTCATGGGTTAACCAAGGGGCGGTCGACCCCCCCCCCCCCATCCCACCTCCCCCCCCCCCAATTTTTATTTTTATTAATAGCATATGGTAAAAAGGTCCAGAAAATATGGTAAGAGGTGCAAATATTTCCCTCGGCAATCCCCCAATACGAAAGGCTGGCTACATCTCTGTATTTTGCATGAAAAAAATTTTTTTATCCATCGTGTATTCGGAAACTGCCTGTAAAAAATAATGTTTCGCTTCCCCTATCATTTCCTTTACGGGTGGCGATTGCGGAGGGTTGGTGGGCCTGAGCTACCCCCCCCCCTTCTAACACCGCTATGCATTCAACGAATATCATGAGATCATAAATATTACCTGCTCACAATCTCGTCCTTTGAAGGTTGTCGATCAATTTGATCAGATCCGAGATGCGATCGTCAATGACGGTAGATTTAGATGATATCTTGAAGGATTTGAAGAAATCTGTTAAAAAAGTATAGCATACTGTCTGAGGAGACTATCGTGCATTGACATCATTCCTACTCTTAACAACATTAGAAGAATTCTGGTTCATCAGCGCCAGATTTTTTTCCGGGGACACGAGATGGACAGCTGTGTCACATCTGTTACAAACTTTTTGGCAGTTTGGGCAAACTTAAACATATCTCATGTGTAGCCTAGCTATAATCGTACGGGTCCATAACACAGAGCCATAATTTTCGGGAAACCCCCTCCATGTTTTCCGAAATTCCCCCCCCCCCCAAAAAAAACAAAAAACACGTTTTCAAATTACAGAAATCGTGGTTCGAATCTCCTCCCCCCCCCCCCTCCTTCTTTTTTAACCCGATTATGACCCCACTACGCCGCTGGGTGACAGTATATCAACAAATACAAAGTTTAAAACAATCTGAAATGTCCAAATTGATATGATGAAAATCTAGGTTAATACATTTATCCTCAAGGCTCCGTCCGATCCCTGTCTAGGCTAGGACCTTCTTTTTCATTATGGTAAATATTCTCAACGTTTGGACTCATTTACCAACTCCACTCAGACAGTCAGACACGTCAGTTATAGGCTGAGCGATCGTTTGTATAACCTATTTAGATACAAAGTATATGGTCTATCCTGACTATCTATCCGCTTGAACTATAATTTATATAGGCGACCCTAGTGCATTAAGAAGGGCCGCGCCGCTAAGATGACAATACAATCTGAATGATTATGTAAAAAAAATCATATTTTTACTTACCAAACACTGTTAGTTCTTCAAACATTTTTGAAAAATCCTCTTTTTCGAATAGCTTAAAAGTAAGACGCAAGATAATTCGTAGAAAGTATTCTTGTTCGCATGAAAACGAAGAAATGAATGGTAAGTTTGTGTTTGATTTGTAACTAAGAACAAAAATATTACAGTTACTACTTTGTTACGTAACAAAACTATCTGATGCGCGTTCATTTTGCGGGAGCTGATAATGCGCTTGTTAAATTCTGATTGGTCGAAATAGCGACGTTCGCGTGAACACGCGCGCTTTTCACAATTTTGTGAACGCTCTCAGGAAAGCGTATGGGAATTACGTCATAAAGACTTCTGATCCTAAGTCTCGATGATATCTTACTCCTTCATTAGCCGCTCATCTAGGAAGAACATTTTTGTAGGATTGAAGAAAGAAAAAAAAATCAAATATTCAGTTACCTGTTTTTGCTTCTTAAAGTTATCAAATGTTTAATTGCTTATGAATCTTAGATAACTACTCGGTATAAATATTGGTGTTATAGAAGTTATGTAGCTCTCCACATTTAAAACGCTGTGCTGAATAGTTTAGCTCTTTAGAAAATTGCGCACTTTTTGGTATAGTGCCCCTTTAACTTGTAGCGACAAGTCCGCTCATCTAAAATACTCTACTTCTTCCAACTGCCGCTTCCATCAGTCCATGGCAGATGAGGGATGAAAGTGAATATGGGAAGAAAACGAATAAGTATAATATCTGAATATATATGCATCATGGAAAAGGATATGGGAGAAAGCGGGTATAAGGAATATTTAGACCGGACCTTGGCCTCCGTGCGGCCTTAAGCTACACGAAAGCGCTCCGAGTTATAAAAGCTAAACGTTCATGACAGTGTCATCAAAAGAACCCTAAATTATTTAGCGCAAGCGTAAAAACAACAACCCAAATGGGAAGGGGAAAGGGGTGGACAAGGGATGTTCACCACTTCCCATATACTCCGTAGAATTACTTTTTATTGTGGGTCTACTTTTGCGCGAATACACACTTTTTGACGAAACTGTTAATCGACGCTATTCACCCCCTCCCCTCCCCCTCCCCACTCGGCCCACTGTTAAGGTGTAAGGTTTTGGACCAATTAATACGTCACGATTGTAGATGAGTATGCTTCTGGGGCACAGGAACCATTGACGCATGACTATAGAACTTTCCGAAAATTACCAAAATTGGGCCAACAATTAAAGGAAATGCCCAAAGATAAATTTCGCGAAAAGGGAAGAAAATGTTCCAAACATCGAGAGAAAAAAATGCCCGTAAATGAAGATTTTTTTTTGAAAATTGGAGATTTCCCGATAGCTGTATAGCAACAACTTGAACATTGATAGAACTGTAGAATCTGCATTTTTTACCAGCGCAAATTTTTCGTTTGTAACCGGAAATTTGGTGGGTCTTGCCTCAATCTGAGAGGGGACCCTTCCTACGCTTCTGCTTAGTCAGTTAGTGACAAAGCCAATTAAAAATCAGAGTCATTATCTACAGCTGCTTCTCTTTTCACATGGCCTTGAATTTAAACATGTTAAAACAAGAAGGAACGGAGATCATTTTAAATCTTTCTGCTTTAAATGAAACGACAAATTTGAAATAAATTGGACGATATTTCTCATAATTTATTTATGACCAGGTTACCCCTCCCCGGTTACCCCAGGCGCACCTTAAAACAAATCTGGATACAAAATATTTGAATATTGAAAAAAGTATTTGCCTTTGCACCCCCTCCCCCTCTTCTTTTCCCCACAATTCCGCTTATGGTCATCGATATAAACAAAATATGATACGTTTATGTCCCCATGATATAAATTTGACACAAATCAATACATGTTTTGAAAAATGAGTATAGCATTGATGTAATTTTGTCCACATTTCCCAAAAATCTCCCCAGAGATTTTTCCCGAAAATAAAAGAAATTTCCCAAACAGTCAAAGAGATATCCTGAAATTCATGGCGATCTTCCGAAAATTCATAAAACTTTTCCAACAATTTAAGAAGATTTCTCAAAAATTCATCAAGATTAAAAACAATTAATTTTATGGAAACTTATTAACTTGACCAATGCAAATTATTTGCTTGTAACCAGGAATTTTTTTCTCGACTTCTTGCCTACACCTGTGCACCCTTTACCAGTGTTGGCATTCTACATCAGGCAAAGATGTATACTCCTGATTCTCATGCAGCATGGGCCACTGGACAAATCATAAGAAAGATGACTTGCAAATTTTATTTTTGTCCCAACAAAACGTACAAAAATATGTGAGTCTCTTACCACTGTCCAAAAGCAATTTGTAAAAAGGAAGAAGGAAGGTGGGGACTTGGCAATTTGGCAACATTTCCCGAAATGTGAAGAAAAAATTTCCGAAATGTGAAGAAAATTTTTCCAAAATTGAAGAAAATTTAATGAACAATGAAGCAAAATTTCACAAAAATTAAGGAAATTTCCTGAAATTGAAGAAAAATTCCCAAAAATTGAAGAAAACCTCTCGAAAATGAAAAAAATTCCCCGAATATGAAGGAAATTTCCCGATAATTGATAAAAACTTTTAAAAAATGAAGACATTCTCACGAACAATGAAGTTTATTTCACAAAAATGAAGGAAATTTTCCGAAAATGACTGAAATTTTCTGAAAATTAAAGAAAACTTCCAAAAAATGAACTCCAAGGAAGTTTCACGAACATTGAAGCTAATTTCACGAAAATGAAGGAAATTTCACGAAAATTGATGTCGTGGAATCTGACTCTTCAAAATCAATTTGTATTTCAGAATACCAAATTGGTACTTGGCCCCCCAATGAAATAATTTAATACAGTAAACTCTAAACTGACAAAGACAACATGATTACATGTATTTGTTTTTCCATGTTTCATAACAAAATAAACATTTGTAGCAATATCACGTCGAAACTATCTTCTTCTTTTCATTTTTATAAGGGAGGGAGAGGGAGGGGGGGGGGGAGGAGGGGACATTTTAGTTAGAAAGGAACCAAAGAGATGAATTATTTACCATGTTCCCTGACTGACGTTCGTGCCCCCCCCTCTCCCCCTGCTCCGCGGCCAACGTGCAGCCTAGGAATTGATTTAATCCCCTCTCTCCATCAAAATGTTTTACCACTCTTTAGACCTGTAGACCGGCCCCTTCAG
Organism: Chiridota heheva; assembly: GCA_020152595.1. NCBI lineage: Eukaryota > Metazoa > Echinodermata > Holothuroidea > Apodida > Chiridotidae > Chiridota > Chiridota heheva. Next base: position 2,530,110 of record JAIGNY010001288.1, on the reverse strand, counting down.
AGGAGGAGCTTTAACCAATACCGGAAGTCATTTATGGTTACGTAACAATTTCATACTTTTAATACTGTTGCACATTGAACTGCTGAAGGTAAAACCATGGAGGCAAAGTGGTACCTCCATGGTAAAACTATGGCAGCTCCCTGGTAAGATCACGGATTGAAGAGCTTCCACTCTTTGCACGGAGGTAGAATAGTACACACATGTCTAGAGGGAAAAACAACAGGTCAACTTCAACTTTTGGAAATGAAAAGGTATATATATATTTCTGACAGCATAGATGATGCACCTTTTAGTCAAACACACACTGAAACCATATACTTTAATCGGTTATTTATCCTTTGATAACAACCATAGTCAGCAACGAAATCAAAAGAATAACATAGATCATGGGTCAGGTCAGTTTTTCCTGCCACTGGTACCATGTAATCCAGTACAACCTGTCTCATGGTCGAGTAGTCGGCGACTAAACCGGCTCTCCCACCCCTTTTGGGTGTGGTGGGTGGCTAGCAACCCGGTAGGATTAAATACAATACATGCAAAGGGCGGATGAGCTCCTTTTGAGCCAACGGCCAGCTAGCTAGAGTTGATGCCTCGATAAAAGCACCCAAAGGTGAGGATTAGCGCTCCCCTCTGTTCTTTAGCTGATAAACACTCCTATATCTTATGAATCACAATAATGTCAATATGTTATGTCGTGGTGGTTTGAGGCCCCCGAGCAACCACTCCGTCTGTAATGCTACTCGGGAAGAAGAAGCTGTTGATGCGCATCCTTTGTCTAATGACGCGTCATATCTAAAGCCTGCAAAGGAGGGTATGAAGCCGAGGCGACATGGTTCCTGTGGTCGACAACGTCTTGATTTTACTATCGGAAGTTGGAATGTAACAACACTTAATACCTCATTGGCTGCTGAACATTTAGAAGCCACTCTCAAAACATATAGTTAGGATCTTATTGCGCTTGCTGAGACCCACAACATTGGACAAGAGACCAGACTTGATGGTCGACTTATTCTATCTGGTGGACAAACCCACTATGCTGGTGTTGGTGTTCTACTTTCTCGCAGAGCGCTGAAAGCCGTGGTTTCAGTGGAATGCATCTCTGACAGACTTATGGCAGTTCGTGTCAAAGTGAGGAAAGGTTGCCTCCTCTTTGTAGCACTCTATGCCCCTACATCTACAGCAGCTGATGACATGGTGGATACTTTCTATGAGCAGCTAGAGTCCTTCATCCACTCAAGATCATCAAAAGATGATATCCTGATTATTGCTGGTGATTTCAATGCTAAACTTGGATCCAGTCGAGACGATCCTGATGTGATTGGTCCCCACACACTTGGAGTGCGTAACACGCGCGGGACTCGTCTGTTGGAATTCTGCACATCTTACAAGCTCACAGCTGCTAATACTTGGTTCTGTAAAAGACCTCTTCAAAAAATTACTTGGATAAGTAGAGCAGGCAACGCCAAGAATGTGATTGATTTCATCCTTGTCCCACAATCCATTCGCAACTGCATAATTGATTGCCGCACCTTCTCTGCTTCTTTTGACACTGACCACCGTCTCCTTTTGTGCAATATTAAGCAAAAATTCAGCTCTTCTTCTAGGAAAAAGCATGTGGCCAGACCTAATATTAGTGCTTTATGTAATCCTAATGTCGCTCGTTGTTTCCGTGAGAATGTTGCAATGCATATTGGTGCTCATTCTGACTTATCTGAAATTACAACCACAGTAAAAGAGTCAGCAACTACAACGTGTGGCCACACAAAGACCATAAAGAAGAACCTTTTCTCACAGAAGACACTCTCAATGTCATCAGCCACAAACACAAAGCTTTCAGAATGGGCCCAGAAGACTACAACCAGCTCCGTAATGCCACAAGAAGAGCTTGTAAAAGAGACCTCCACAACTGGCTAAAAATACAGTCTGATTGCATGAATGAAGCTTTTCACCGCAATGACAGCAAATCCTTGTTTGAAATAACCAGACAAATTACTCTCACCAATGCATCACCCACCCCCACCATTAAAAGTGCTATTGGTCACTGACTCAAATCTGCAGAGGAAGAAGTTGCCCGTTGGCATGATTACTCTCGGCTACTGTTTAGATCCAACCTTCCAGCAGTTTCTACAACTCCATAAACTGCCTGCGAAGTTTCTCTCCCATCACTATCCGACACAGTGCAGGCTATAAAGATGCTCAAGAGTAATACAGCTCCTGGATGTGATAAACTTAAAGCTGATTTCCTGAAGGAGCCTGCAAGGATACATCAGTCTTAAGAGCTATTCATGTAGCAGTTTAAGAGATTTGGAAAACTGGTATCTGGCCAGAGGAAGCTACAATATCAACCTACGTGGCACTCTTCAAAAAGGGTGATTCAGGGACATGTTCGAAGTACCGCACACTAGCTTTGATCAGTCACTCCAGTAAAATAGTTTTGTATCTCCTCCTCAATAAACTCCAAGCTATTGCCAACGTTGAAGTCAGCCTTAACCAATGCGGTTTCATTCCTGGCAGATCTACAACTGATGCCATATTTCGCTTTAAACTTATGGCTCAAGCTCATATCGCAGTGAAGAAGCCCCTCCACGTCACATTTGTTGATTTAAAAAAAAGCATTTGACAGTGTCATCCACACAAAGATGTTGGGCGTACTCCAAGACTTCAATGCCCCTGCTGATGTGCTTCGCGATATTGCTAACCTTTACTCCAGAGCTAAGGGCACCCTGACATGGAACGGTTTAAGTACACCAATGTTCAAGACACCAGTTGGAGTGCGGCAAGGATGTCCTCTCTCGCCAACCATTTTCAATCTTTACACAGAGGCAATGATGCGTGAATGGACTCAGGCAACTGAACATCTTGTACCTCCAGATGTTGAAGGCTTCACTACTAATGAACTATGATATGCAGATGATATTGCACTCCTGGCACTAAGTGCTAATGATGCAGAAATCCAGCTACAGTCGCTTGGTGTCACTGCTTCGCAATATGGTCTCCAACTACACCCTGATAAAACTGAGTACATGGTAATACAGCCCACTCTGGATAACCTCTCAATTTCATACAATGGTACTGCTATCAAACGTGTCACTTCATTCCGCTACCTTGGCTCAGTCCTGTCCTACAACACTGATGATTCTGCAGAAATACGAAGCCGCATTGCAATGGCAAAGCAGAGCATTAACCAGTGTAGTTACATAAAATCCACTCACATTGACTTAGAGGTAAGGATGCTTCTCATTAAGTCCCTTGTCATGGCCAGACTTACATATGGTGCATCATTCTGGACTATGAAGAAAAATGACCTGGCAGCTCTTGATGCATTTGGAAGAACTATCTGGCGGCGCCTGCTTGGACTAACATGGTCTGACAAAATTTCCAATGACCACCTACAACATCTGATTGGAGATAGATGGCTTTTTTCATCTGACATAATCCTGGAGCAACAAGCTAAGTGGCATGGACATTGTGTTCGTAAAGGCCTTGCCCCCATGATGTCAGGCCTTCCCTCTGGTACCAAAAGATATGCTGGGCGCCCTCATGCCAGGTGGATGGATGGCCTGAAAAGTTGGAGTGGATTGTCTGTATCTGATCTGGCTACTGCAGGGTGGTCCCGAATTCCACTTCAAAAACTTCAGCCAGACACTTTATATTCAATGACCCTAAGGAGTGCGTCAACGAGCCGCTAGGCTTACGGCGATTGATTGATTGATTGATGGGCGGCTGGCCATGGGGCAGGGAGGAGGAGGGGGTTTCCCAAAGATTTGCTAATCCTTTTTTGTGTATTGAACTTATAATATTTTGTGCACCTTCTATCTTGTTTTTCCACTGCAAGTAAAATATCTTACAACTGCCTGTGATAATAGTAATAAAAACAGGGGAAATCAGGACCACATGTGTTCTTGTGGGAGGAGGATCGGTCTACTAGTACGGCCCGAATATAATTGTATCAGATTATTGTCAATACATAAATATAACACAAAATGGCACCGCGATTCAGGGGCGCACAACTATGTTTGAGTTTGGGAGCGGGAGAAGGAGGGTGGAGGGGGGTTAAACTTAAACAGTGGTGAAGCTAGACTTTTTTCGGGAGGGAAAAGGAAGTAAAAATTCCCTAAATGTGGGACTTTTTGTCGACCCCTCTTTGGTCAGTTGACCGGTTTTCTAAACTGCTAAAGGGATTAAGCACCCATATACGTGTGGGAGACGTTTGAATTAGGGCGGTCTTGATTTTGTTCGAATAAGTGGAGTAGCCACCCACCCTTCCAAGGAAAATAGACAAAAATAAACATCAAGTATGCAAATCTAAAAGAAGTTGTGTTTACGATTGTTCTGGCAAAAATATAAATTATTTTCTCCATATCATTTTCTTTTGTATAGTTCTGCAATATTTTCTCTCAATATTCATCAAAGCTTCCTAGGGCTGAAATTGATGAAAAAATTACACGAAAATTGAAGCAAATTTTACAAAATGAAGCAAATTTCACAAACATGAATGCATGAAGGATGTTTTACGAAAATTGAAAAGTATTTCCAGAAAATTAATAAAAACTTCTCAAAAATTGTGGAAAATTTCCCGAAATAAAAAAATTAGACAAAAATGAAAGCAAATTTGTCGAAAATGAAGGTAAATGCGCGAATATTGAAGCTAATTTTACCAAAATTGAAAACAATTCTGGAAAATTTAAGACATTTTTACAATAATACGGAGGGAATTGCACGGAAATTGATGCAAATTTCACGGAAAAGAAGGAAATTGTGCCAATATTGAAGCAAATTTCACAAAAATGAAGGAAGGCAAAGCTATAAAAAGAAAAATCCGAATCCAATTATTATTCCCCTCCCCTCTGCCAAAAAAATCCGGAAAATTGTAGGAAAATGTCGCATATTATGAAGAAAAGCTTTTTGTGGAAATACTTCGTATATTTTGAAGAAAAACTTTGAATATTTTGAGGGCAAAGTAAGATATTTTGAGGGTAAATTTTCTAGAAAAAACTCCCGAATCAAGAATTTTGAGAAATAAGTCGGAAAGTTCCAATTTCTAAACTACAAGGCCTATAATTTCAGAACTTCAATACAAATTCGGTCTTCGGAAATATTGTGATCCTTTTTGTCAAGATGGCTGGCATAGCCTACTGAACTTTAAAAGACCGACCACTTTTCTCGGATTACCAAAACAATCCAACAAGGCCTGAATATTTTGTTGAGGCACATTTTCCGCCTTTTGGAAATTTTCGGCCAGGGGGAGCGACAGGGGCCGCTGTCCCCTCTAGCTACGCCACTGTGTTAAAAGATAACAAATCCTTGCTTAATCTAAGGTGTTATAGTGGAAATATTCCCATAGCATAAAGTTAGCACCGGTATGTTATAAAGGGTCGAATTCTAAATACAGAGTTTTCTGTCTGTAAGTTTTATCATTTGTCGATGATTGTTTTCACCGTCTTCATTTTGAATTCTTCATCTCCTCCGCCGTCAGCTGCGCTCCGAATCACTCGTTTCTGTACTGTAGGTGTATAGGCGGGAGGGGGGGGGGGGGGATCACAAAGGGTTGGGGGAGTCACAAAATAAAATTTGTCTACCGAAAGTTTGGAAAAATCATGAAATCACTGAGATACAAAAAACACACAAAAATGTAACTTATGAAAAAATGGGGCCAAAATTACCCCCCCTCCCCCCTCCAAATCTGCTCAACACACCTGTCAGGCCCGCCCGTCAGTTTCTCACAGATAGCAAAAGGTAAGTGCGCCAACGTCTACATGATGCTTTAACCTGTTTCAATATGTGTTGCGCATACATTGAGCTAGCTACATTTACTGTACAAACACGTATTCGCTTGGTTGGATATCCGAGAACTTCGTGACCCGAGATCATATGCCAATAACAATGACAACAGTTTATTTCCAGCTTTGTACATCAACATCAAACACATTAACAAAATAATATATGCATACTCTCTCTCTCTCTCTGGTGCCGAGTCTAAAACAGACATTGGCGATCATGGCCCTCCAGTCACTTCTGTTTAGAGCTAAATGCATAAACTTATTGTTACATAGGCTGTTGTTGGTTGCCCAGTTGTTTAAGCTTTGGAAATATTTAACTGGCTGCCTTCCTCTTCTTCTTTTCCCCTCAATTTTCCTACATACTGCAAGCTGTTCCAACCTACCCTCCCAATAAACATGCCCAAAATTTCATCTGTCTCCTTCTGATGGCATGGAGTTTGCTGGTAAGGACCTACTACTATGTATACCTAACAAAATAAATAAACATAACTAAAAAAAGGAGGAAAAAAGAAGTATAATACTTATTTATCAATTCCTCCAACAGGTCACATACAAAAACTCAAATCAATATTAGAATGGCTGGAAAGAAAAGAGAAAGAGAGAGGGGGAAAAAAAGAGCAAAAATCAAACATCTACAGTGATGACTAACTAATAGGTTATCCTTGGCAATTTGTTAAAAGTGCCATTTAATTAATTTTTCCTTATACTTTGTTCTAAAAATATGAATGTTATTACAGTTGGTAACCTTTTCATCACATACATTCCAAAAGTTTAACTCCAGTGATAGAGATGCAGTGCTGCTTTTTGGTTGTTCGAACATATTTCTGTTTAAATTTATTCTTATATTTTGTATTATAACTGTAATTTAGAGTTGATTAAAAAATACATTTGAAGATTACATGGCAATTACATACGAAAAGCCTTATACATAAAAATGGCAGTTTTAAGTTCAGTAATCTGAAGCAAAGTCAATATATATCTCATTTTATAGAATAATTCAGAAGTGTGATCAAGATAATTTGCCTTAAAACAATTCTAATAGCTCTTTTTTGTTTCAAGAATAAGGGTAACATATTTGAATAATATGTATTATCCCAGACCTCAGCACAATATGAAATATATGGTAGGAAAAGAGTGCAGTATAAAGTACGAAGAGCATCCCTATGTAATAAATGGCTGGCGCGGTAAAGTGCTGCTATACTCTCAGATACTTTACTTGATACATGAGAAATGTGGTCCTTCTAATTAATCTTACCATCAATTAACGCACCTACAATTTTTGTGACATGGACCTTTTCAATATTAGGATCAGTAATAGATTTGTTTTTAATTTATAATTTGTGAGTAACATATAATTAGTTTTACTCACATTAAGTGACAGATTATTGACATTAAACTATTGGTGAAGCTTATTCAATTCACTGCTAACCTGTCTACATAAAATTTCAACTTCACTATTAGAACAAAATATATTCGTATCATCCGCAAATAGTATACATTTTAGTACGCTTGATACATTACATATGCTATTAATATAAGATAATGAATAATTTAGGCCCAATGATTGAGCCTTGGGGAACACCACAAACTATACTATAAAGATCTGAATTAACATCATTTAAGTGTACATACTGTTTCCTATGACTTAGATAACTATCAATCAAGTTATACACAATGCCACGAATTCCATAGTGCTGAATTCCATAGTGCTGTAACTTCTTTAATATCTTATGGTTAACTGTGTCAAAAGCTTTCTTTAAGATCAATGAAGACACCAACAATTGCCTTCCTATTGTCTAGCGAAGTTGTGATTTCCTCTAGTAATTATAATATAGCCATTGAAGTAGATCTACCTGATCTAAAACCATTTTGGCTTTTACTCAGTATATGGTGTTTGTCAATAAAAATGTCTAATCTATTATCAAAAAGTTTTTTCTAAAATTTTAGAAAATTGTGGCAAAAGAGAAACTGGACTATAATTTGTGAAGTTGTTCATTTCACCAGATTTAAATATGGGTATAACCTTATAGCTGTTTTTATACCATCGACGACGATGAGTGAACACACAATTACAATGACGGGGTCGTCGCCAGCGTGTTCGGTTATGATAGTACTTAGTAGGCCTAAGAATGCTATCACGAAACGCTTGATACGACCCGGACGAGAACACAGGTACGACGTACGGACAGACATAACATTAACAACCAAGTCAATGTCCACGACCTTTGATAACCAGTTGTGGTGCACTGGCGAATTTTAAAGTTCCAGTTACAAATGATCTGTTACAAATAAAAGTTACAGATTTAGCAATATCATTAAACCGCGCCTATTGCAGTGAAAACAAAGCGATCGGCTGTGTTTGTTTACACGCACACAGTGAACACATACGGACTTGCCCACGTGTATCGTGCAAAGCTCTGTTTTAATTTTCGCTCCAGCAAATGACGTAACTTCCCGGAAGTGACGTCCCCCAACATATACATAACATACAGCTCGCATGTACCATTGATCGATTGGGCAAAAGGAACTTGACGTTGTGCATGAACTTGCATGCGGGGAATGCCCGACGTAACGAACGTCTTTGTTCTTGCTTGCACCTTGCAACCAACGGAAAACAGCTGAAACAACTGTTACATTTCATTAACCACCCTTATGGCTCTTACGAAGGAGAAGTCATATGAAATTCTCGGTCTCGAGAAAGGTAATTTTCTTTGTTGTTTTGTTTTTAGTGTAGATCTAGCCTAACGCGATGTATAAATGAGGCATAACGTTAGGCTAGCCTAAGATTACCAAGGTGGACTTATTCTTTTAGGCCAAGGGCCACAACTGTAGGCTGCTATGATGGAAACTATTGCGTTCTTTGGGGTAACTAGAATACCCCGTCACTCGACAAGTATACCTTTTTTCTTTTTTGTAGACGCCGTCCATACTGTGTTAGTGTTACATGGTTGGGTTTATCTTTTAATTTGGGAGACACAGTGTCACCGTGACTCGTTTCCCTTCAGATTGTGAGGGGGTGTATGTTTGATGGGGGGTATCTGTTTTGATCTTGGAGACGCTGTTGGCGTGAGGTGTAGCAATAGCATATCAAGGTTTAACGAGCCGAAAGCATCTAGTGCTGGACAATATCAAGATGGCCACGGCCTTTGGTTATTTGATAACCAGTTGTGAACTCACTGGTTGCAGCAGGGAGTTGTTGGTTGCAGACACACCCGGATACGAACCCGGGTAATTTAAGTAGTTTCTTGCATTGGGCCTGGAGTGATTCAAGAATGAAACATCAATTAATTAATATGCAACTTATAATATTTATTCATTTTCTTTAAAATAAGATAAATATATGGTGGGGGTTTATCTTTTAATTTGGGAGATGCTGTCGCTGTGTCATCACTCGTTTTCCTTGAGATATGAGTATAAGAAGGTGTATGTTTGATGAGTGTGTATGTTTTCATCTTGGAGATGCCGTTGCCGTGTGGTGTAAGTTTAAGTGGAGGAAATGAAGCGTATTGCAACAGCATACAAAATGTGACAAAGATTTGGGAGATTAATTTTAACAGAAAATGTATGTAGGTAAACCACGGAGAGGCCGTGATACCTATATGTGGCGGGATATTCTATAGTTAAGCTGAAAATTTGTAACTTAGTGTTAGATGTCATTGAGGAAAAAGTTTAAAAGATCATTTTTTGAAAAGTGTTAACATTTCGTTATTTTTTTGGAATATTTTGATATTAGTTGTACAAAAAATCGCCTAGGCCCTAAACTCTTGTCATTTTGAGTGTCTTCTCCCAAATGTCAGTGTTTTTTCAAAGTATTAATGTCATAGGCTGAAAGCAGTTTGAGAGCTGATCAGAGGGGATAAGAAAGTAGTGGTGATTATTTGCTGTAAACAAGGTTTTATCCTTACTTTAGGTTAGGGAGAGGGGACGAGTTAATTTTTAAAATCAAAATTTGATGTGTATAGGTACTCATCATGAGAAATGCTTAGAATATAAATATTTGCAGGGCAAGGTATTTTTGTGAATGTGAGAAGAAAGTTTCTTCAATTTTTTCTGTTGAAATTATTAAACAAGTCACATTTGAGGCTGGTTTCCATTGAGGCCACTGTGGCCACATGTCATCTTTCAGTTATTCTGTAAAGCCCTAGTTTAGTGGTGCAATTTTGGCAAAATGAATTTCTTATAATATAACTTTATTCCGGTATTAAATTAAAATGAAATGTGAAAGATAGTTGGCACGATGATTACAAAAAAAATTGTTAAAATATTATGTAGTAATTGAAAATATTCTTGTTCAATTTTTGTTTTGAAAATGAAATTTCAGCCCAAGGATAAAAACTTAATTTAAATGAATAAATTAAGAAACAGTTAGTTCTATACTACAATTTTTCCAGTTTACTAATGGTTAGATAAGTTATCTTTTATGAAAGACAACAATCAAAGAAGCAATGGAAGTATTAAAATTGTATTCATGATGAATGACACTGATGTGATTTTGTTAACAAAATATCAATCAACATTGGCTAAAAATGGATAGTTTTTAAAATGTTTTAATATACAAACTTTTGCGTGATTTGTTATGATGAATGGGCAGACTTCATATTCTCCAATAAAGCCAATTGTTTTTGCATTTTTTGTCCAAAGTCAAAAATAGATACTGTAGTATCCGATTTACATCACAACCAATGTTTATGCACTTGTCAATTGTGTGACTCATTCCTACACCCTCGGACAAGGTGAGTTATTGCACCAAAGTTGGTGGACAAAGCATGTACATTGACGCACCCCTCAGTCACGGTGACTGACATTTTTTTGTGAAATGACTTACCTCAAATCGATCACCTCTATACAAAGTCAATGGGCCTGAAGTAAATTGTCCCACCCCGAGTCACTCTGGTGACTGACAATTTGGTACAATGACGCACTTGTGAGTCACTTTCATATGTCAATGACTCACCTTTGACTGACATTGGCGGGGGTAGTAGGGGTGAGTCATACAACTGACAAGTGCATTACACTCTGTAGTCATCAAGAGTTGCATGGAACCTAATACAGTCAGTTGTGCTGTGAGTCATGTTTATTGTTTTAGGAAGTGTTTCCTGTGAAACGGTCTTTGAGAAAGAATGTCAGATAGCATGTATTATTCAGTACTTGAGTGTTTCTTATTTTGATTTTGTATTGCAGGTGCTGAGACAGAGGATATTCGAGCAGCATATAAACGATTAGCTTTACAATGGCACCCTGATAAACATAAAAATTCTGATGAATCTACAAAAGTAAGTATTGTAAAGTTCTTTCAGTTATTAAGGATTTAGTTCAGTGGTGAAGTGGGTTTATATTATGTAATAGAGGAATGCAAAAGAAAGACAATAGGGATGAAAGTATTCAAAAATCTGTATTTTTTTTATCGGAGAATTTTCAAATAAAAATGTTTAGCAGCGTAACCCTCTGCAAAAAATTTCAAAAACACTTTTTCAATCAATAGTGAGAGTTGAATTACATTTCAGTAAAATGCATTCAACAGTTGGTCACAAAGGGAGTGTGTGACATCACTCTTAGATTTTCTACACCAGTCATTTTCAAACAAAATTAGTGACTAGTAATACATCTTGAATGGGCCAAGATATTGGAGTAGTGCCTTTAAATTGTCTTGTGTGTGTATGTGTGTGTCTTTGTCTTCAGTCATACAGGAAGGACAGGTGTCTAACCACTTCATTAAACCTTTAAAGGAATACAGAGCTTAATTGTACCTTCTTTTTAATTGTATTGGAGAGTGATAAATACAGTACATATGAAATACAGAGAGTTTATTTAGAACATATGGCAAATCCCTGTTTAAATACACAAAGAGTACTTTTGCTATTGTGCATGGAAAAGTTGGGCATGCTATGATGTATTACACAGGATGTCGTTAGAACATTTCAAGAGTGGTGCGAGGAAAGTAGAGCTTGCAGACTGGGAGAAACTGACTTTTTAGGACTTACTAATAAGTATTACAACTTCTTTTAGAGCAAAGATTATCTAACAGCATATGTCACTTTTTGTTTTCCAAATTAAGAACCATCAATGTTGCTCAAAGTTAAGAGGGTAGCACATATTTAGAATCCAGTTACAAATTCATGGCAGGTCCCTTGAGGGGTGCTCCACGCTGCCCCTTTTTACTAAGCATTCAACATTTTATTCACAAAACCATACTTTTGAAAAATATTTGCCTTCTTTTCATGCTTATTACAGCTCCCCAATAGATTCAGGGAAAGTACTTGTTGTTTTGATTACTCCCTTATTTACAATTTAAGTGCCTTCAAACCTACCTTCAAAGTGCCCTTTATGTATTATAGATGCCCCTTCTGGTCAGTGACACCCTGCCCCTTTCGGGATCAATCTCGTGGTTTGGATGGGTTGATAATACTTTGAAAATTTTGCTTAACAATTTAGAACCATTTGATCTGCGTGTTCTTGAAATGGAGATGGAAAACTTTTCTCAAACCCATTGCTTTTTTTGTAAAGTTTGGAAATGATATATGAATTTCCAATGTGCAAAAAAAATTCTTCTAGCATTTGAATGAGCTTGGGTGATATTTACCTTCAGACAATATTGAAATATCGCTAGATATAAATATCGATAATATCATAACTGTTTTGTACCAGGTAATATTGCTCCATCACAAAAAAGGGAAAGTACAAATTTTAAAGTAAATTGACAGAATTGAATGGGAAATATGTGCATAAATCTTCAAATAAACACCCATTATTCTACAAGGATTGAAATTCCGTAAGTTGGAAATACGGCATTATCCGCAAACTTCATACCATCGGCCTCAAAGGCCATCTCCCCATCTACAAGCAACACATCACCAACCTGAAACTAAAATGCAACAGCTCCCTGAACCTTCTCCGCCTTCTCTCCAACACCACTTGGGGTGCGAACCCATGCTCTCCTTAAAATCACCATTTATGCCAAGCTTGACAATGGCAATATTGTCTACTGTGTCGCTCACAACTCATACCTCAACCACATGAAGACCATCCAAAAATAAGCCCTCAGGCTTTGTCTAGGTGCCTACAGGACCTCTTCAATCACCAGCCTTCATGTTGAAGCCATTGAACCCCCCTTTCTACTTAGATGTAGAAAGCTTAGCCCCTCCTATGCCTTTAGAGTCCTCACCAACATCCAGAGCCCTGTTTACAACCTCATTAGGTACCCCAATTTCTCCACCCTCTTTGATAGGACTAAAACCCTATCCCCTCCCTTCAGCTTACGCATTAGATCAGACCTCTTCCATCTCGGCATCAACCCCGCCACTCTCGGCACCTTCTCCTGGCCCTTTTTTTCTCCTTGGCAGACCCCTAGCTTGATTTAAAAAGTGGCAGGGTGCTAGACTTGTTGAGGGGCACTATTGATTCGTGTGCGAAGCACTGCATCTTTTCGCCATGGAGTGCAGGGGCTCAATCCCATGGTGAAGAAGCTCTGGGATTTTAGCTATAATCATACCTCAGAATGATATTCTGATTGATAAGGACCATTCATGAGCCAAACAGGACAATTGCTTACTATGCTATCATTGTGTGTTCTGTATCCATGTAAGGTTTTTCATTTATGAGATTAATTAAGATTAATTAATATATATTTTTTCTCATGAGGGGCAGGGTGGACCCCCAGAGGGGCAGGGCAGGCCCAAGGAGGGGCAGGGTGGGCCGTCCCTGTAAAACAGCAAAGCTAGGGGTTTGCTTGGGCCACCCCCCCCTTCTATCCACCTGGGCCTCTCTACTCATCACAAAACACAAAACCCTCCCTTCTATCCACCCGGGCCTCTCCACTCATCACAAAACTCCTCCCTTCTATCCACCTGGGCCTCTCCACTCATCACAAAACCCCTCCCTTCTATCCACCTGGGCCTCTCCACTCATCATCACAAAACCTCTCCCTTCTAGCTACCTGGGCCTCTCCACTCATCACAAAACCTCTCCCTTCTATCCACCTGGGCCTCTCCACTCATCATCACAAAACCTCTCCCTTCTAGCTACCTGGGCCTCTCCACTCATCACAAAACCCCTCCCTTCTATCCACCTGGGCCTCTCCACTCATCACAAAACCCCTCCCTTCTATCCACCTGGGCCTCTCACTCATCATCACAAAACCCTCCCTTCTATCCACCTGGGCCTCTCCACTCATCATCACAAAACCTCTCCCTTCTAGCTACCTGGGCCTCTCCTCTCATCACAAAACCCCTCCCTTCTATCCACCTGGGCTTCTCCACTCATCATCACAAAACCTCTCCTTCTAGCTACCTGGGCCTCTCCACTCATCACAAAACCCCTCTCTTCTATCCACCTGGGCCTCTCCACTCATCACAAAACCTCTCCCTTCTAGCTACCCGGGCCTCTCCGCTCATCACAAAACTCCTCCCTTCTATCCACCTGGGCCTCTCCACTCATTACAAAACCCCTCCCTTCTATCCACCTGGGCCTCTCCACTCATCATCACAAAACCTCTCCCTTCTATCTACCTGGGCCTCTCCACTCATCACAAAACACAAAACACCTCCCTTTTATCCACCTGGGCTTCTCCACTCATCACAAAGCCCCTCTTCTATCCACCTGGGCCTCTCCACTCATCACAAAACCCCTCCTATCCTCCTGGACTTCTCCACTCATCACAAAACCCCTCCCTTCTATCCACATGGGCCTCTCCACTCATCACAAAACCCCTCCCTTCTATCCACCTGGGCCTCTCCACTCATCACAAAACCCCTCTCTTCTATCTACCTGGGCCTCTCCACTCAGCACAAAACACAAAACCCCTCCCTTTTATCCACCTGGGCTTCTCCACTCATCACAAAGTCCCTCTTCTATCCACCTGGGCCTCTCCACTCATCACAAAACCCCTCCTATCCACCTGGGCCTCTCCACTCATCACAAAACTCCTCCCTTCTTTCCGCCTGGGCCTCTCCACTCATCACAAAACCCCTCCCTTCTATCCACCTGGGCCTCTCCACTCATCACAAAACACAAACCCACCCTAACTTCTTCATCAATCTCCACAACCAAGTCAAAGACCAACTCTCGAACTACACCTCCATCTATACTGATGGCACCAAGGAAGGCAACAAGACAGCTGTTGCTGCCGTCATCCAAGACATCACCCTCAGTAGCAGACTTCCCGACTACTCTTCCATCTTTTCAGCTAGGCAAAGGCCATTCTCCTCGCCCTTAACTTTATTGAGTACTCTCCGCTCAGCCACTTTGCCATTTTTTCCGACTCAAAGGCTGTTCTTACTTCTTTACTCCATCTTAAATGGGATAACTTCACATCCCACCTCCTTCTCTGGAAATTCCTTTCGTCCACCCTCTGCAGGAAAAGTATTTTTTTCTTCTGGATACCCAGCTATGTTGGCATCCCTAGCAATAACAGGGCTGATGCAGCCACTAAGCTTGCCCTCAACCTACCCCTTTCCCAAAACCCTTTGTGACATTAAACAGCTTATCGCTTCCCTTGTTCGTGACCACTGGCAAACCTCATGGAAACTCACAAATTGATTACAAACTCCATGTCATTCAGCCCACCATTCCGATCAAACCCACCATCAACAACCTCTCTCGTATCGCCAACGTTCATATTACACGTCTTAGAATAGGTCATACCCACCTCACTCACTCCCACCTCCTTATTGGCTTCCCCAACCCCTCTGCAACAATTGCCATTGCACCCTCACAGTCCATCACGTTCTCCTTGCTTGCCCCCTCTACAACCTTCCCAGAGCTTTCCTCGCTCCCCACAACTCAGTTGCTGAGTTCTTCCAAAAATTCCTCCAGATAAAATTATCTCCTTCTTTCATCATGCTTCCCTCTATGACCATATTTAATTCTCCTTTCTGACTTTTTGTCCTTGTATTTCTCTCATTCTCCCCTGTTTCCTTTCCTTCCTACATCTAGAATGTTGTGACCTTTTCAGGCACAATTTGACCCTCGTTGTCGTGGTGCTGTTAAGCCCTCATCATTCCCTCTATGACCATATTTAATTCTCCTTTCTGACTTTTTGTCCTTGTATTTCTCTCATTCTCCCATGTTTCCTTTCCTTCCTACATCTAGAATGTTGTGACCTTTTCAGGCACAATTTGACCCTCGTTGTCGTGGTGCTGTTAAGCCCTCATCATTCCCTCTATGACCATATTTAATTCTCCTTTCTGACTTTTTGTCCTTGTATTTCTCTCATTCTCCCATGTTTCCTTTCCTTCCTACATCTAGAATGTTGTGACCTTTTCAGGCACAATTTGACTCTCGTTGTCGTGGTGCTGTTAAGCCCTCATCAAACAAACATTATTAGTTCATGTATAGTACAATATCGGTGGAAATCATATTGATATAACAATATGACCCTTGAACTCAATATTTACTATATCGATATGGGTCAATATTGAATAATATCGATATATCGCCCAAGCTTACATTTGAATCCATCTTCCATTTGAATTCATCTGCACAATAAAAAGTATACGGGCCATGGTACATTTTGGGTACTGTTTATGGCAGCATTACATTGCAATAAAAATCCTTGTAAGGATGGTTAAGATTAAGGTTTCTTCTGAAATGTTTGGATATAAATTAGAACTTGATTGTCTATATAGGTGAATAGTACCCAAATTTGTACAGCAGGGCGAGGAGTGTTAAAATTGTTTCAAAATGCTTGCAAAACATAGCAAATTCACTTGTTGTTATTTAATTTCTGCATCTGTTTAAACAAACCATGGGTCTTTATTTTTGACAATGTGGAGTAACTGGTAATTTAAAGACTTAATATACAGTAGGCCCCTACTCAAGTTTTGTGATATTTCTTGCTTATTTTTATGATACCAAACGTTTCTTGCTTATTCCTTGCTTATTTTTCAACCAATTTTTCAATTGTGTAGACACCGTATAGTACAGTATGTACTGTAGAAGGGTGGCGGGTGCTTGTAATTGAGTGCAATTCTCAGGAATAACCGGAAGTTTGCAAGTTTTGTGGTGTTTATTGTTGTCCAGTACAATCAGTTGCACAATAATTTCACATTTAAACGTTTAAATGAATGAATATGTTACCATTTAAACCTGTAGGTTATTAAACGTAAATGCACTGCCCTAGGATAGTGGGCACGTACAGCAAATCATTTTCTTGCTGACAGAAAACTTTCTAATATAACATTGCAGCAGAACTTCATAGAATATTAAAGATAACAAATCTTATACTGTGTAGTAGAAAATTGTACCAGCATTAATTCAGTATGTTTACTGCATTAATCTTGATAAATTTGGGGTTTATTGTGTGATTTTTATACCAAAGACTTGAATCAGTCAACTGCATTTAATGGTCATATGCTTATTGAAGCATTTGTAGGAAATTTTAGATTGGAAATATTGTATTGAAACGCTTGTATAATGACTACATGCATATTATTGTGTAGACACTGTATTGTACATACAGTATGTACTGTAGAAACATCCGTTAGGGTGGCGGGTGCTTGTAATTGAGTGGAATTCTCAAGAATAACCAGAAAATTGCAAATTAGTTTTGTATATTGATTAAAAGGATTAGTTCAGTGGTTAAGCATGTGCATCTTATATGAAAGAGGACAAAAAAAAAAAAAAAAAAATGGTGAAGAAAGCATTGCAAAATCTTATTCCATTAAGAAGATATTCAAGTTTAACATTTGGTGTCATTTCAGTAGAAAGTTACAACTGAAATCAGACTAGCTGTGATGTCACAGCCTCAGATTCCTCAAAGTATTTAAATTATTTTTTGTCAAACTTTCTTCAGGTGATATATTATAAATACATGTACCCATCCTAGATCCAGTTTTGACTACTTTTTTAACATATCCCATGGTTTTTAAGCCACAAAATTGCAAGACAAAATATGATAGAATACATAAAGACTTTCAGGAATCTAAGGCTATGACATCACAACTAGTCTGATATCAGTCGTTTCTACACAGATGATATCAAACTTTAAACTTAAATATCTCCTTCACGGAATAAGATTTTTGAATGCTTTCTTTACCATTTTATTTCTTTTGAAGTCCACTTTCTTATAAGATAAACATGCTTGACCACTGAACTATTTCTTACCTGATTCACGTAATGCCTCAAAAATTATACAAATCAGGGTCAAGCTTGCTCTTGTTAAGGATAGGGTGTCAGTGATCAAAAGGGGGATTTGAGGAGATAGGGCGCTGCCCAGAGGCCATCCCTTTAAATCAAGCACTGCTATACCCCCGACCCTACCCAGGTCCCACGCCCCACAGAGGTCAACATTTAACCAAGATGTACATTCTAAATCCAAGCATTTCAAAGTTAAAAATATTTTCCCCCTGAAACTACAGTAGGTAAACAAATATTTCTTTATATGATTATATGATTATTATTTATATGATTATTTATATGATTTGTTAAACATAACAAAAGTGTGTGTTAGGGGGTGGGGGGGGGGGGGGAGAGGAAGGCCCCTGTGAATTATGGCCCTGGTTTTTACAGTAACTTGATATGATTTTTAGTTGTCCTTGGCAGACGGCTAATTGACTTTGTCAAAAAAGGAAGAAATGCAAGAAAATGTCTTGTGACTTTTTAGAGAAAAAAAAATATATAGAGAGTGTCCAAAAATGTCCAAAGAGTTTCAAGATGTATACACACTTCTTAAAGGAATATTCCCATGTTTTTTCGTAACCTTTCATAAGAAAGAGAAAAATATTAGAAACAATTTAGTACAAAAATCATGTTGATATGATATTCCCTACCAGAAGATATTCAAATTTTATGGTTCACAAAAAATGCCAATAAACGAATAAGAAAAGGCTCAGTATGACATCACAGCAACACATTCTCCCACAAAGTTAATGTATTTCATTAAAATCTTATTAACCTTTTTTATTAGTAAAACCTGCTAGAAAATTGGGTTGATGAAAGTGAAGTATTTATATACATTGCCAAATATACCCTACTTCTATAACTTTGAAAAATTGTTTCTAATCATACAGAAACAACCAATTATCGGTCCAAGAAATATATTAACATTTGCAATGGAATTGTCTCAATAACATCATCAAACACGAATTCATCACACTGTACAAAAACTTTAAAATGCACTTATGAAATCTTTAAAAAAGATCTATATCTCCTAAACTGATTATGATATCAACCTGATTTTTGTACCAAATTGGCTTTAAAAAAAATGCTTGTTCAAATACAATTTTACAAAAAAATATGGGAATATTCCTTTAAAGGACATGTATGTGGGCATCTTTTCTTCCAGCTTGAAGAAAGTGTGGTAAGCATCAGGAGATGTGTTGCAAAACTCAAAAAAGCCCAGAATTTTGTCCTTAAAGAAAATGAGGATCTCCTCAGGACAATGGAACAAAAAGAATTCTTGAGATGTCCACAAAACCCCTCAACAACACAACTTTCTCAATCCCCCATCCATGGCCCCATTTCAGTGTTCTAGTGACCCCATCCATGGCCCCATTTCAGTGTTCCAGTGAGAAAAATCCTTTGTGAACTTCCAATTGGCTTGATGTACAGTAGTTTATCTTGTGATTTGCTAAAGTTAAGAGAGTTTCAAAGGGTTGAGTTTTTTTTTTTTTTTTTGCCAAAAAGGTCAGTTGCTGTAATTCATTTTGTTGGCTAGAACTTTGCAACATGTTTTGCAAAAGGGCTTGTACCTGTATACATGGTGTACATCCCATAGTGTTCCTGTGTTCGTTCAGTGACTAACTATATACAGTATACTGCACTGAATATTTGCTTTGCTGTGCAGATATGGGATTACTCTCTTGTCACATCAGTTACAATACTGCACTTGTATGGCTAGTCATATGGTCAGGTGTGATTTACTGTACTGCATTTCCATAGCCAAGGATTATTTTCATATCGATTATACAGCATTCCAATTCTTTTGTACAAAATAAAGGTCATACCACTGGAGTGATTAAAATGAGATAATGCAAGGTAAGGTAAAAGTTTGTGTGTTGGTACTGTGGAAAACCTTGGATGTTAATGCTATTTGTTATGGGAGGTGGAATTACATAATTGACTTGGATGACAGTATGTTTCATGAACCTATTAGTGTGGAAGTGGAAGTGGGGTTTAGAGGAGAACTGAGGAGACACTCCAATACTTTTAGGGCTTAAAGCGAATTTGTGTGTCGTCTATTTGCAGTGCAGTACATGCGAATGTTTTGTTATTTCTATGTCAACTTATCACAAGATGAAACTTAACTTGTAAGCAAATTATTACAAAACGCTTCTGTCGTTAGTTTGATTTTAAAAGGAGGAATGGAATTATAGTACAAAAAATCACCATTTTTTTGTCAGGTATCAATTTTAAAAATTCAGTTACAATTGATCTACTATTTAGGTCAAATATTAGAAATTGATTACCAGAATCAGTGCTCAAAAAACTTTTGGAGAACCAGGTGCCCTATGGGCTATCAGCTTGTTCATATTGGTAGCCCGACAAGGCCAGTTGGTAGCCCGACAAGGCCAGTTGGTAGCCCGACAAGGCCAGTTGGTAGCCCGACAAGGCCAGTTGGTAGCCCGACAAGGCCAGTTGGTAGCCCGAAAGGCCAGTTGGTAGCCCTACAAGGCCAGTTGGTAGCCCGACAAGGCCAGTTGGTAGCCCGACAAGGCCAGTTGGTAGCCCGACAAGGCCAGTTGGTAGCCCGACAAGGCCAGTTGGTAGCCCGACAAGGCCAGTTGGTAGCCCGACAAGGCCAGTTGGTAGCCCGACAAGGCTAGTTGGTAGCCCGACAAGGCCAGTTGGTAGCCCGACAAGGCCAGTTGGTAGCCCGACAAGGCTAGTTGGTAGCCCGACAAGGCTAGTTGGTAGTCCGACAAGGCTAGTTGGTAGCCCGACAAGGCTAGTTGGTAGTGTTCCAAGGACAATCGGTTTGCCGATCATATCGGGCTGATTATGGCTGATTGGCAGCATAATTGGATCAGTGAATTGCCAATCTGATTATTGCAATTTCATTCTCATTTATTTTTAGATTTATTCTTTTCTTTCTCAAATGTTAAAACATGAAAAGCGGAGAAATAAAAAAGCAAAAATATAATGATGATGACGAAAAATGTATTTTTTTATTTACTTTTCAACATGTATGCTCCTCATTATCTTAAACCTTCCATGTTGATTTAATAAATTATCTATGATCACTTTCACTGCCCACAGCATTTTTATCACAATAAGTACCATCATTAAAAAGTAATCGGAAATTTGATCAGATCAGGCTGATTATGAGAAAATATAATTGGTTATCTGCAGAACCCATTACATGTAATTGTTGGAACACTACTACATTGGTAGCCAGAGTTATTACTAGTTTTGCAGGTGTCGAGTGAAATTCTTGGTAGCCCCGGGCTATCAGCGAATTGGATTTTGTGAGCACTGAGTATAATGATTGAGAGGGCTTGGCCTTCTTAAAACCCTGATTTTCAAACACATTTACATGTAGAGAGAGAATCTCGTCTCAAGAAAATTGCTAGACCTGTCACCAATAGATCCGATACATACTAGTAACATCACTTCTGCTGCGGTAATGGATTAACTTGTTTGTGATTGTGTAAATATTTGGACCAATCAGAAATGTTGGATTGTAGTGTAGTTTTCTCCTTGTTAACACGATATACAGCCTTTAATGTAAAATGGAAGACCACCTTGAGTTGGAGTCCCTGTACTTTGCAACTCAACAACATCAGGAAAATAGCAGTGAGGATCCTCAGTTTATTGGGCACATACTGTGCTTTTCTATTGTAGAAATATTAGATATTGCCATACATTTGAA
Organism: Chiridota heheva; assembly: GCA_020152595.1. Classification (NCBI taxonomy): domain Eukaryota; kingdom Metazoa; phylum Echinodermata; class Holothuroidea; order Apodida; family Chiridotidae; genus Chiridota; species Chiridota heheva. Next base: position 2,508,525 of record JAIGNY010001288.1, on the reverse strand, counting down.
TAGTGATTGATTTTATTCAAGAAATGTGAATTTACAAGGCTAATTAACAATGCTTTTTTATCAACTTTCTGTTTATCAGTACAGGTGCCTGCATGTAATTTACCATTTTAGAAATTCAGCTGTTAAGTATACAGTATGTATAAATACATAATAAAAATGCAGTGCTGCATGCATGATCAATATATGCAGTGCTATGATCAATATATGTGTCAACTAGAGCTTGTTAGAAAAGAAATAGTGTTTGTTATTTTTTGATGCATTTCCAACTACAACTGTTTTACTTCCCAGGAAGTTAGGGCCCCTGGTGGTGGGTAAGGGATCATGTGATGGGTAAAGGATCATGTGATGGGTAAGGGATTATGTGATGGGTAAGGGATTATGGGATGGGTAAGGGACCATGTGATGGGTAAGGGATCATGTGATGGGTAAGAGATCATGTGATGGGTAAGGGATCATGTGATGGGTAAGAGATCATGTGATGGGTAAGGGATCATGTGATGGGTAAGGGATCATGTGATGGGTAAGGGATCATGTGATGGGTAAGGGATCATGTGATGGGTAAGGGATCATGTGATGGGTAAGGGATCATGTGATGGGTAAGGGATCATGTGATGGGTAAGGGATCATGTGATGGGTAAAGGATCATGTGATGGGTAAGGGATCATGTGATGGGTAAGGGATCATGTGATGGGTAAGGGATCATGTGATGGTAAGGATCATGTGATGGGTAAGGGATCATGTGATGGGTAAGGGATCATGTGATGGGTAAGGGATCATGTGATGGGTAAGGGATCATGTGATGGGATGGGGATCATGTGATGGGTAAGGGATCATGTGATGGGTTAAGGATCATGTGATGGGTAAGGGATCATGTGATGGGTAAGGGATCATGTGATGGGTAAGTTATCATGTGATGGGTGAGTGATCATGTGATGGGTAAGTGATTATGTGATGGGTAAGTGATTATGTGATGGGTAAGGGATCATGTGATGGGTAAAGGATCATAAGGGAAAAAATCAACCACAAACAGCTTCAGCATGGATAACCAGCTGTACACTTTCCTAGGGTTTCTTGCATTGTTCAATACCTTCACCCATTTCCTTTTGGTTTATTTGGCAATTCTGTGATGAATGCCACTCATGGAATAGCCCCACTGCCTTAGGTCCATAGCCCTCTTTACAGCCTACCCTCCCCTAGCCTACCCCTCCCTCCTGAGACTTGCGATGGCAAATCCATGGTCTATGGTGGATATAACTTTAAATCATTTTATTGTACATGTATATGGTATCAATCAAATCAGAGAGTATTTTAGTGAAATTATTGCAGCAGTATACCTAATTAAGACAAATTCTTAACTACTTGTTGTCATTTTTCTTTTACAGAAATTTCAGGAGATTTCCTCAGCTTATAAGTGTTTAACATCAAAGGATGAAGAACAAGAAGTTGATTTTATGGGATTTGTAAGTTTTTCTCTATTCTTTCTAAAAAGATTTGTTACTAAACAGAAAGATCATATTTTCTCTCCAGTGTATTGTATCAGATTTAACTAATATTCCCATTACTAGTCACTCAGTCATAAAGCTATGCATAAAATTGTAAAAGAAAAGTCTAGGTGAATCTTATGAAAGTAATTCTACATGTGATGAAAAAATACACCTGTCATGAATCTGATGATACCTCATGCTTGCCTTTAAATACCAACACTGTTTGTTTGGTGGGTACTACATTTGAACTATAGCAATTCTTTGAAAAGTGAAATGCTTGCATTTACAAGGTGTTTTGAAGTTCTTTGTTAAAAATAGGGGCAAACATTCTTGGTTCTCAAGATTATGCTGTCATGACATGGCTTTACCACGTATTGATTATCGTGGGGAAAAATATCGCGATATATCGTAGTCTCGCGACACTTTTTAAGAAAACTGACTCAAAGACACAAATTGTTAATATCACTAACCTTATATGATTATGGAGTTACAAATTACTCCATGATATGATAAACGCAAAAAATTATTTGCAGATCTAGCAGACGACATGATCGCAAAACTATTACGTTCATCACGCATCATGCACGTGTTTGGTAATTCAGCCAACGTGACCATGAATCATTGAATTGAGAGCCCGAGTGGCACATTCTACACCAATTTGTTGTTCTTTTTGCCAACTTATATCGGCGCGTGCCATTGTGTGGTGATGGAACACGATTTTTGATTAGTTGTTTTTATGTTTCATGATTATTTTGTACGTTTTTATTGGCCTAAACTTGACTTTTAGATTAAGTACCCCAACGTTAGAATTGTAATGCACTTGTCAATTGTGTGACTCACCCCTACACCCCCTGACAAGGTGAGTCATTGCACCAAAGTGGGTGTTCAAAACATATACATTGACGCACCCCTCTGTCACTTAGGTGACTGACATTTCTTGTGCAATGACTTGCGCAAAATCACTCACCTCTGTAGAAAGTCAAGAGGTCTGAAGTAAATTGACTCACCCCTAAGTCACTCGGGTGACTGAAATTTGGTACAATAATGCACATGTGAGTCACTTTTTCATGTCAATGACTCATCTTTGACATTGCCGGGGGTAGTAGGGGTAAGTCGTACAACTGACAAGTGCATAACGTACGAAGTAGCCTAGCCTTGTTGCACGAACATTTCTTAGTTGAGTATTAGTTTTTGGTGTCGCAATATGTTGCGAGAGGCATATTTCATGTCGTGGGAAAAGAGATATTGGGATAATCGATATGTCACGACAGTACTACTCAAGATTAGAATGAGATTGTGCATGGTTTCTCTCCTAAACAGAAAGATAATATTTTCTCTCCAATATATTGTAGCAGATTTAATCCCATTACTATTCACTCAAGTCATAAAGGTATGCATAAAACTGAAAAAAATAAGTCGAGGTGAATGATGGAATGTAATCCTACATGTATGTGATGTAAAAATACACCTGTTGTGATTCTGAGCTACTGTACCCAAGATTGCCCTCTAATGCTGACACTGTCTGCTTGGTGAGTGCTACATTTTTGAACCACAACAATTCTTTGAAAAGTTCAACAGACAGTATTTAATCTCTTTTTGAGGTTCTTTGTCCAAAATATGCAACATTTTTGCTTCTGGTTCTCAAGATTAGAATGGGGCTATGCATGGTATCTCTCCTAATCTGAAAGCTTGTAGACTTAAGCCCCCTCCCTCCCCCACCCCCAACCAAAATAATTTTCTTCCAAAGATTTAGCTAATATTTCCCCAGTCACTCAGTCCTATAACTGTGAAAATGAAATGTCAGGGTGAATCTGATGGAATGCAATCCTACTGTACATGTACATATGATGTAAAAATTCACCTGTTGTGATTCTGATATTATAAACCCAAGCTTTTCTGCATGGTGGGTACCATGGTGGGTACCACATTTGAAACATAATAGCAATTCTTTGAAAAGTGAAACCAAGAAGGTACCTCTAAAGGGATACCTTCTTGGTGAAATGCTTGCATTTGTACAGTATCTCTTTGTTTGATAAAATTATCGGCAAACATTTTTGCCTTTGGTATCCAGTATGGTAGAATGAGGCTTGTCTTATACAGAAAGTATAATCCTGTTTTGATAACAAAGGATTTTTTTTTATTACCAGGAGAAAAGCATACATAGAAAAGCTGCTTGAAAATTCTGATAGAATTTGTTGTTGTCAATGCATGGTAAATGTGTGTGTAGCTTATTTGTAAGTGGGTGTTATTTACCCACTTATCTGGTGTGTTTAGATGTTAGTATCCACAAACTGAAACAGCGTTTTCTGACCTTGTCTGACCTATTCAGTTATTAAAGGAAGAAGGACTTAAAAAAAAAAACAAAATGTTCAATCTTATTCCGTGGTCTATGTTTAAAGCATCTTATATGAAGAAGGACTTTAAAAGAAACAAAAATGGTGAAAGAACCAATTCAACAATCTTATTCCGTTTAGATAGTGAAAAATTAAATATAACTTCGTTCAAAATACATTAACAATTGAAGAATATCTATGTTTAAAGTTTGGTATTTTACATTTTGTTTCTTTTGATGTCCTCTTTCATATAAGATGGACATGCTTGACCACTGGACTTATCCTTTAAGATCACATTTGTTATTGCAATGGATGTAATGTTTGTTCAGACTTTGTTATGTGATGTCATTGTAAGGCATGTTTATGGTTTTTCATTGTAGTATTTAGGTTTATTTACTATCATCTAAGAATAATTAGGGAATACCATTGAGTTTCTATAATGGTGTAAATTAAAGACTTCTGTTCACAATTTAAACCTGTCCATATTGTCCCTCTTTTCGCGTAGTGACGTATGTCATTTGTGTAGTGACGAATGTCAAATTTGAAATTATTAATTCCGCATACTGACAAATGTTCGGAAAATTTTGAAGCCTGATGAAATAAAAGTTGATAAACTTTTTATATATATAGCTTTATATATCATTGGAAAGAGCAAATGCTAATCTTTTGACAATTTTTCTTACAATAAACTTATTTTTAGCAAAATCATATTTTATGAAGCTTTAAAGACATTCGTCATTTTGTGGAAATAATAATTCAGTATTTCATGCCAATTTTCATTTGACCTAAATAAGACATTCGTCAGTATGCAGAAAGATGGATGATATAAACCTCTGAAACATAAGCATAAAGAGTGTGCTACAACGTTATACTGCATCCTATGGAGGAGGTTTTCAAAAATGGTACCTCACTGAAAATTACTGCAAAAATCCACCAATAGAACACGAAAATCCAAAATGTATACTTTTAGAAAAATATTGACACTGGCTTTTACACAAAAACTCACCAGTCCTACATGTAACCCCAAAATTTGACAGAAAAAAAAAACCGCACGTCTAATCTTGGCCCTCCATACAATCGTGGCCCTCCATACAATCGCCCTCCATACAATCAATCAATCGTGCCCTCCATACAATCGTGCCCCTCCATACAATCGTGCCCCTCCATACAATCGTGCCCCTCCATACAATCGTGCCCCTCCATACAATCGTGCCCCTCCATACAATCGTGCCCCTCCATACAATCGTGTTCTCCATACATATCGTGCCTCCATACAATCGCCCATCCATACAATCGCCCCTCCATACAATCGTTCTCCATACAATCGTGCCCTCCATACAATCGCGTGCATACAATCGCGCTCCATACAATCGCGCCCTCCATACAATCGTGCCCTCCATACAATCGTGCCTCCATACAATCGCGTGCCTCCATACAATCGTGCCCTCCATACAATCGTGCCCCTCCAATCGCGCCTCCATACAATCGTGTGTGCCCCTCCATACAATCGCGCCCTCCATACAATCGTGCCCCTATCGATACAATCGCATACAATCGCGTCTCCATACAATCGTGCCCCCCTCCATATAATCGATGCATCCATACAATCGTTCCATACAATCGCGCCCCTCTCCATACAATCGTGCCCCTCCATACAATCGTGCCCTTCATACAATCGCCCCTCCATACAATCGAATCTTGCCCTCATGATACAATCGCATACAATCGTGATACAACTGCGTCAACCGTGCCCCTCCATACAACCGGTTTTCCATACAACCGTGTCGTTCTCCATATATGCAAACTTTGGTGCAGTTGCTGGTTTTATACAAACTGGTGCAGAAGTAAATTTCAATATATTTTTAATAGTGAAAATGTTTGATTTTTGTGTTGATTTGGTAAAATTTTGTAGTAATTTTAGTGAGGTGCCATTTTTGAAAAAATCTCCCATAGGCTGTAACAAGTTTATCTGACATGAAAAGGCCCTTAAAAAAAACAAAAAACAATAGTGAAGTAAGCATTTAAAAATCTTATTCCGTTAAAAAGATATCTATGTTTAAAGTTTGGTATCATTTGTATGAAAATGACTGAAATCAGACTAGTTGTGATGTCATAGCCTCAGATTCCTCAAAGTCTTTATGTATTCTGTCATATATTGTCTGTGATTTTGTGGCTTTATAAACCATGAGATATGTCAGGAAAGTAGTAAAACTGAATCTAGGAAGATGTATTTATAATATACCACATAAAGAAAGTAAGAGGAAAAATAATTTAGATAGTGAAAAAATTAATTAACTTTATGTAAAATAGGTTAAACAATTGCTAAGAATGTAAGGATGAAGGCGCCAACCTTCAATAGTAGACTTACTACACCAGTCATTTTACACAGATAAGACAGAGCTTTATACTTAAATATTTTCTTAACAGAATAAGATTTTTGAATGCTTTCTTCACCATTTTGTTTCTTTTGAAGTCTTTCATATAATGTAATATGGACATGCTTGACCCCTGAACTAATCCTTTATAGCTGTGAAAGAGGAACTAAAAGTCATCAATGGCTTGTTTTAAAGACTTAAATGTACAGTTTACTGTACAAATATAATTAATATGATATAAATAATTTATATAGCGTTTTTAGTATACGTATATTCAAAAATGCTTTACAAAAAATAAGAAACTAGAATAAGATGAATAAAAGATACACTTAATGCCCAGCCAAAGAAATCGACACTTAAAATACAACTTAAATAAATGGGTTTTTAGTGCTCTATAAATTGTATTTGATTATCAATATTGCGTATATACTAGGAAGTTGATTTCACCAAAGAGTGCAAATGCCCTCCCACCAAGTGTTGTGTATTTTATGGTTGGAAACATTGAGCCAGAATGATGAACGATTGCGGAGGTTCTGTGTAGGTCTTTTAATGCAAACAATGAGTTCCCTAAGATACTGGGGTGCAATACCATGGATGCAGTTGAAGACTTGATCTAAAACTTTGCACTGGATACACATGTTAACAGGGAGCCAATGAAGGGAGTATAAGATAGGTGTGACATGATCATTAATGTACTAATACTACTGAGCATTTATGAAACACCATAGCATACTAACGTCAGAAATTGTGCATTATTTGTAATCTTTGCTAGTGAACTTGAAGGTTTTGTTAACCAAATTTGTTTTAAATCAAAATTTAGTTTTTGGAAAATGTTTTTTTATTTAGTACAGTCGGTGTCACTAGTATTAAAAGTTAAGTTAAGAGAATTGACATTTCTGAGTTATGAAATAAACCACACCCACCATAGCAATGTGGTAACTAGGTGGGGGCAAACAAACTTCAAATCCGCAATCGGTCATGACCAATGCATTGACATTTAGATGTTTGAGAGGCCTGCCGCAAGCTTTGATCCATTTATGGCACTTCTCCGGAGTTTTCAGCAAAGGGATAAACAAAAATTCAGTTTGTTAACTGTTCTGGGTAACAGCAATCAGATTTACAAAGCCCACAGTGGTTCCCTGTAAGCACAATGTTTGTTCACCATTTTGCCGTCACTCAGTCTGTGTGTGCAGAAATTTGTTTTATACAGTAAATTGCATTGACTACATAATGGCGCACCGCTAGCTATTTGTACTGTACCAGTACCGCATAGGATGTTTGCATAACTCAGTTACGCAGTCAGAAAAAGAAGGAGTATTTACATTCATTTTAGCATAGGAAACGTGCACATTCAGATATCATGATTATTTCTTGTATTGATTATTACATTTAGAATAAGGTTATTATTATCAATGGCGATGATTTTGATTGATTTTACATAGCATATGGAAGCAGGTGTTCTTTCTTCTTGTTTTTAGCAGGGGTCAATCTATTATTTAGAATGTCTTTATGTCTTTATTTATTAAATAAATAAAAAATCTTTCTTTGCTTATAGTTTTTGATTAAATTGTTTTAAATATAAAAAACATAAAATTTAAATTTTGTTGAAATTTTGTTCGAAAGACAATTTTTTGAAAAAGAAAAAGAAAATTTCAAGAACATGCAGGAAATTTCTCGGAAATTGAAGAAAAATTGACGGAAACTCTTTCACATAAAAAAAAATTGCAGAAATAAGACAATTTTCTAAAAATAAAGAAATTTTCCTGAAAATGAAGACAAATTCCTGTAAATTTAAGGAAAGTTTCCCATGATTTTTCCCAATTAGCATGGGTAAAAAGATAAAAGGCCTATTTTAAAATTGTATTGCTTTGAAAACTCATTATGGCTCCCATCTGCGCATGGCCCTGATATTATAAGAACTTCACCTCCGTATCCAAAGGTTTTTGGTTCTATGTTGTAGTTTGTGGCCCTTGAAAATTTTGGTCAAAATTGAAATTTTTGATAAAAGAAGAATTTTATCCAAAAGTGCAGATTTTTGGGTCAATATTGAAGATTTTGGGGCCAAAATGAAATATGTTTGGTTGAAAATGGAAGGATTTTTGGTACAAACTGTTAAAGGTTTGGTCTAAAACTAATGATAACTCAGTCGATACTATTTAAAAAAAATTGCCACACATGGTTTATTTGATATTTCAGTTAATTATATTTATGGCTTGGACAGAATATTGGGAGGTGATTGGGAGGCTAAGCATCCAATAGCCCCCTTAAGACATGCCACTGCTTTCTTTGTTACTATCCATACAAAAAAAAAATAATGCCACGACAGCCCTTTCTTAAAGGGCGGGCGTCCTTGTTGTAGGAATGTTTGCTGTGTTATTGGATTTCAGAAAGAAAAAAAATGTTAAGAGAACATAATTAGCAATTTCGCTAGTAATGATTTAATGTTATTTCTTTTCTTTTGTACAGGAGGAAATGTTTGAGCTTTTTGCCCGTCTTTTCTTTGGAAGAGGTAACGAATTTGATCAATTATTTTGAAGCTGTTTTTATAACCCATTTGTTGTTAAGTTTTTAAATGGTCCTGCACCCAAGCTCTTTTAGAGTTTACTTCAAGCTTACAGGGAGCATACAGTTGGAACCTGAATACAGGGGCTTGTATAGCTTAAACCTTTGGTATTTTTATTTTTTGTTTTTTTGTTGGGGGAGGCCTAAGTCCCCTAATGATGTTCAACCTCCCTCCCTATCTTGGTCCAAAAGTAAAGGTTATTGCTCCTAAGTTGTTGATTTTGGTCCAAACTTGAAGTTTTTTTGCCCTTATTAGTAAATTATGTTCTAAAGATTAAATAGTTGTGTAGTATTGAAGTTGGGTTTGCTGTTGGAACCCTTTACAAGTTGCCTGACAAAAGGTCTCTCCACCTGACTTCAGAATTTTGCTACAGATAACATTGTTGAAAGATCCATCTACAAGAACGCAAAAGTGTTTACAAAGTAAAAAATTGTAACACCGACCAATTCAAACATTCCTTCTTCATAAGAAATGTAACTGGCTGGAATCACCTGGAAGAAGATATTGTATGCTCTAGTACCATAGAGCAGTTCAGTGATTCAATAATCACTCAAGTTCATTCGCCCCTTCCCCCCGCCTCTCTCCCCCTTCCCCCGCCTCCCCCCTCCCTCCTCCCCTCTCTCTCTGGCTTTTCCATTGCTACAATGCCATCTTTGGATTTACTGCATCGTAAACCTACAGATCTATTTATAGATACAGGCCTGAGGTTCAGATATAAGCAAGCTAATAAGAGAGTGGGGGGTGGGGGAAGGGGGGGTGAAAGGGGTTTTGACTTTGTAGCTGTCCATAGGCCTACCTGTGTCATTCATCATGTGCGTAATATTTCAAAAGTTTGGAGAGCTTACATAGTTTTTCTATAAGAAACTCAGTTTTACAGCGATCAAAACTCTGTAGTAGTAGCCTGTATGATGTTCTTATTCTTAGGTCAGGAAAAACAGACACCAGTTCTAAGTAGTTTTGATTATTTTGTGTAACATACCAGCTGGTGTGAACATCAACTTAATATTTGGACACTACTAGCAAATAAACTCTTATGTGAAATAAATCTTTTTTAATTGCTTATGCCATTTTATTGCCTAACAAACCTTAGGTAAACCATGGAACTATTAACTGAGTAAAGATTGCATGCCATAACTTGCCTGTTGTTAAAGAAGGGAGGATTACAAGATTTGGTCAACAATAACTTCCTGTTTCAGTGTTGCCTATTTAAAGGACCATTGAATACTTTGTGTGTACACAGGTGAGATAATCTGATGGGAAAGACTGAACAATTCAACCTAAATGAGAGGTCAATTGAGGATCAATTGTGAACAATTGAAGGTTGCTTATTCTCAAAGGGTGTGAACATTTCTTTTGTCATTTTTGAGATAGGTGTTGTTAATTTGAGCACAATTTGAGCTGTTAAGGATTAGTGCCAAGTAGGAATTTTTTAATGACAACAATTCAGGTTTTGTGAGATACAGTGGTGACTCATTAAATCAACATTTGTTTTGCTTGTAGTATGCAACAGACACTCACACCTTCAAGTTTATGGAACAGTTTAAGAATGATTTCTCAATTTATTTGGTAGTTTCTGGTATTGATGCTATATTTGTGTCCTTTTGCAAACAATAGTTATGGCAACTTTCTCCACTTACCATACTACTCATTATAGAAGGCCAAGCACTTCTATAATACTTTTTTTCAATGATGATTAATTGCTTCGATAAAATGTTTGAAAATTATATTGCATAGTACAGTTAGGTAGATTTGCATAAAAACAGAAGTGGCTGTCAACAGGCTGTTTCCATTTTAGATAAAATGACCCATTAAATATGTAGATTTTCATATTGGCATTTGATTTATTCAAAAATATGTATTTGTGTTTCTTGAAAGTGGGTTAGAATTGCTATAATTTACTGCAACTCTTTTGTTCATTCAAACAGCAGTGCATTTAAGGCTAATGCACTTGCCATTTGTGTGACTAACCCCTACACCCCTGGACAAGGTGAGTCATTGCACCAAAGTGGGTGGACAAAACATGTGCATTGATGCACCCCTTAGTCACTTAGGTGACTGACATCTTTTTATGAAATGACTTACCCCAACTCAATCACCTCTGTACAAAGTCAATGGGTCTGAAATAAATTGATCCATCCCAGAGTCACTCTGGTGACTGACAATTTGGTACAATGACGAACATGTTAGTCACTAGTTCATATGTCAATGACTGGCCTTTGACTGACATTGCTGGGGGTTAGTAGGGGTAAGTCATACAACTGACAAGTGCATAGGATATAACATCTGTTCTACAGTAGCTCTCATTTCACTTTGGGTTCCATATTGGTTAAAGCACTTTTAAAGCTCAGATTAGGACATCTGTCTTTTATGAAGGAGAGCATAACGGCAACAGAAAATACTTTGATATTTTAAGTTTGTATGAACAAAGTAGGTTGGATATTTTAAGTTTGTATGAACAAAGTAGGTTGGATATTTTAAGTTTGTATGAACAAAGCAGGTTGGATATTTTAAGTTTGGAACAAAGTATTGGATATTTTAAGTTTGTATGAACAAAGTAGGTTGGATATTTCAAGTTTGTATGAACAATGTAGGTTGGATATTTTAAGTTTGTATGAACAAAGTAGGTTGGATATTTTAAGTTTGTATGAACAAAGGTTGGATATTTTAAGTTTGTATGAACAAAGTATTGGATATTTTAAGTTTGTATGAACAAAGTAGGTTGGGTATTTTAAGTTTGTATGAACAAAGTAGGTTGGATATTTTAAGTTTGTATGAGCAAAGTAGGTTGGATATTTTAAGTTTGTATGAGCAAAGTAGGTGGATATTTTAAGTTTGTATGAACAAAGTAGGTTGGATATTTTAAGTTTGTATGAACAAAGTAGTTTGGATATTTTAAGTTTGTATGAACAAAGTAGGTTGGATATTTTAAGTTTGTATGAACAAAGTAGGTTGGATATTTTAAGTTTGTATGAACAAAGTAGGTTGGATAGTCTTCCGCGCGGTATGGTACTAGCTAACAATGTTTAACAATGTTTTCTGTAAACTTCAATTTCATCTTTTTACTGTTTGAAAATGTTCTCATATTTTTCTTCCAATGATTACTAAAGTTTTTGGAGACTTTGGTATTTATTAGAGGGTGTATGGTGGTGAAAATATATTGAATACTTTGCAACACAAAAGATATGGCTTTCCTTCTAATCTAATGTCCTGCTTTATATACAATATTCACAAATGGTTGATATGTTTGACTTCAAATCAACTCAAATTTTAACTGCAGTTCAAATTAACACTGATAATCAACAATTGAGTTTCATATATCAAAAAATGGTACTAAGCTTGCATGGTCTACTGATTCCGCGAAACCGCAGTTTTGGTCTGATTTATGATTTATAAGAAAACAAAAACCTTTAAAGTACTGGAAGAAGAAAAAAATCACTGTAAGAAATATTCAAAAGATGGTAGAAATTGGTTTGAATTTAATTTAAAAAAAAAGTTCATGCCGTGTGTCAACCAAAGCTTGCGATTTTTGCCGAAATGGCTTTTTTTTACGCATTACTGGTACATATCTACGACCAGATAATTGCTTGCGACGTAGAAAATAAATATCACTTACATGAATTTACGTCCAAAATCCTAGTATACTGTAGCTGTACAAATACAACTTCGGCAAAATGTGTTTCTTGTAATGCACTTGTCAATTGTGTGACTCACCTCTGGACAAGGCGAGTCATTGCACCAAAGTGGGTGCACAAAACATGTACATTGACACACCCCTTAGTCACTTAAGTGACTGACATTTTTTATGAAATGACTTAAGCCTGCCCCAAATCAATCACCTCTGTACAAAGTCTGAAGTAAAATGGCCCACCCCAGAGTCTTTGGTACAATGACGCACATGTGACAATTTGGTACAATGATGCACATGCGAGTCACTATTTCATATGTCAATGACTCACCTTTGACTTACATTGCCGGGGATAGTAGAGATGAGTCATACAACTAACAAGTGCATAATGCAACTATTCAGTTTTTAAAATAACCAAATCCTAGAATAGTGGTACAGTTACAACTTTGGCAAACATTGATTCTATTATCTTGCTAGGCGTGGAGCTATGTTAGACCTACTCGTTAATGTCCCTCGATCGTTATTCAGTAGAAATACATGTACTAACATATTTTACGTAAATTTAATGAAGTCACTTTACACGCAAACATTAATGTTTATATATACATTTAATTTATCAATGCCTCCGTTATCATTTTCAGCATTAATTACAAAAAATACTGTGATAGAAACATTGTCATCTGCTATCATATAACAGTGCAGTTTTAGTTACTGAAATGCACTTTGTTGAAATGTGGTGTTCATATAGTTTCGAAAAACAGGTTTTCGGGTTAAAATGGTGTTTTTTTTTGGAAACCGACCTGTTTCACCTCGGGGCAAAACCGTGCAAGCTTAAGTGGAGCTTTTAAACATACAGTGCTTGGCTTTCCAGGTTACTTGTTTGACCTTCATCAATTAATTTATTCTGTGTTTTACATTTTAGGGCATGGTCTTAAGAATAATAAACTAATGACTCTCTGTCACCAACTCAGGTAATTTACCACATATGCAGATTATCCTTTACAAATAAAGAAAAGAAAAGAACCACCTAATGGATTCCTGGTTTAAATCACTTTTGATATAGAATTATCAATTTAAAGAAGTTTATTTGTCTGTGTCCTCTACTAAGACGAGCACCAACACATCCATTAAAGGAATATTCCCATAGTTTTTTTGTACAATTTTTTTTAGAAAGAGCAAACTTTTAGAGCCAGTTTGGTACAAAAATCAGGTTGATATCATATTCCGTTTAGGAGATAGGGATTTTTAAAGATTTCCCAATTGCATTTAAAATTCGTGTTTGATGATGTCATAGAGGTAAATTGCAAATGTTTATGTATTTCTTTTAATGTTAATTGGTTGTTAATTAGAAACAATTTTCCAAAAGTTAATCAAGTAGGGTATAGTTGGCAATGTATATAAATACCTAACTTTCATCAATTTATTTTTCTAGCAGGTTTTACTAATAAAAAAGGATGATAGACTTTAATGAAATACATCAACTTTGTGTTAGAATGTGTTGCTGTGATGTCATACTGAGCCTTTTCTTATTAATTTATTGGCATTTTTTGTGAACCTTAAAATTTGAATATGTCCTGGTAGGAATAACATATCAACATGATTTTTGTACTAAATTGTTTCTAAACTTTTTCCCTTTCTTACGAAAGGCTACATAAAAACATGGGAATATTCCTTTAACATATTAGTGGTTTCCAAACTCCAGAAAGTTAGAGGTCTTTGTCCTCTTAGAAAGCAATTTGTCACTCCTGAGAAACTACGAATAATGATGTGTGAGGAATGCTTTCTCCTCTAGCTTAAGCCACAAGTAGAAAGAGGCATAAATATAATATGCAACTTTTTGCACCCTTTAACAGGGCCGTATTCCCAGGGGGGACATGCCCACATCCCCCCCCCCACACTTTTCAGCAAAACTTGACAAATTCAGTACTTTTTGAGAAAAATTTTCCTAGTCCCCCCACTTTTTGGATAAGAGGCCATGTCCCCCGTCCCCCACTTTCCAGATGAGAATTACATCATCAATGTACTGCTTTGTGGTATTGCTTTCCTGACATATGAAATAACTTACAAAATATGGAAATATATTTCGGACCTATATTTCAATGAAATACAAACAGAACTAGAATTATAGCACTCTGCAGAGCACATACCTCCGCCCCCTGTTCATTACCCATCCGGAATGCAATCTACCTCAGAAACCCTAGGCCCACTAAGTAATAACCCGAAACAATCTCTTTCTCACTGTTGGTCTGTATTGCCATAATTTGCCTTCTAAACACTTCAGGATCTACCCTCTGATCATTGTTATCAGTTTTATTCAGGCTAAGCATTCATTGTTTGAGCTCTATTCAGCCAAGATTCACATTCCATTATTTTCCTTTCATTCCTTTGATTCTCTTTGATACCATAAGCCATTTCATCTGATTTTTTTAGAGTCCAGAAAATTGATTGTTTTTAATTCTTTTCAGTGCATGAATTCATTGTTTAGTACATTCCATTGGAATCCAATAAAAAGTTTCAACTCTACAAGTCTTCAGTCTTCACAGATCTCATCTTAAAACATCCCCACCCCACAATTTCTACCCTTCCCCTGTTCCAATAAATACCAAATTATAATCACTTCTTCCCAAAAGAGTAACAAAACCACACTCCAAATTTAATCAAAATCTGATTATCAGTTATTGAGATATCTTGATGACAAACAGACAAACAAACAGAGGCGAAAACATAACCTCCGTCCCTATTTGTTAGCAGAGGTGAAAATTACCTTCGTTGGCAGAGGTAATTAAAATTATGAGGAATGAGAGGCTGTCATGTAAGCTCTAGTCTCATTTTAGTCATTTAATATTATTCTGATATAAACTTTATTCAGAGAAATGTCATCGTCCGCCGACTGGTTAGCTCAATATGTAAAACATCTTTTCAGCTGGAAGAGGTTCAATCCCTGGTCTGGCCCTACCAAAGACGTAAAAATGGAACCTGCTGCCCTCTTGCTTGGAGCTTAGCATAAGGGGTCGAGCTGGATAGTTCTATGTATACAAGCTTGTGCGCCATTTGCTGGCTGCTGCTTTGAGCCTCATAGTTTCCATTGTAAAGCATTTTGAGCAAGCATTGTGCATGGAAAAGCACCATATAAGAACTTGATATTATTATTATTATTATTATTATTATTGTTGTTGTTGTTGTTTATTGTTATTGTTCATCATCATCATCATCATCATCATTATCATCATCATTATCATTTATCATCATCATTATCATATTATTATCATTCATCATTATTATCATATCATCATTATTATTACTATCATTATTATCATTATTATTATCATTATCATCATTATTCATATTATTCATATTATTATTATCATTATTATCATTATTATTATTATTATCATTATCATTATCATTATTATTATCATGATCATCATCATCATGATTATTATTTATTATTATTATTATTATTATTATTATCATTATTATTATTATTATTATTATTATGATTATTATTATTATCATCATTATGATCATCATCATCATTATCATTATTATTATTATTATTATTATTATTAATAGAGCAAAAATTTTCAACACCAACAATTATTTTATTACTGTCTAACGAAACTAACATTTGAGATGAACATGCTTAAACCCTTGTATAAACAATCCTATTTCTTATTTGTTTTGAAAGGTTTCCCTCACTCATACATGTTTTACGAGGATATCAACGACGATACAGACAGTGATGGTTCGGATGATGATTCGGGAGACTATTTTCAAAAAAAATATAATTCAGAGAGGAGCCATGTTTGGGAGCACACATCCAGACATGACGAAGATTACTCATTTTTTCCTGGTAAGGATAAGATAAAGGCTATTATAGGGTTCAGCCCTTGTATTATCCCATTCTAAGCCACTGGCTTCAATCATCTACATAAGTTGTTTTCTACCATCTTTAATATTATAATCTGCCTTCATCATGATTCCTTCTACAACCATATGTAGTCCACCTCTCCCACACCCTTCTCTCTACTTTGTTTTTTTTCACCCATGAAACTCTTCTCTCGATCCCAGCTTTCTGGATTTTAGTTCTCGTGTTTCTCTCAATATCCCCCTGTTTTCTTTCCTTCCTTCCTCTGGAATAATCTAACCTCTCAGGCACAATTTGACCCTCGCTGTCGTGGTGCCGTTAAGCCCTTAACAAACAACTAACAATTAGATTAAGGTACCGCGGATCTAGCTACAGCATCAATTCAAGATTAATGTTGAGGCAGAGTGCTTATATATGCAATGAGTGCACTGGGCAAAGGATTTTGGCTGGAGTGGAATGGAACCTTTACGAGGGTCATTGAATGCATATATCAACACAATGCCAAAATATTAATCTTTTTATACAATTTCTGTGTTAGATCGTTTAAAATGCATAAAAAAAAATAAAAATGCATTTTTTAAAGAATGAAAAACGAGAAAAGTTTACATACATTTTTTCGCTTTATTCAGAAATTCACCTGTTGTACAAATGGACTAAACCAAATACTCAAGTTAGTGCATTACCAGAATTAAAGGCACTGGTCATGACAATGCAAATATTCATTAGAAATAGTATCATCTAGGGTAGCTTTTTAAGCCTACTAAAAAATTCCATCATTGTGTCTGGCCTCAACATTAGTGACTCCTTTACACATGCCACTAAATTTCTTTAGTGTGCCACCATCATAACTTGCCTCAACGCCTTACACATGCCACTAAACTTCTCTAGTGTGCCACCATCATAACCTGCCTCAACATATATGTTGAGCTACAACATTATTAATGTTCTGGTTATGATGAAATCAGACATATTGAAATTGTTTTGATATTTCCTTCAAGTGTCAGCTAGAACAACATGAAACTGGGAAGAGAGGGTCATAAGTGTTGTCTGGTTTTGATGTTATGGTCTTAAACAAAGGAAGCCAACGGTTACAGAATTTGAGGAATTGGTTTATACACTCACTTCCTGTGTGGAAAAATGTCCAGGTCTTAAATGTTTTGTAAGAGTGTTTAACTTGGCACTTCAAAATCAGCTAAGATATATCTTTATGAATATGTGTATAAATGAGATGACATTTGTATTAAAATTTTTGAAAAAGTATTATTTATAGTTAGTTCAGAATTCCATTGTTGTTGATTTGTTGTGTTTTAGCAATGGTTTTAGTTTACACTTTTAGGCATATTCCAGAGAAAGCACTTGTAAGGCACCTTTGACTCATTTTCAATGTAAACCCAAGGAATTTTCCAGGAGGGGAACTAAACATAATCAAATAGAGAGCAATTTTGTTCTTCTTAATCCTTCCTCCAATTCTTATTATCAGATGCAGTACTAGTAGAATCTATCCAATCAACTGGAACCTGCTGTAGAATTTTGTCATGATTATTGAAATACTAATGAAAAGTTAAAAGAAACCACACTTCCTGTTTTATTTTACCATAAATTTGATGCATTTTGTTTATCCTTACAGATACCTTAAAGAGGCCTTCCGCAAGTGTAAGTTTTTTTAATGCTAAGTAATATTCCCATAATTTTTAATAAAAAGATAACATTTTAGAAACATTTAGTACAAAATCATGTTATGTTATTCCTACCAGGAGATATTCAAATTTAAAGGTTACAAAAAATGCCAATAAACGAATAGGATAAGGCTTAATATGACATCACAGCAACACGTTTTCCCAAAAGTTAATGTATTTCATTAAAATCTATCCTTTTTTATTAGTGAAACCTGCTAGAAAAATAAATTGATGAAAGCTAGGTATTTATATACAGTGCCAAACATACCCTTCTTCAATACCTTTTGGAAAATTGTTTCTAATCATACAGAAACAACCAATTAACGTCAAAGAAATTCATAAACATTTGCAAAGGAAGACCCTCTATAACATCATCAAACACTAATTCATCATACTGTACAAAAACTTTAAAATGCAATTGGGAAATCGTTAAAAATCCAAATCTCCCGAACAGAATATGATATCAACCTGATTTTTGTACCAAATTGACTCTACAAGTATGCTTTTTTAATAAGATAATGTTAAAAAAAAAAAAAAAAAAAAACAACCCAGGAATATTTCTATACAGGAAATATTCCTATGAAGTTTCATTTTCATAATATAATAGAGGATTATTAAAGAAACGTAAATATTGTCTTGGATCTGCCTTTATTACATCACAATGTACACTGCATGGTCTCACCAGTTGGTAAAATCATTGAAATGCAACAGCTCTGAAACGAATAAGATATCAACATGATTTTTACACCCAATTTGATTTTTCATTGTCCTATTATATAAATGAAATTTCATGGGAATATTCTGTTAAAGAAATATTTCCATGGATTTTTATTTTTCATATATGATAGAGTAAAAGTTTAGAAACAAAAGTGGTGAAAAAACGGATGTTAATATCTATTCCATTTAGAAGTTACAAAATTTTAAAATATTTTTGAATTTGGCCAGAAGTGACTGATTGGCAACATCTATGATGTCATTAGAGACAATTTTAGCAAAACATCTTTTGTATTTCTTTAAAATGATTTGGATTTTTTTCTCATTGTAAATGTTATGTACATCAAGAAAAAAACAAAATGTTTTTTTGTAAATTATATATTCCACCCTATCTTTATATTGAACCAAAAATGCTGTTGATAATGTTAAAAAAGTGTTATTAAATTGATAAGAAATACATAAAAACTGTGCTGGATTTGCCTTGATGACATCACCAAGGTGATGGACATATAATATATGAGGTGTTCTTAAGAACATTTTTCTACTCCTGAAATTGTTATAACTTCTAAATGGATAAGGATATTAATATAGTTTTTTCACCACTTTGTTTCTATAAATTTTCTCTATCATATATGAAAAAATAAAAATCCATGGGAATATTCCTGAAATCCATGGAAATATTCTTTAAATCCATGGGAGTATTCCTTAAATCTGTGGGAATATTCCTTAAATCCATGGGAATATTCCTTAAATCCATGGGAATATTCCTTAAATCCGTGGGAATATTCCTTAAATCCGTGGGAATATTCTTTAAATCCATGGAAATATTCTTTAAATCCATGGAAATATTCCTTAAATCCATGGAAGATTTTTAAATCCATGGAATATTCCTTAAATCCATTGGAATATTCCTTTAATCCATGGGAATATTTCTTTAATCCATGGGAATATTCCTTTAATATTCAAGTATGAGCAACAGACATTAACAGCACATCATTCAATAATGCCTGCATAGTTAGCATAAATAAGTCATAGGTTGGGAGGAAGAATTACCCCCATAACTATAGTATAGCCATTTTAGAGGGACAAATGTGTTAATACCCTTCACCCTGAAATTCTTCCAAAATAAAATGTTATCAATTCCCTTCTGCTTAAAGGAGACATAAAGTCTGATATGATCATTATTTCATATGATAGATGATACAAATCTTGAACAATACCCCCGAACAGCAAGTCAAAATCCTATTCCTATCTCAAGTTATTCATGTTTAAAGTCGACACATGAAGGTTGCCATTTTGTTCAATTCTGTTTTAAAATATTGTGCATGATGACATGATTTCCTCAACAGGGATGTAAGGATTATAATGTATTTCTTATTAAGAGTTTTAAAGTATGTTTTGATGTCATGTGTACACAAAAATGTCCATGGCCCTTACACAAGGAAAACAATTTTTCATCAACAAGAAAACTTGAGGTAGATTATAAAGAAATACAAAGCATTTCAACATCTTGCTGGGCTGATGACATCATAATCTGCATGTTTTCAAATCAAAATGGTTGCTCCTATGGTACTATTTAGTAGTGGTAATAAAGTTTTTAATAATTACAATAAATGTGATTAGATTGCTTCGGAGTTATGAAACTTGGGCAGAAGATTTGTTATTTATATTCTATTATATGAATGAGGATTATGCCAAACTTAATGTCTCCTTTAAGTGTGAAAACAGGCTAGCTTCAATAGCTAATCATCAGAATGAGAAAATAGCACTCACAAATTATTGTACTCTATATAAGTCCATGATCTGACTTTTTTCAGGAAACAGACAGTCATCTGCTTGTTCCTCTCTGAATGTACTGTGATCATTTTATCTAGTGGAGATTGTGTCTGTGTGCCTTTATGTATTAAAACTGGAGATGATTTTCAGGTCCATTGAAAGGAGTAAAAGAGAAGTTATTATTTCATGCCTGTGATCTTTGGATCATTCAGTTTGCACCTTCAGTTTTGATAGTTTTAAGTCAAAAACCTTTGGCAGTATTGATCAAGTTTTCAAAGTTCCCACTAACAACCTGAACATACCTCATGGTTGAAAAATTTGTGCAGTTCTTTCCACAAAAAAATTAAATATATATATATATATATATATATATATATATGTTTATATGTTTATATATATATATATATATATATATATATTTATATATATATATTTATATATATATATTTTATATATATATATTTAAATATATATATATATATATATATATATATATATATATATATATATATAGATATATAGATAGATAGATAGATAGATAGATATATATATAATATATATATATATATATATATATATATATATATATATATATATATATATATATAAATATATTTATATATATATATATATAGATATGCATATAAATATACATACATACATACATACATATATATATATATACTATATATATATATATATATACATATATACATACATATATATATATATATATATATATATATATATATATATATATATATATATATATATATATATATATATTTTATATATATACATATGTTGTCATGTCCCTCTGCTGTTTGTGAAGCTTGTAAGATTTTTAGTATTACTAGGTTAATTAAAAGTTAAGGAGCCCTGAGGCCATTCTTTGTTGAGTTACATGTGTGCCCAGTCAGAGAATGGACCCTTGGGAGATCTCAGGGATCCATGGGGTCACTATTGATTACATAATGTGTGTGATCAGCAAAGGAATGGCCCCCTGACATTTTGTAGTTTGCTGGAAAGGAACCTTATGAACATTTTTCAATAGTCCTAAATTATAATGTTATAATTTCTCTCTGAAATTATCAGTTTTTCTCTGAACCAGGTTTGGGCAATTACATGTTTTTCCAAGCATGTCTACCCCACACTAATAATTAATACTCTCTAAAACTTAACATTTTGCTTAGTCATTATAATCCTTAGAAGAAAAAAGAATTCTTTGTCTTTTAGAGTATTGTACATTATTTGTATATGTAGGCCATAAAAAAGGTGTATTCTTCTTTCAAAACTATTGTGCGGTATACCTGACTTATGGATAACCTTTACCTTTGCATATTTAGCATCCGTAAAATGTAAACACTGTTTATCAGGTAAAGTATACTGATAAAAAAATAAAGCACACCAAAATATGAATGGAAGGGTCAAATTCCAAAGAACCTGATCACGTGATTATGACATAATGGTCAAAAATAGGACTTAACATAATGTAGTTAAGGACTTACCCCAAATGAAATCGAGTTTGCAATATGTTAAAGTTTTGATGTTTTGGTTGCAGATGTGTTTTACTGTGTGTTTTTTAGGTGTTTATTTGATGAATGACCAAGAACAGGTGCATGGGAATAGCACAATTCAATTGATTTGTTTCTTCCCATCATTTCATTAAAGCAATCAATAACAAAGTTTGTGTAACAGTATCATTGTAGTAAAAAAAGATATTAAAGAAAAAAAGTATACAAATTATAATAAAATGGTATACGATGTACAAAAAAGTGCTCTAAAAACTCATAGTTTAAAGGATTAGTTTAGTGGTCAAGCAAAGAAGACTCCAAAAGAAACAAAATGGTGAAAAAAGCATTAAAACGAGATAATCAAGTTTTAAGCTCTGTCTTATCTTTGTAGAAATGACTGGTGTAAGAAGTCTACTATGGAAAGTTGGTGTCTTCATCCTCACATTCTTTACAATTGTTAATGCACTAGTTTGTTTCTTTTGAAAGTCTTCTTTCATATTAGATAGACTTGCTTGACCCCTGAACTAATCCTTTAACTGGTAGAAACATTCATTTAAGAAAAAAGAACATGTATTTATAATAATATAATTAAAACTATACCCCACCTACCCCACCCAGGTTTTAATCTAAATTTACAATAAAATAAAAAATCAATAAGTTTTGATAAATTAGGATTTAAGTTTACATCTAAACAGTTTAAAGGAAACTAATAATGTAATGTTCGAAGGGATTGAGTTCAAAAGATTTATAGAAAAGTTTCTTGAACTTAACAATGCAGTATTACAAATGGTGAAGGCTAGAGGATTGTCGTGTGTATAATAGGGACGGATTTTATAATTCACAGTGTAAAAATCCTTAAATTTAAGAAGGGATAAATCATTTATTACACGATAAGCAAACAAGGATACATTTAAACTGATGTTATTTAAACTTATGATATCACTTAATTTGAGTTAATGCAGGGAACAAAATGAGCCAGAGGTATGATCGAAATAGGTATACTCAACCACAAATATTCACATAATAAACAAAGAACTAACACAACTACCATAAAAGGATAAAATAAAAGGCGAGTAAAATGTTGTATTTTCATCACTTCAACAGAGAGATGTCATATGTCTTTTTATGAACAAATTTTTGTGGACCAATGCACTTGTCAATTGTGTGACTCACTCCTACAACCCCAGACAAGGTGAGTCATTGCACCAAAGTGGGTGGACAAAACATGTACATTGACTCACCCCCCAGTCAGACAATTTTTGTGTGAATGATTTACCCCAGACCAATCACCTATGTACAAAGTCAATGGGTCTGAAGTAAATTGACCCACCCCAGAGTTACTCTGGTGACTGACAATTTTGATACAATGACACACATGTGAGTCATTATTTCATATCAATGACTCACCTTTGAGTCTGAACTGACATTGCCAGTGATAGTAGGGGTGAGTCATTCAACTGACAAGTTCATATCACTCGGCCAAAAAGGTATTTACATGATTGTCAATGATTTTCTTAATGACATGACATGACTAACTATGTTAGAAACAAATTGGTAAAAAATCTTGTACATTTAGGACTTGTTAAATTTAAAAGATATGAACTAACATTGAATAACGTCTTGGGTATTCTATGATATTTTGTTATGCGATTTAAAAACCGTGGGATATGTCAGAAAAGTAGTAAAACTGAATACAGGAAGGTATTTTATAATATACCATCTGAAAAAAGAGGAAAAAGAATTTAGATAGTATAGAACAAATTAAATATAACTTTCTTTAAAATACATGAACAATTGTTAAGAATGTGAGAACAAAGACACCAACTTTCCATAGTAGACTTACTACACCAGTCATTTCTACACAGATTGACAGAACTTTTTGACTTTAATATCTCCTTAACGTAATAACATTTTTAATGCTTTCTTCACTATTTTGTTTCTTTGGAGTTCTCTTTCATATAAGATGGACATGATTGATTACTGAACTAATCCTTTAAAAATATTGGGTTGTTGTTGTAAAGGTTTTCCTAAGTTCTTCCTGCAGGGCCGTAGAATTTTAAGGGGGTAAAAATATGAAAAACTTGGGCAGGTGGATCGGGAGGGGGATGCCTTTGTTTTCATGTTGTGCATATACCTTACATGTAGAAATTCACAATCTGCAAAAAATTAAGGGGGGGGGGGAGACAATCCCCCCTCACCCTTCTGCACCCCTGCTAGGTACATCCCTGTCCTGTCCATGTATATAGAGCAAGGTAATAGCTTTCATGTTCTGATAAAGTATACATACCATATGGGATCTACTTGGACTGTTTGCTTACAGAGAAAGCTGGGAAAGTTAAAGTTCAATACAAGCAACTTTAATCCCCTTGTATTCTTAACTGTAATCCCTGTATAGAAGTGTGGCCATCCTGCCCTAGCTGAAAAGCAGGATTTGATAAAAGAGTTTTATAAAGTGATATTAATTAGATGGTGGAAGAGTGGTGGATTGAAATACTAAGGGAGTCAATCAGTTAGAAGGAACAACAGAGAGAAGTTACACCAGAGAAGGAGAAATATTGTGAGATAATTTGAATTCGATTTTGAGAAGAAATTATAACATTGTCCTGTGTGTTTACTGGGGACATTTTGTGTACAGCAGACTTATCACAGTTGCCAAAAAAGACAAAAATATGCTTTGGAACCATTTTTGGTGGCAAATATTTTGTTAAAAGGTTGTTGTTCCATGATTGTTTTTTTTACAAGGTATTTTGGGAATGGAGGTTTAAAATGTGGTACACTAGTGGATATATGGTATCAAAGTTTATATCTTATTAGTACATCATGTACCCAAAGTATGAGGTGACTCTCATAAATGTTATAACTATTTTTGTTTTGTTTTAGGAGGCTATGAAAAACGGTGAACAACTTATAGAAGAGGAAGAACGTCAAAAAAAGCAGCGGGAGAGGAGACGAGAACGTAAAAAGCGTCAGAAGCAACGGAAGAAGCAGGAGAAGATAGAAGGAAAAACTATCAATAACTCTATAAATAAAAAGGAAGATAAAAGTAGTGGTGGGATGGACAATAATAAAGAAAATATTTCTAATAATAATAAAAAGGTGAGCTTGAAGTGTTCAGGGTTTGATTTGGTTTGTATACAGAGAACAGATATAGATTTCTGCAGGAGCTTTACTACACCCATATGTTGTCCTGCAAAACTATATATACCTATGAATTAAACCTTACTTTATCACGCAGCGATATTATCGCCGTTTTGGGTGCCCCGTCTTTGACTCTGCCTTTCAGGCGCATTTAAAAAAAGTGCTGGTAGTATAAGGTTTAATCAATATGTGACAAGTGCGCCAACTTAAAAATATATGCAGCATGGACCCAGTGGACCTCTAACTGGGTTACTAAAGCGAAATGAGCCCGACTTTGCTGCTCAGAAGACAGAGGACCCTTCAGTAAATAGCCTGTGATTAACCCTTAATCTACCACGTGGCGATATTAACGCAGTTTTGCGTGCCCCGTCTTTGACTCCGCCTCCCAGGTGCATTTTCAAAAAGGTTTTGGTAGAGTAGGGTTAATCAACCTGTGACATATGCACCAACTGGAAAATATATGCAGCATGGACCCAGTGGGCGACCTACCCTGTCACTGAAGCGGAATAAGCCTGACTTTGCTGCTCGGAAGATAAGAGGACCCTTCAATAATCAGCCTGTGATTAACCCTTACTCTACCACGCGGCGATATTATCATCGTTTTGGGTGCCCTGTCTTTGACTCTGCATCCCAGGCGCTTTTTAAAAAAAGTTCTGGTAGAGTAAGGGTTAATCAACCCGTGACATATGCACCAACTCGAAAATATAGGCAGCATGGACCCGGTGGGCGGCCTGCCATGTTACTGAAGTGGAATGAGCCTGACTTTGCTGCTTGGAAGACAGAGGACCCTTTAATAATCAGCCTGTGATTAACCCTTACTCTACCACGCGGCGATATTATCATTGTTTTGGGTGCCCTGTCTTTGACTCCGCATCCCAGGCACTTTTTCAAAAAAGTTCTGGTATAGTAAGGGTTATTCAACTCGTGACATATGCACCAACTCGAAAATATATGCAGCATGGACCTAGTGGGCGGCCTACCCTGTCACTGAAGCGGAATGAGCCCGACTTTGCTGCTTGGAAGACAGAGGACCCTTCAATAATCAGCCTGTGATTAACCCTTACTCTACCACGTGGCGATATTATCATCGTTTTGGGTGCCCTGTCTTTGACTCCGCATCCCAGGTGCTTTTTCAAAAAAGTTCTGGTAGAGTAAGGGTTATTCAACTCGTTACATATGCACCAACTCGAAAATATTTGCAGCATGGATCGGTGGGCGGCCTACGATGTCACTGAAGCGGAATGAGCCCGACTTTGCTGCTTGGAAGGCAGAGGACCCTTTAATAATCAGCCTGTGATTAACCCTTACTCTACCACGCGGCAATATTATCATCATTTTGGGTGCCCCATCTTTGACTCCGCATCCCAGGCGCATTTGAAAAAAAGTTCTGGTACAGTAAGGTTTAAAAGTGCTGGAAGGGACAATAAACAAAATAATGATAAAGTGCTGTTTTGAAGGGACAAAAACTATTTTAAAAATAAACTGATAAATGAGATTTAGGGTTGAACTGTTTAAAAAGTAAACTAACAAAATTTTACAATTTTTTTTCTATTTCAAGTGCAAAAATGAAACTTGTTTGGATTAAAAATAAGCTTTTTATTTCCAAAATTCAAAATTTGATTATGTTATTACTTGCATCTTTCTTTGTATCATCTCTTAAGCAGTTAAATGAGAATGTTCTTTATGAGAATGTTCTTCATTTATTTCCAAATCATTTTGATCATAACTTGAACTCGAAGATGACAAATTAAGATCTGAACAGCCTGAAAAACCTTCGCAATCAGACGCTATTTGTATGTGGTTAGTATGTTGTGTGATGCATTGTTTACGATCAGCAGTCCCTGTAATGACGTAGCAAACTCATTATGACACCACAAATCCCTTTCAACTTTGTTTCCGAGCAAGCAATAAATGATCAATTTTTAAGTCATTTTTCATCATTATAAAATGGACTTATTTCCAGGCTTTCATGACGTATAATCAAATTTAGGGATATGAAAAACCTATAACGGGCCAAATCTCAATTTTATAGAAGGCATGTCATGACCACTTTACGGTTTACGTGGATTAGTGTGTGATTTGAGGGTAAGTGATGTTTCTGCACTCAAGTAACACCGTAGAAAGAAAACAAATGAATGCATGAAATGCAACAAATGCAAACATATAGTTAAATAACTGCAAACAAATTGAGATCTGTTTATGTCGAACTTGAATCTTTGGTTACGTTGCATGAGATGTGTCATAATTATTATTTTTTATTTTTTCTCTCTCTCTTCCAGAAAAATAACAGTAATGGTCCCTCCATAGAGGTACCGTTGCAAAACGGTAAAATGCATAATTCTAGCAAAACCAACAGCAGCCAATTAAAAGATGGTTCCAACAACAAAAATAAAGCTCCTGTTCAGAATGGGTAAGGAGGAACATAGACATTGTTTAAGTTTTGTGTTTTTGTGCGAAACCTTTCTGGAAGTGTTTATAAAGGATGCTACGCTCAAAAAGAACAAACAAATGAAACTGATTATTTGTCACATAATAACGTTTTGTGGAGTAACTGCAGAATACCCCGCTGTTCCGGAAGTATACCCGGAAAATGAAGAGGCTACTTAGTCTGTCATGAATATGCCGAAATTTTTGATATTTTCCCTTGTGTTTTTTAAGTTCTTTTTCTTCTAAGTATGTTTATTTTTGGGTTTGAATACGTGGTAAGTTGCGTGCTTTATAGAGCTGTGACCCATGCTGTGGCTCATGCCTTATTCCACTCCCCCAACTTTGTGAAGAGGAACTACAGCCCTTTGGATAGTATGCATGTTTACCCCACATCTGTTTACAGTGCTGAATGCATATGGAAGCCTGAATGTTTTCACGATAAAATTGCCTAAAGATGACAGATGGCATGGGATGTCAACTAAGTATTTATCGTCGCGTGAAAACACATAATTTACTTCGACAACCCTTTTAGTTTTATTAGATATCAAAAACAGACAATATACTGGTCTTCTCTCTCTGTCTCTCTTATAAAGATATTCCCGTTTTATCTAAAACGTTCATGGAAATCAATAATCAGGCCAAATTAATCTTTAGCTTTATGATTAATTAAATTACGCTTATGGTAATATTTTCGTTACACATCATCATTCAGTACGCAGGTGGTATAGTCAGAGAGTGTCACTCTAAACGTTCGCAAATGCAGTAAATGTTTACTTAATTATTGAATTGTTAGTAATCGTTTTTCATAGTCGAGTCTTGCCATTAAAAATCAATTTCATTCAAATCACACACACATTTGGCTGATAAAATTCCAATCAATGTCTGTTACAAACTATAAACCCGATTAACATAATCCTTTTTAAATGTGAGAATAACAAATGCGCAGTAATCACCTATGAGTGGGGATATTTCGCACTTTTATTTCGCTTAAATCCGAGTAACTTGTGATATTTGCAGATATTTGCAGCAGTAAGCAGTGAATTGGTGAAACTAACAATAGGCCATAAGTTAAGTTACATAAGGCTTTAATCCCACTCAATCAAGAGTTGAAAGCAAAAAATTTAAGCTTCTTCAGAGATCTTGGGCTGCTATCAACTTATCGTTGTTTGTAAAACCATAGTTATTAGTCACATACCCCTGTACTCATGTATTTACTATGGGACAATGTTATGTGTACATTTTAATTATAGAAACAAATAGTAGAAAAAAAAATAAAAAAATAATAAAAAAAACTTTCTTATATCATCTACTTACAGACACAGATACTCTAAATCTTACTCGCATAACTGGGTGCTAAAATTGTACACAAAAACAGTTATTATACAAATTCTAGTGTTGAATCTCTGTGAAATTTAGTGATAATTTCCTCTGCAAATGAACCATTTGCGATGCAATCTTATTTGTATAGGCATAGCTTTTTCCATGTGCAGTATATGGAGCCCTGTTAGTTCCATGAGGCCAGCCAATAAATAGATGTTAGCGATTACAAACAAAAAAAGAAAACGTTAGCTAATTAAAAACAAAAGAACAAATACTTAATGGGTCTGTCATGATAAAAGGGGCCATGCTTGAAACGGAGCATTACAATTGTTAGCTGACATGATGGTAAGGACAAAAAGGGACATGGTGAAAAAGGGTGGTAGGGACAAAAAGGGTCATGGTGGTAAGGACAAAAAGGCACATGATGGTATGAACAAAAAGGGACATGGTGGTAAGGACAAAAAGGGACATGGTGGTCAGGACAAAAAGGGACATGTGGTAAGGACAAAAAGGGACATGGTGGTAAGGACAAAAAGGGACATGGTGGTCAGGACAAAAAGGGACATGGTGGTCAGGACAAAAGGGACATGGTGGTAAGGACAAAAAGGCACATGATGGTAAGGACAAAAAGGGACATGGTGGTAAGGACAAAAGGGTCATGGTGGTAAGGACAAAAGAGCATATAATGGTAAGAACAAAAAGGGACATGGTGGTAAGGACAAAAAGGGTCATGGTGGTAAGGACAAAAAGGCACATGATGGTAAGAACAAAAAGGGACATGGTGGTAAGGACAAAAAGGGACATGGTGGTAAGGACAAAAAGGGACATGGTGGTAAGGACAAGAAGGGACATGGTGGTCAGGACAAAAAGGGACATGGTGGTCAGGACAAAAAGGGGCATTTACAAGGTAGCAAGGGCCATGCAGCATGAATTTGTGGGCAATTCAATATATATTTGAAAGGAATCACTAAAACAAGTAGTGCATTTGCATCTTTTTGTAGTGGTCAATTGTAAATAGCATCAAAAGAACCTGTTAAGGCAATTATCAAAGTAAAATTTTCTTGAAAATCTAGATGATTTGTGATAAAGGGAAAGGGCATGGTGGTACCCCTCTGAAAAAGCTGAACATTTTGGTCTTTTTGTCCTCTCTTGCACAAGATTAAAATGTTGACCTTGCTAAATTGCTTATGGCGGGTGTTGTTTCCGAATCAAGATTGCTCTCTGCATGTCCTGTTCTTGTGGACCTGTGTTTAAGATGTCTAGGAATGTGAGCTGTGACCTACAGGGTCTTCTAGATCCGTGCTTTGGTGTCTAGTGAATCAGTTCTGATACCGACCGACTCATTCTGACTTCTTGAGCAGTGACCTGTGAAGCAAACCCTATGTTCTCTGATCTTATCCGAGAGTTTTGGTGGGTCTCTATCTGTTACTGGCTCTGCTGGCTCCAGGGATACTTTTTGCAGCCTGGTGTAGACCTGCCAACTAGTACGATTTTGCAGTATTTCATACGGCAAAAGGTTGAGAATACGATTGTACGTTTTTGGCACCAGAATACGATTTATTTATTTTTATATATATATATATATATATATATATGTTTTTTTTTTTTCTTATTTTTTTACTCATACTTTTTACGCTCGCTTGGCGTCCATGAAGGATTGATTTTGCCGACTTAACCGATTTAGATTCAGATTCGTACAATAAGAGAAACTGAAAGTACAGTGGTAATTTTTTTTCAGCCACAGTAAACCTTTGTTTTGTACATTTTGTTTGAAGAGTACAGTTTTTTTTATCAAAAATACAAGTTTTGTAGTTCCAGAATACAGTTTGGTGATCCTAAAGGTTGGCAGGTCTGCTGGTGTTGCAGCCATCAATTTGGTTTTCCAATTATAGGTGTTACTGTTTAAGGTTCACAACCGTAGAGAAGGACTGAATCCACTGTTGAGCACCCAACTAATGAGTTGTATTTTCACTATGTGATGCCAATGTCCATCTTTTTCTTTCAGGTCTATTTCCTCTGAAAGTGAGAGTGATGAGGACACCCAAGGTCTGGACTTGAATAGTGCATTTTTTGCAGGAGCTGTGAGTAGTGCCAACAAAAAATTAGCCAATCAAAACCAGGGAAAGAAAAGTAAAAAAGGGATTGGCAGGAAAAATTCAGAACAGGATGTGGTGAGTAACTTGTTGGTTATTTGTACTAAATTTTATTTGGGAGTGTTTGAAATACACTGAAGTTTGAGCTTACTTTGACACTAAATTTCAGTTGTCTTAGAACAGACATTGAATGTATTTTGCAAAAAGAGATTTTGAAAATGTGATAAGCAACTGTATGTCCATTTTGATTGTGGACATGCTTATGTTATCAACAGATGTCATTAATTTACATGGTGGGTGTGGCTTAATGTGAAATTGCTAAATGATGTTAACACCATAAACGGTATATCAGATTTATGTTATATGTGCTACACAGATGGGTCATGGTCTGTACCTATGTTCTAATGTTGTGCTAGTGATGTCATGAATGCTAATGAATAGGCGTGGCTTACTGACAAATTCTTGAAATGAGATATATGAGCAATTGTTTTTGCGTCATTCTTGCTTTGATGATGTAAATTATTGTGCAAATGTTTTTTATTGATCTGCATGGCTCATGTGGCTTTTGAATAAATATCATGAAACAATTTGTTGTTGTTATTCATTGACATGATTGTTGATACAAATTGTGCAAATCAATTAGCTTATGAAAAGCATCAGAACCACAAAACATTTTTTTTTCTGGTCATATAGATGACAGCACAATTGAATTTTTTTTTTTAAAAAGTAAGTTGATATCTTTTTCTGTGTATGACTTTCAAAGACTTGTACCTTATATAAATATATTTTCATTTTATAGAAATACATAAAGAATGTTCTTGGATCTTTAATTAACGTCTGCGAGTTAAGAAATAAGCCACACCCACCATAGCAATGTGGTAACTAGGTGGGGGCAAACAATCCTCAAATCTGCAATCGTGCATTACCAATGCATTGGTCCATTTATGGCACTTCTCCAGATCTTTAGAGTTTTTAGCAAAAGGGATAAACCAAATTCAGTTTGCTAAGTGTTCTGGGTAACAGCATTCAGATCTACAAAGTGCCCGTAGCAGGCTTGTAAGCGAAATTTTTGTTCACCATTTTGCCGTTACTCAAGTCTTGTGTGTGCAGAAATTTGTTTTGTACAGTAAATTGAATTGACTACATGAGCGCACACGGGTAGCTAGTTGTACGGTACCAATACTGCGTAGGATGTTTGCCCCACTTAGTTACACAGATTTTGCGGTGATTGGTTGAAAAAGCTGTCAATCATCTAACTCAAGACAGGTTAATTCATTACACATCACCACACCAGACATTACATTTTATGCTGCAGGCTCAATTTTCAACACTGAAAACTTTGAAGTGCAATTTTCTAAACAAAATAAGATATTAACATAGTTTATTCACCAATTTCTTTCTTTTATAGTCCTTATATGAAAATTTTGTAAATTATAGTCCTCTATTATGTAAATTATAGTCCTCTATTATGTAAATTATAGTCTATTATGAAAATTAAAATTCATGGGATTATTCCTTTAAGAAATATGATGAATTCTGTTTTAGATTATTGTGTGAAGGTTACCAGACCTATGCCATTCATATGAATGAGTTTTACCAGAAAATAACGGAATGCGTATGTGTGTATTGTACTACTGTAAGATGTTTAATGCCCTCAGTTCAATCATAACATGTGCAGTTAACCTTATTAAACATTGTACTTGTCAAAACATTTTATTCTTATAAGTATTTATTTATTTTCTGTAAATTGCAGAATGATACGGTTGAAAACAGGACTCAAAGAAGTAGACAACTCGCAAGTAAGTACTAAATGCCTGGCAAAAACTGAACCTCAGAGGTAATTCTTACCATATATTCTTACCAGTCCCGATAAAAGTTTGCCTATTTTATAGGGCCTTTTGAATTTTTGAATATTAATATATTTTGAAAACCACTATGCAAATCTGTAAAGTATGGATGAGCAGACCTTTCTATTTCCTGATGTTAATCTATTATTTTTTTATCTTCTGTGATAATTCTTTAAATGAAAAAAGCAAGAGAATCTCACGAAAACTGTAAGGGGTGCCTATCCTTTTCCTAATCAAAAGACACTTGAATATGACTTTCTCAAATATTTTAAGTAACTGAAAGTGAGGAAAGATATTGTAAGAATTTGAGCTGCTTGAACTTTTTTGACATATTTCAAAATTGTCAAAAATTTGATCAGCCATAGTTTAAAACTCGCTATTTTTTCAAAGATTATTCAACTCAGAATAAAGTACTCTTGTTCCATGCATAAGTAAACCTAAAAACTTATGTAGGTGCCCTTGGACCTTTAAATACCTACTGTGTCTGTTTTGTACCATACTTAATTGACACCCGCTTACATTGCATCAATGCAGTTTTGTAGATCTTGGGTATCAATATGTGTGCAATAGCATGCAAACAATCAGCTTATTCATTCATTTTTATAATGATATAAGTTATCACCAGATATCATTTTTTTAGAAGGTCATACTAGGTAAATATGTTATCAACTTAAGTCAACACTATTGTAACTGGTGAAAGTAAGTACCATGGTGGTAAGTACCAACCATGGTGGTAAAACCATGCAGACATACTTGGCGGTTTGTTTGACTTGCTATTTGTTTAATATGTATGGTTGATCTAGAATGTTCTTCTGTTAAGTGGTGGGCGAAGTATAGAGATAGTAATCTTTTTTAAACAAAAAGATAGAAAAGCTGTACAAATTTGACGCAGGGAGGGAAGGGGGTTGAGGGGGGGGGGGGGGGCGTAGGAATAAAAACTGACAATGGATTAAATAAAGAAAGCCTGCCTGGTCAGATATCACAAACTTGCATACTACGACCTAAAAATATAAACTTACCAATTTAAAGCAATTTGAATGAAATCTTTTGCTATTTTTACAGTTTTTCCCAAACTTGATGGAGGCATTCAGGCAAAAAAGCATGGTGAAAAAAGCCCAGATAGTATGAATAATATTTTTTTTTAAAGAAAAGAAGAAGCCATAAAGATAATAATTAGGTTCGTTTGTTAGTTTGGCTGGGTGGATGTGAAATATAAAACAAAAAGAGAATTAGGCAAAGTCATATAAAGATAAGGAAATTTGATTTGCGTTGAACACATGTATTACCCCGTCCCTGAATTGTGGGTTATGAATGATGAATGCGCATAAAGAGTTCAGCTGCTTCCCAATTCATACACTATATATTTTTCATACATTTTTTCAAGGCATAATTGACCTCTCTGAGTACGGAAATGAGCCACACCCACCATAGCAACACGGTAACTAGGTGGGGCCAACAAAATCTTAAATCCGCAATCATGCATGACCAATGTATTGACATTTATGTGTTCATGTAGCCTGTCATTGGCTTTAATCCATCTATGGCACTTCTCCGGATCTTCAAAGTTTTTATCAAAAAGAATAAACAAAAATCTGTTTGCCTATGTTTGGGTTTATGGAATAGGGTTTACAATGCACGTAGTGGGTCTTTAGGTGCAAGTTTTATTCACCATCTTATCTTGTCTGTCACTCAGTCTGTTTGTGCAGAAATTTGGTTTGTGCAGTATATTGCATTTGACTGCATGAAGCACGTGCTGCTAGCTACCTGTACTGTATCAGTACCGCTTAAGACTTATGTCCCACTTAGTTACCCAAATTTTGTTGCTTGGCAATTTTGTGCTGTGATTGGTCGAAAAAGCTGTCAATCAACTATCTCAGAAAAGTCAATTGGACTATCGCTGTTGTGGTGCCGTTGAACCTCACCAACTAATCGTGAAGCTGTAATCAGCTGTAACCAATAGACTTGAAGTACTATTTTTAAAATTAAAGACCTCTAATATTTAAAGATTAATATTGTGGCGGAGTGTTTATATTTGCATTTAATGCAAGGGACAAAGGACTTTGGCATGAGTGGAGCGGCCCAGCTTTAGGAGGCCATTTGCGAGTGCAAAGTTGTTTGAACAGTGCATTAAATGTGTATATAAACACGATGCCAAAACATTAATCTTTTCATAAATTTTCCGTGTTAGATTGTTTAAAATGCATAAAAAAGACTGAAGAACGAGAACAGTTTACATGTATTTGTTTCGCTTTATTAAAACATTCACCTGTTCTTAAAATGGAAAACACCAAATAATCAAGGTAGTGCATTACCAGGATTTAATGCACGGACCATGACAATGCAAATAACAAATGTAATAATAAAAATTATAAAGCTCTTTGGTATATGCCATTCATTAAAAGCAGTGAAAATATCTTACAGCTGTAATGCATTTGTTTTGATTTGATTAATTTGGGAGATGATGTCATCAGTCAAATTGAAATGAAATGATAGCAAGTGTGATAAAGAACATAAGAAGTTAATTTGTTAAAAAAAGAGTTTTAATATAACTAAAAGAAGAAAAGTAGCTGTGTAAAGAGTATGTTTTACTCCCTATGTGCTTGATTGATGTTTGTCTTGGACTGCAATTTCTATTTTGCAACCAATACTCCCCTTTATTCACTATTACTGTCATTGATGGGTCAGTGACCATAGTTATGTAACTTAATATAGGATTAAAGTAGAAGAAGTACTATAATATAAAAAGGGGTTGAAAATAGAAAAGGAATGGATATTGAGAGAGGGGGATGAGACAAAATAACAGGTTTCCCCATCCTTGATAATTTGTGAAAACTTGCATCTTAACCACTACTGGTACTTTGATTTGGTGATGGATTACTTTCATCATTCTTATTGATATTTAAAATGGATTTCACACACTGATATTTTTATTCTTTGTATTTTTGTAGTTCCGTGGAAATGAGATGGCGAACAAGGAAAACTATCAAGCTGCGATTGACCTTTTTACGCAAGCAATACATTTAGATCCTAATGATCATAGGTAAGAACTTGATCTCTAGAGCTCCCCTGTTACAAGAACTTATTTTTATGCAGAACAGTGAATTTTTTAAATATAGCTATTTCACAGGAATACTGTTTTTTTTTGGCAAAAAAATTGCAGAATCAATCATCATTAACTTGATTTCTGCTCTAAAAACATGAATTTTCAAATTTCTCTGTTGTGGTGAACAGTGTTTTTTCCACAAAATTGCAGCATCAATCATTCTTATGATATCTGCTCCAAAAACATGTCAAAACAATCTGGAAAAAAATGGTAATTCAGTAAAAAGCTGTGACCACCATGCCTGCAATTGTTGGAATAATTGATCATGAACATGCAGTGACAAGGCCATTTCAAGTCTGCTAGGCACATGTACATCTGTATGCAACTGAACTAAACATTGGCATAGCTAGCTTCTACCAAGCACATTTTAACCAACAAAGTAGGTAGTGTTTGAAGTCCAATAGGAAGGCATGAATTTTCCCTGTTGTTAACAAAAATAGTTGGAACAGTGAAATTTGATCCAGAACAGTATTTTTTAACATCTGTACTGGTCTGTTGAACACTGCTGAATTTAAAAAAAAATCACCCCCTGATTACATATTATATCTTTATTTGAGAATATTAAGACGTGATGTTTCGTGATGGCAGCTGTATTGAAGATATGTATTGTAAGTTACAGTTTTGTTTGACTTAAATTGCACTGAACGGCGAAACTTTTATTTGATTATGCAGTGCTAGAAACCTTACAAATTTTGGTGGCGTGTGTCAGCTTGCAGAACAAATGACTTTCAAAATGTGATTTTACATAGAATGTTTCATTATTTGAAGTGCCTCAACATGGCTATACGATTAAATCGTAGCATAGCATAGCAAGGTTTAACGTCCCGAAAGCATCCAGTGCTGGACATTATACCAAGACGACCACGGCCTTTGATAACCAGTTGTAAACTCACTGGTTGGTTGCAGACCCACCGGGATACGAATCTGGGACGTGCGGATAAAAGACAAAGCACTAACCACTACACCACAGAGATCTGTAAAAATTCTATGTAAAATGTCATTTTGAATGTCATTTTAAATGTCATTTTGAAAGTCATTTGTTAAAGAGCATGTTGACACAAGATGAAAGCATATTTGTAATGTTGTACATATCACTAGTAACTATATACATGTGTGGAATTGATGCTTCATTGGCCTTTAAATAGTGACATGTAGCTGTAATGATGTCCATTTATTTTCCTTTTTCTTAAATTTGCCTTTCAAAGCAAGTATTTATATAAGTGATACAATGACATCTAAAGTTATACAATGGTATCGTCAAGATTTACAATGGTATCTAAAGTTATACAATGGTATCGTTAAGTTTTACAATGGTATCTAAATGATATGCAATAGTTTCTTGAAATGAATTAAGAACTTGATGGTTAAAAAATATCAAAACTTTTTTTGCAAATCAGAAATGATGTCTCAAGAATTATTTAAGTTAGCTATGATTATAGCAATATGCTTAATATATATTTATGTAACTTTAGTTGTATTAGAAAAAAGAAAGTTTTATGTACGATCTTGACTTTAAGGATTAGTTCAGTGGTCAAGCATGCCCATCTTATATGAAAGAGGACTTCAAAAGAAACGGAATAAAATGTTTGAATGGATTTCTTCACTATTTTGTTTCTTTTGAAGTCCTCTTTATTTAAGATAGACTTGACCCCTAAACCAATCCTTGAAATAAATATTAAAAAAAAAAATTAAAAGAAAATATCTTTTATGTTTCTTTGACATGCTGGTTTTAAGTTCGTTTTCAGATATTAGTGCAAAAGTAATTCTTCTGGGTTTTGAAGGTATATGGACATATGGAGACTTTTTGCCTACGAGAAAGCATTACATTTTGAGCAGAATAGAATTTGATTGGTCACAATAGCTCTTATATTTTCAAGTTATGGCAAATGAAAAGTTTGGAAGAATTTTTCGGCATGCACAATCGCGATGATGTATGAAAAGGAATAGAAGCTAAAATTCTTAAATGTAATTCTTTATATTTCTTTCCTAAATATTAAAAGTTATTAGGTTGCATTCTACTGCGAAATCTTGGTTAAGGCTATTATGATAATATCTAATTTTCTGTTCACTATAGCCAACTTCTTCCATTCAAAATATTTGGGGTGAAGAACTGAAAAATGTGTCCCATTTTGGGGTCACAAAATATTGCACAATTTATGCTAATTAGGTTAAAGTTCTGTGAAATTGTCAATTTCTAACGTGTTTGGATGGGACGTTTGGCTGTTGCATGGTTTTTAGTATTAAACGATATAAGCTCATGTAATGGTTACCTGTCCATATAACTTTGAGAACACTGATCTCCGTTGGAACCCTCATTGCTTAAACTGATTGCTTTGTATGGTATTGGTAACATCTTTGTACAATTCTTTTTTTCTTTCAGATTTTTTGGTAATAGATCTTTCTGTTTTGATCAGAAGGAGTTGTATGATAGGTAAGTTTTAATGTTTATTATTGAGAAATTATGTCACTGCGATCACTTATGGAGGAAATTCTGACACCTCGGTGTTACTTGGACCTTTGCACTGTGCTTAACTTAACTAATCACATCTTAGATTTCTCTCTTACTAACTAAATTTTCAACACCCTGCTTTTCCCTCCTCTAGCCCTCTGGAACATTTGATCATGGGTGGAAAATAAAGCAGACCCTGTCACAAATGGTCCCAGAAATTATTTAACCCTTACTCTACCAGCACTTTTTTGAAAATGCGCTTAGGAGGCGGAGTCAAAGACGGGGAACCCAAAACAGCGATAATATTGCTGCGTTGTAGAGTAAGGGTTAATCAGGGGCTTTTTATTGAAGGGTCCTTTTGTCTTCTAAGCAGCAGAGTCAGGCTCCTTCCACTTAAGTGACCCTGTGGGCCGCCTATTGGAATCATGCTGCATATATTTTTGAGTTGGCACACTTGTCGCGGGGTCCTTAACCCTTACTCTACCAGCACTTTGATTGAAAATGCCTCAGGAGGTGGAGTTAAAGATGGGGAACCCAAAACAGCGATAATATTGCCGCGTGGTAGAGTAATAGTTAATCAGTTTTTTTTTATTGAAGGGCCCTTTTGTCTTCCAAGCAGCAGAGTCGGGCTCGTTTCACTTCAGTGACCCGCTGGGCCACCCACCGGGATCATGCTGCATATATTTTTGACTTGGCACACTTGTCGCCGGTTCCTTAACCCTTACTCTGCCAGCACTTTTTTGAAAATGCATTTGGGAGGCAGAGTCAAAGATAGGGAACCCAAAATGGCGATAATATCGCTGCGTGGTAGAGTAAGGGTTAAGGTCTCCAGAAAGAGGAAAAGAAAGAAAAAGTGAAAGAAAATAATGGGAAAGGAACAAGAAAAGGCAGAAATACACTTTTTTTCATTTTTTTAAAGGAAAAATACATTTGAACAGTTTGTTTGACCATATGTTCAGTCAATAAGATGGATGAATTTCACAAAGCTAACAAATCATAATGACACTAACACTAAAAAAATGTTTCCTCTTGGAATTCAGCATTTGGTTTAGTTTTTGTTGTTACGTTTTCTCCCATAATTTTTTTGAAAGATTTTCTATGATCCGAGAAAGTAAAACATTTTTTTCACCCCTGCATTTCACTCTCGTTTGTTATCAAAATCTAAACAAACTGAACAAAATTTTAGCCAAGAAATTATTCGGCAGAAATGATGAATTTTGTTAAATGAGAAAATTGACTTTGAAGAGGCAGTTTAAACCACAATTTCCTCAGTATGGATCATCAATATCATCTGCAAGACTTAAAAATGTAAGCTTTCCAAAATATGACACTTTTGGATAAAACAAATTCCAAGGATTGTCATTTCAGGATTAAAAAAATAAATGTTTGATAAAGTTTATAATTTAATACATTTCTACATACAGCCATTCATTTATTATTGAAAATATTGGAGAAACAAAAATGTATTTGTTATTACTGTTAAGTTTTCCATCCATACACTTTTTTTTTCATTTCTGCAGAGCTTTAAAAGATGCTGAAAAAGCCATTTCTTTAGCCAAGGACTGGCCTAAAGGATATTTTAGAAAAGGCAGGGCGTTAGCTGGCCTAAAGGTACGTGATTAATTTCAAGAATGTATTTCTTGCTTTTAAATGAATATTCCCATGGTTTTTTGTAAAATTTTATTTGAAAGAGGATACTTTTAGAGTCAATTTGGTACAAAAATCAGCTTGATATCATATTATGTTCAGGAGATTTTTAAAGATTTCCTAATTAATTTTTGAAGTTTTTGTACAGTATGATGAATTCGTGTTTGATAATGTCATAAAGGCAATTTTGTGAATGTTAATTGGTTGTTTCAGTTTGATTAGAAACAATTTTCAAAAGTTATTGAAGTAGGGTATATTTGGCAGTATATTTAAATACCTAATTTTCATTGATTTATTTTTTTAGCAGGTTTTGATAATTAAAAAGGATGATAGATTTTAATGAAATACATCAACTTTGTGGGAGAATGTGTTGCTGTGATGTCATACTGAGCCTTGTCCTATTCGTTTATTGCCATTTTTGTGAAACTTGAAATTACAATATCTCCTAGTAGGAATAATATGTCAGCATGATTTTTGTACTAAATTGTATCTAAAAAATTTCTGTTTTTATGAAAGGTTATGAGAAAACATGGGCATATTCCTTTAAAAAGATGAATTATTGTTCTATTTAAACTTGGTTATTAAGTTTGTTGGGTTGTTGTGATTACATTTGGCAATTAACCAATCACAATTAATTTGTAAGGTGCTGTTAACACAATCAAAAAAACAAACAAACAAAACAGCTGGAAAGGGCACCGGAAATGATGTTCTACCTTTTCCATCAGACTTGAAAACAATTATAAAATTTTCCACGGTTCTGATTTAAAGGTGTAAAAAATCTTCTCACGAAAAATTGTGACAGAAATAATAATAATGTTCCCTCTTTCGCATTGTAATGTACTATTCGTTGCACAATTACATGGGGGACATTCTTACGGCAATGAACCAAAACATTGTGGCTGAAACCTTCATGTTTTACCACATATACTTGTTGCTTACTCAAGAAATGAGGAAAGAAAAAAAGGTTTTTCAGGTTTGCACATGATTAAACCATATTAAATTTGGATCAAATTTTGAGTTATTTAAGACTCTATATTCTGATTTGAGATAAGGAGATATTTCCACAGCAGTACAGACAGATTCTCCTGCAGAACTACGCGTCACCAACTTCTCATCCAGCCTTTGGGAAAGATTTTTGACTGTCATGCTTGCTTCTAGAAAATATGTATACTTGTTATAATAATTATAATGATAATAATTGATTTGAATTTTTGACTGAGATGCTGGAGGTACCAGGTTCAAGACACCTGTCAGGTCTAACCCATTTTTCCACAGCTATGCAGACAGGATACGTTGATCATCAAAGCAGAAGTGCATCGTTTGCAGCTCCTGCTCTTCATTCAGCTGTTGAGAGAAGTGGCAATGGTTGAATGGTGCTCGCCGTCCTTTGGATGAGGACATTAAATGTCGGTCCAGACTGCAGGACAATCACCCTGCCTGGTTCTCTGAACACTATTCAAGAAGAAAAGCATGAAAACGCGGTGTTCATTCACTTCCCATCCTGGTCCTGTCAAGTTCATGCTAGCAGTCTCTTGCTGCAGCCTGGAGGATTTGCTGGCATGCAACGAGGCTTCAGTGTGAAATGGACAAGAACTGACACAATTCTTCTTTCTGTTGAATTACCTAGACATCCAAGTACCCAGACATGCAATCTGTACTTAAAAGTGGTCTTCATTTTTTTCTCAATGCAGCTTTACAACGAAGCCGAGTCCTCGTTTGAGCAGGTGCTACGCCTAGATCCTAGCTGTGCGGATGCAGTCCAGGAATTAAAACGTGTCAGGGTGTGCCAACTTATGGTAGGTATCACAAGTGTTGAAGAATGACAATTTGAATTATAATTTTCATCCCCAAATCGGGGAAGGGCAGAATCGACCCCTCCAGCTATCGCCCCATCACCCTCACCTGCTGTCTCTATATAATTATCTTATGTTTATTAAAAACTTCGCAGTACCCTGGACCAGTTAATTACGCTCGACACCGCTATACAGGAATCCTTTGCAAAAAAGGAACACCTCATTGCCATCTTTTTCGACCTCGAGAAAGCTTTTGACACTTACTTGAAATATGGCATTGCCTGCAAACTTCACACCATCTGCCTCAGAGGCCACCTCACCATCTTTATTCAAAATTCCTCTCACCCAGGCTGTTCCAAGTTCGTATTGCCACACCCTCTTCGACCCCTACCTCCAAGAAGAGGGCATCCCCTAAGGCAGCATCCTCTCCCCCACTCTTTTAACCTGGGATTAACAACATTGCAGACAACCTTGGCCCCAACATCAAACGTGCCCTCTACGTGGATACTTCACCATCGTCTACTCCTCCCCTAGCTTTCCTCTTGTAGAAAATAGGCTTCAACTCCGCCTCAACCGGCTGCAAGGCTGGTGCAACAATGGTTTTAAATTCTCCAAAGACAAGATAGTCTGCATTCACATCTCTCATTTCAACAACCTCCACCCCAACCTGAACCTGTGCTCAATGGCAATTGCATTCCTAAAGTTGACCACACTAAGTTCTTGGGTTTAACCCTAGACCCCAAACTTTTCTACAAGCAACACATCACTAACCTGAAACATAAATGCAATGGCTCCCTCAACATTCTCTGCCTCCTCTCCAACACCACTTGGGGTGCAAACCCCCATGCTCTTCTCAAAATCTTCAGGCTCACCATTCTTGCCTAGCTCGACTACGGCAATATTGTCTACTGTGTCGCTCCACAACTCTTACCTTAACCACATCAACACCATCCAAAATGAAGCCCTCAGGCTCTGTCTGGGTGCCTACAGGACCTCCCCTATTACCAGCCTTCATGTTGAAACCAACGAACCCCCTTTCTGCTGAGGTGTAGAAAGTTGAGCCTTTCCTATGCTTTCAGAGCACTCACGAATGTCCAGAACCCTGTTTACAACCTCATTAGGTACCACAATTTCTGCACCCTTTTAATAGGACTAAAAC
Organism: Chiridota heheva; assembly: GCA_020152595.1. Taxonomy (NCBI): domain Eukaryota; kingdom Metazoa; phylum Echinodermata; class Holothuroidea; order Apodida; family Chiridotidae; genus Chiridota; species Chiridota heheva. The sequence continues at coordinate 2,465,621 of JAIGNY010001288.1, read as the reverse complement.
CCTATCCCCTCCCTTCAGCTTACACATCAAACCCGACCTTCACCATTTCGACATCAACCCTGCCACTCTTCTGGCCCACTTTTGCTCCATGGGCCACTCCCCCCCCTTCTCTCCACCTGAGCCTCTCCACTCATCACAAAACCTAAACCCACTCCAACCTCTCCATCAACCTCCACAACTAACTCAAAGACCAATTCTCAAACTACACCTTCATCTATACTGATGGCTCCAAGGAAGGCGACTAGACAGCTGCTGCTGGCATCATCCAAGACATCACTTTCAGTAACAGGCTTCCCAACCACTCGTCCATCTTCTCAGCCGAGGCCAAGGCCATTCACTTGCCCTCAACTTTATTGAGTACTCCCCACTCAGCCACTTTGCCATCTTCTCAATCTCCAAGTCTGTCCTTCTTTACTCAATCTTAAATGGGATAACCCACGTCCCATCTCCTCCTTCGTAAACTTCTTTGACCCCTCCCTCTGCAGGAAAAGTTTTCTTTTCTTCTGGATACCCAGCCATGTTGGCATCCCTGGCAATGACAGGGCTGATGCAGCCGCTAAGCTTGCCCCTAACCTCTCCCTACCCCTTTTCCCAAAAGCCTTTCTGACATCAAATCGCTTATCGCTTCCCTTGTTCGTGACTGCTGGCAAACCTCATGGGACTCCAAAATTGATAACAAACTCCACGTCATACAGCCCACCATTCCGATCAAACCCACCACCCACAACCTCTCCCGTGTCGACAACATTCACATTATCTGCCTTTAAAATAGGTCACACTCACCTTACTCACACCCATCCCCTTATTGGCTCCCCCACCCCTCTGCAACAATTGCCATTGCACCCTCACAGTCCACCATGTCCTCCTTGCCTGCCCCTATTCCTGTACAACCTTCCCAGAGCTACCCTCGCCCCCCACAACTCACTAGCCAAGCTCTTCCAGAAAAACTTTCCAGATAAATTATCTCCTTCCTTCATCATGCTTCCCTCTACAACCATATTTAGTCCTCCTATTCCATCCCCCTCTTTTTACTTTTGCCCCTTTTTTCACCCATGCACTTCATCTCTCGATCTCAGCTTCCTGGCTTTTAGTCCCGTGTTTCTCTCAGCCTCCCCCTATTTTATTTTATTCCTACCTTTGGAATGATCTAACTTCATTTGACCCCTCGCTGTCGTGGTGCTGTTAAAGCCCTCATAAAACAAACAAAACAAATCATTATTATTTTTTTACATCTTTGTTACTTTTGAATCCCTTGGAGTTTCTTCATAAGGTCACCCAAAGCAGCTTTCAAAACAATAGTTACTTTTCTTTAATTGCAAAAAGAAAAGTGCAAATTTTGTGTTGGGTTCATTTGGGTCACAGATTCCTGATCTAATGAAAGTCTCCTTTAAAGAATGTAGTCATTGAAATGTTTAGAGGTAATTTACCGGTTCCGTTTTGTCAAAGTATGTTTAACATATATTAGTGGGGCGGATATGTGACTGAGGTGTGCACTTCTGGATAGAAGCATGAAAATTTGCACAAAGGGGTTTTTCAGTATGCTGATTTCAAAAATTGCGGGAACCACGATGTCACTCCAACCCTTCCCGCCAAAAAATTCAAAATTCAAAATGGCCACCACAAACACGTTTTTGCCCATAAATCAGCTGTTAGTGCCCCGATTGCCATGATCTTGGTGTCCATACCTATGTTCTTGAGGTCAAGAAATTCAATAAAACCCATGCAAAACATCATAAGATCCATCTTCTTGCCAAAAATTGAAAATTCAATTCAAAATGGCATACATGAGAATCTCATGAGAAAAGAAAAGTTCTCATGAGAGCATGAAAAACAATTTTGCATGAGAACATGAGAATTATCTACCTCATGAGGACATAAAATGATCATGATAAATGATAATTATTAATGGTAACCATGGCAATTTTAAAAGAAGTTCAACTGAGGAGGGTCGCCATATTAACCCACAGTCACTTGCACTTGCTGAGGTGGTGTCATACATTGAGGAATATGGCCAATTGAGTAGAGACCTCAATCATGTTTTCAAACTCTCTGATCTCAAGGAATTGTATTGCGAGTGCCTCCATGAATTAGGTGGTGAGCCAAGTGAAAGCATCCATTCCACCAGACTCGCGCAGAAACTCCAGCAACATATTCCAGATCTGGAAGCTCACAACAGCAAGTCTGGCACAGTATTGTCATTCAAGGAAGATGTTGGTGATACCTTGCTAGATGCATGCAACTTCGATCCAGATGAAGAAGCTGTAATATTGATGAGAGTGGCAAAGTTGGTCCGCAAAGAAATATTTGAGAAAAAATACCACTTCAATAGTTCCTTATGTGATGAACAATTTGACAATCTACCTCCTTCTCTATCTGCCCTCGTCGGGATGATTCTAAGGAGGTCAAATGCAACACAACGTGTAGATGACAACGATGTAAGCAGAGCTGCCTTGTCCATCACACAGTTACTTGTCTTCAATGCCGTCAAACGAGGTAGGAGAGATTCTGTAGCAGCACGGCACAATTCGGACTGTGAGACGGTTCTCCCATTGTATCTTGGCCTGCTTATTTACAACCGAACGCGTAAACGTGATCTCATTGACAATCTATTTGAAAAGGGTCTGTCGGTGTCATATGACAGAGTTTTGCAACTGTCTACTGATGAAGCTAATAGAATAATTGACATATATGAGAATGAGGGCATTGTCTGTCCTTTAAACCTCAGAGACCAACTGTTCACCACTGGAAATCTCGATAATATAGATCACAACCCGTCATCCACCTCAAGTCGTGATTCTTTTCATGGCACCGCAATATCAATAACACAGCACATCACAAATGGCAATTCTGGTGTTGTTAGGGTCCTTCAGGAGATTCCCAAAAACAGGGCCCAACCAAAGTCGAAATCTATCAAGTCATTACCAAAGTCATATACTGATGTGCCACCGGTTTCGCTCCCTGATAATGTCATCCCTACAGTAGAGGATGATGAAGCAATTCCAATATCTGCGGAAATGAATGATGATGAAATGCAGAAGTTTTGGTTTGAAAAAGTGAGGACGAACTTGGCTAATGAAAATCAAATTGATCAGGTGAAGACGGACATATCATGGTCAGCCTACCTTGCCAGCTTACAGGTGTCTCTACCCAAGACATCTGCAATTATCTCTCTCTTACCATTATTTCGAGATCAAGCACATTCACCCGCTATGGTCAAGCATGGGATGAATATCATCAAACAGATCACGGTTCATGTCAACCCAGGCCAGATACCACTGCTCACTGTCGATCAGCCATTATATGCAATTGCAAAACGAATTCAGTGGAAATGGCCAGAAGAGTATGGTGAAAGACATTACGTTGTACTGATGGGGGGTCTCCATATAGAAATGGCCAGGTTGAAAGTAATTGGCGACTGGCTTGATGGTAGTGGTTGGACCTATGTTATGACTTGCCAATGTTACAACTGAGGGACGTGCAGCTGGTCTGCAGAAAGGTTCACACACATCCAGAGGTCAGTGGGCACATCAAGTAACCGCAGCGGCTCTGTACATTCTCCTTCACAGGTCATATGCTGAGTATCAAATCAACACATCAGATGATGAACAAATACACTATGATGAGTGATGTAAACAGATGGCTTCAAAGCATCCTCAGTTCGATTACTGGAACAAAGTCTGGCAGTAGGAACTTCTCTTCCTACAGTTCCTTAGATCACAGCGTGAGCAAAGATATGTTGCCTACGTGCAGTCACTTGGAAAGATTATTCCATGGATGTTCGCTCTTGACCACTACCACTATGCTCGCTGGATGACCGTTCATGTGAGAGACCTACAATCCCTTGAGATTAACTGCCCTACCACACATGCAGAGTTCCTCAAAGGCAACTTTGTGACACAGAAAACTATGCACAAATTCTCAGCACTAGCCCATGATCAAGTTTATGAACAGCTGAATGCAATGGTGAAGGGAGATGGAGGCATAATAGGTATCACTGAAAATGAAGCAGCACTAGCAAGGTGGATGGTGGCAGGTCCAGAAACAGCTAGACTTCTAATGGAGTATGATGACAAACATGCTAGGGGAAAGAAGGACACAGAACGCATACCATGAACAAATACCAAGTGTACAGAAGACTTTCTTATCTCACGTCAAGAGTGTCACTGATGTAATGGATGAACTTGGCAACCCCTTTGCTGATACAAGCACAGACCCCCACGCACTTGACACCAAAGTGATAATGTCTGATAGTGTGGTAAATGCTATAAGGTCCGCAGAAGACATAGGCAAAACACAGTACAAGAAATTTATTGCCGAGCGTATCAATGGCACAATCACTGCATTCAAAGACACCATACACAAGAACAATCTGCCTTTGAAATTCTAGTTCACGAAAGAAACCTGCGAAGTCCGCTTCCAAGATTTGCAACCTGCATAGTGATGTTTGTCTCTTTTCACGGATGTATATATCGTGTCAAGCTAGAGAAAGCGATATGGATGCCTTCTTCAGCCATCAAAATCATGCCTGGCCTCCATCATTGGCATCAAATGGTATTATGCATCAAACATGCAAATCTGACTTGATGGGATGCCTGGAGACAATGGTACCACAACCAGAATCTGTTCCAAAAGTTGACGTCAAAATTGTTGACGATGCTGCCCTTGTGCACATGCTTGATCCAAAGAAGTCCAAACTTTCTGTCAAAACATTCCAGGACTATTCACAGCTGGTGTTCTTGCCTTACATAGAACACATGTTACAAGACGTTGTTCGTGTAGATGTTGTCTGGGATGTCTACAGGGAGGACAGCCTTAAGACACAAACACGACAGAGCCGTGGATCTGGTAATCATCTCCGGGTGGACAACAACACCAATATTCCTGTTAACTGGAAGAACTTCCTTCGCTGTGATGCAAACAAAGACAGCCTGTTCCGACTTCTAGCCAATGCAATACAAGAGTTTCAACCTCCCCCAGAGAAGCAAGTGATCTCCACACATGGCCAGAATGTTGTATCATCTTCCATGACTGACCTTTCACGCTTGTCCTGCACTCACGAAGAAGCGGACACACGGCTTCTTTTTCATGCTTCCCATGCGTTCCATCATGGATTTACCAAGCTGGTGATACACGCAACAGATACTGATGTGGTGGTTATTGCGCTTGCAGTGTCCAGCGTTTTACAGGACTGTGAAATATGGATAGCATTTGGTCATGGTGGTAGACTACGTTACATCCCATGCCACCTAATTGCAGAGGAATTAGGCAATGACGCATCATGGGGTTTACTATTCTTGCACGCAATATCAGGATGTGATACTGTCTCTGCCTTTCATGGAATTGGAAAGAGAACCGCTTGGGCTGTATGGTGCAGTATGCCTTATCTCAAACCAATTTTTGCTCGGTTATCCCATGCTCCACGCCAGGTTTCCCCCAGCGACTTGGAGCAAATAGAGAGATATCTTGTTCTCTTGTATCAGCGAACATCATCACTCAACCATGTGAATGAAGCCAGGAAGCACTTGTTCACTTAAAACCGTAAGATGGAAAACATTCCTCCAACGTTATATGCCCTGGAACAGCATGTGAAAAGGGCTGTTTATCAGGCAGGGCACATCTGGGGACTGTCACTTATAGGAGACCCTGAAGTTCCGTCGCCAGATTTATGGGGCTGGGAGAGAGTAAGAGGTGATTCCCCATGGACTCCATGCTGGACCACTCTTCCAGAGGCAGCCAAAGCTTGTCAGGAACTGCTGAAATGTGGATGCAAAAAGTCTTGTACAAAAAGATGCAAGTGTGTCTGCGCAAATCTCAAGTGTACACAGTTGTGCTTCTGTTCCGGACAGTGTAGCAGAGAATAAAGCAAATCTGAACATATGAGATACTGACAGCGATCATGTAATCATTTTTAACAAAATGTATGACACACTATTTGACTGCTTTACCTGAAAAAGGTATACCATGCTCAATTGTGATATACTTTGATCTGACAAATAAATGCTATTATATGGAATTGTTTTCAACTTTTCACCGTAATATTTCATATGTATTCTACCGACTTGGTATAGATAGTAAGATCACGGTGATTGGGGCAGGTTTTTTGGTCAAAAACTTGTTTTGTGAGGGCATTTTGATTGTATCTGTTTTACTATTCACAATATAATGTGACGTCATGATATTTCATGTTTTCTATTGGTTCCTTGACATAAAACAGGTATAGATACCAATAAATGATGGCTGGAAAGCCATTTTATGGCCAACAATGGATTTCTGGCGACGCCATTTTGAATTCTAGGTTTTTAGTGGGAAGATGTTATGATAGTTTACGTGGGTTTTATTGGGTACATTGACCTCAAAACATATGTCTAGAGACCAAGATTATGGCTATTTGGGCACTTAGATCCGTTTATGATAAAAAGCTTACTTGTGGCGGCCATTTTGAATTTTGAATTTTTTGGGAAGGAAGATGTATCTCATGATGTTTGGCATATGTTTTAATGGATTTCTTGACCTCAAGAACATAGGTATAGACACCAAGATCATGTTAATCGGGGAACTAACATCTGATTTATGGGCAAAAACGTGTTTATGGCGGCCATTTTGAAATTTCAGCTTTTTGGCGGGAAACGTTAAAGTGACATCGTGGTTCCCGCAATTTTTGAAATCAGCATACTCAAAAACCCCTTTGTGCAAATTTTCATGCTTCTATCCAGAAGTGCACACTTTAAGTAAAAATTGTTACATATCCGCCCCACTATATGTTTATTCATATGAAATGATTTGAATGTAGACTTTTTAAAATTTTTGGAAAAGCATTCTTTTGGTCAAATTTTTATTACAAGCTACATTTTGCAGTTGAACAAACAGTTCTGGTTTTCTGACCTCAAAGCTGTTATATTCTGAAATATTGTAGTTTACTCTCTTCCATTGCAACTTTTGCACATTAAAAGTTACACAGAGTCGGATTTAATTATACAATTTCTCACAGTTCTGAAATGAAGGTGTCGAAAATCTTCCCATGAAAATCATGACAGAAATAATATAAATGTAGTAAATACATATTGATATGCTTCCCTCTTATGCAATTTAATGTATTATTCATCACACAATTACACGGAGAGGTTTTTAGACATGATTATCATATATACTGTTGCATACTCAAGAATTCTCTTAAAAAAAAAAAAAAAAATTAATAAAGGAAAAAAAACCTTGCTGCGAATACCCGTTTTCCCCACAGTTATAATTGCGAATGATAGATTTTTTCCAGGACTATAATAACAGTGGTGCTGTATGACCTTTGTAGTAAATTTGTCAACAAGTCTCATCAATCGATTCGATCAATCAATTAATCGACCAACCAACCAATCAATCAATCTTGACATTTTAGGATATGGGGTTCACCCGTAGCCAAAGTGAGGTAGCCATCTTGAAGTGTGGAACAGTCCAGGATGCCACTGACGCCCTCTTGTCGGGAACTCTGAGCACTCACGACTTAGACAGGATGGAGGAGGAGGTCTATATATCAGACGAGGAGGATTACATCGACCAGACGATACGTCAGGGAAAATTAGAGTAAGTCATATCAAGTAGGATTTAAGGTGAAAAATGCCCGTTTAAACGAACCCACTGTCCAAAACCTCTCTCGTATCGACAACAATCATATTACCCGTCTTAGAATAGGTCACACCCACCTCACTCACTCCCACCTGCTTATTGGCTCCCCCTAACCCCTCTGCAACAATTGCCATTGCACCCCCACAGTCCATCACGTTCTCCTTGCTTGCCCCTGTACAACCTTCCCAGAGCTTCCCTCGCTCCTCACAACTTAATTGCTGAGTTATTCCAGAAAAACCCTCCGGATAAAATTATCTCCTTCCTTTATCATGCCTCCCTCTACAATTCTCTCTACTTTGTTTTTTTCACTCATGCACCTCCTCTCTCGATCACAGCTTTCTGACTTTAAATTCTTGTATTTTTCTCATTCTACCCCTGTTTTCTTTCCTTCCTACCTCTAGAATAATCTACCCCTCAGGCCCAATTTGACCCTCGTTCGTGGTGCCATTAATCCTTCATGAAACAAACAAACAACATTAAACGAATAACAATTTGAATGTTTATGTGTTGAGGTTATTAATATACTTAAATTCCCAGCCCAAATATGTAGTGTGCGCAACTGGTATAATTGATCATAATTGAGATTATTTAATAGGTGAATATTTTTACGGGAGCCTTAAAAACATTTTGGAGGCTTGGAAAAAGTTTGAAATGATTTAACATGGAGGGTGTAACTCTTTTGTTATTATGTTTGCATGATGTGCTTTTAGTGTTGTTCTTTTGTGCTAATTGTATGAAACAGCTAAATCCCAGAAATTAGATGAAATTTGGGTGTCAAAACAGAAATTGCTGAGATAAATATCTCTGTATTGTATTATGCATACCGATGCAACCTTGCAAAGTGGCTGTAATAAGTATTATACATATAGTTTGCAAATTGATATTTCAAATGTACGTTGTAAATCAGGGGGTACGTAGTTATAGTAGACAACTTCATTAGTGTTTCCTCCTTGCAGCTACGCTCAAAAGTGCGTTCCCTCCTTGCAGCTACGCTTAAAAGTGCATTCCCTCCTATTCCTTCATGTATTCTTGGTTTTCCTCTCAGCCATTTTGGACATACAGATCATATATTCTTGGATTTCCTCTCAGCCAGTTTGGACATACAAATTATTGTCATTTCTAAAAGCTATATGGACAGATAGAGATTTTATATTAGCCAGAAAGAGCTTCTGAATTCTAAATTAAAGTCTTTAGAAAAAAGCACCTGTAGAGGAAGTAGGGGAATGGCTGCTGGGGTCTGCTAGAGCCATTCCGCGGTCCTTTCAGTAATGCGACACAGCATGTGGAATGTTCCTGTAGTGTCTCCCAAGTTATGGCTCACCAAAGTAAAAAGGAATGATGCAAGTGATGTATGAAAGAGAAGGCAACTCAAAATCTTATTTCCAATTTCTGTTACTAAAAGCAGTGTTTTTCCTGCTACATTTTAATTGAGGGTGTGATGAAGATTTTAAAGCTCTTAGTTTTATTCAACTGCTCCCATTCACATAATGGTGGTGAAGGAATAAAAACTAATAAGTTAACAATAATATTTGCAGATTTTCTCTTTGTTATGTCACACAATTTTAATAAAGTTTGCATAATAAGACCTTCAAATTCCAAATGCCTCAAAGTGGTCAATTCTAACCTATTTTTATGAACCTGTTTGCTATTTCATAGTTTATAGCCTATTTTCATATTTTTTTCTTCCAATTACACTCAAGTTGTCGTTACGTGGGCAGTAGTAGATTTTGTAATCAGTGGGAAAGAATGGTTTTCTTTGTTTACTTTAAAGGTATGGAAAATACTCTGAAAAATCTGCGAAGTAAGTTTTGTACATTCTTTGAAAATGTTTATAAAAAAAAAAGTTTTGCATGCAAAGAAGAGTAAGTACTGCTGTACACCTTAAGACTCATTTCTTGACAGGGAATTATCACCTAAAGATCTGCTTTAAATCGTTCTCCTTGAGGAATAAACTCATATCAGGGCTTTTAAAGTTACAGACATGCCAACTGCACCATTCACTTCAGCTGAATATAAGTCAATGCTTCACAACACAATGGACTGTTTTTGTGCTCTAAAGGAATATTTCTGTGCATTTTCATTTTGATATTTATGATAGTGGACTATTTAGGAAACGAAATTGGTGTAAATATGGATATCATAGTCCGTTTAGGAGTTATTACATTTCAAAGAGTGCGCCAGTGTGTTTAACAGTGACCTCACAGTGTACAGTGTGATGTCATAGAGGCAATCCAAGACAATTTTTGTTTATTTCTTTGAAAATTAAAGTTCTTAACAAGAGTTTTTACTTTAATTATTGAGATGGGGTATAACATGCACTTGATAAGAATGTGCTTTGCCCATCTGCTCATGAACCTTACTTAACACTCTTTAAGAAAAAGAAAAACATTTTATTTGATCTGATAGAAATACAAAATAAATGTATTTGATCTGCCTTTATGGCAACACATTGTATACTATGAGGTCAAAATGATGAAATTTTTCAAATGTAACACCTAAAGAGAATAAGATATCAGCATGGTCTTTATGTCAATTTATTTCTTTAATAGCCCTCTATTATTTAATATGAACTTCATGGGAAATTTTAATCTGTCTTCATGCCACAGTCAGGGTTCTAGCTAGACAAGTTTAAGTTCTGGGCTCCAGTGACAATCAGTGGCGTGCCCAGGGTGACCTAGACCCCCCTTCCATGAAGAACTCCAAATTTAATCCATTTCTATTGACAAATTGTCAACAAAAAAAGTTTTTATTTATTTATTATTATTATTATTTTTATCAGAAACTCTTCTCTCAATTCATCTCAATTCCCATTGTTATTCATCTTGCCTAAACTCTTTACCGCTTTTATTTTCGTCTCAGTGTCGTTCGATGAAAGCCATACATTATTATAGTTTTTTCAACTTAAGTAGCAGCACATGTTCCTATGAACTATGTTACAACTTTTGTCAATATCAAATCCTCTACAAATCCCAAGAATATAGATCAGTCCGTTATATTGTTAAGTCAATTGAGGTTTATAACAAATGTGATTGCTTACTTACATTTGACCAGTCTATAAGCATGCCTTGGGCCCTTGGGGGGTGTAATATTTTACTTTATTAAAGTTTGTTTGTATGGTAAGTGATGGACTCGGCAAGCTGCCAGCAGTGATTCACAAGGATTAAAACCTGAACTTGCAAGTGTGTGCATGTGAGTAGGTAGGTGACATAGGTAGGTGACATATGTAGGTGACATTAGTAGGTGACATGTATGGGTGATTTTATGATAATATGTACCTTCAATTGCATTAAATTCCTTTTTAGTTCAGTTGTTTTGATCGGAATTTATTGTGTGTAATGTTATGTTATGTGTGTAAATCAGCAGATGACATAAGTAGAGCGAGATTAAAAGGAGATCTGTTTAAATAACCGAATTGAAGTTTTGAGTGTCGGGCGGAAAAGTGAATTTTAGAGCCAAGTGCCGGGAGGGAAATGCGAGTCCTGGGCGGGCCTGCCCAGCGCCGCCCACCATAGCTAGAAGCCTGGCCACAGTATATACATTATAGACTCCTTTCTAAGTGGCAGTGACAAATCTCTCCTTTTAACTTAAATATGATGGTCATTATAGAATATGTTTTATTGCAGTACACTTATAAATGTAGTATTAAGGCAATCAATTAGGTAAAATACACCATTATATTTGCCAAAAAAAAAAAAAAAAAAAAAAAAAGCTTCAGCTTGATATAATATGTTCAATTAACCTCTGACATCATTTTCAACCAATCACCGCATGAATTTGCCTAGCAAAATTTTTTGTGCAACAAGGTGGGGCAAAGATTCTATGCTGTACTGGTACAGTACAGCTAGTTAGCGGCGTGCATGCCCATGCAGTCAATGCAATATACTGTACAAAGCAAATTTCTGAACACACAGACTAAGTGACAGCAAAATGGGAAAACAAAATTGCGCTTACGTTCCCATTGCGGGCTTTGTAAATCTGATTGCTGTTACCCAGAACACTTTGCAAACTGAATTTTGTTTATCCCTTTTGCTAAAAACTCATAAAGATCTAGAGAAGTGCCATAAATGGATCAAAGTTTGCAGCAGACCACATGAACATTCAAATGTCATGCGTTGGTAATGCATGATTGCGGATTTGAGGTTTGTTTGCCCCACCTAGTTATCGCGTTGCTAAGTTGAACATGGCATAATTAGAGAGGATAATTGGATCAAATGCCAGTGTATAAACATAGGTTATAAAGCAGCTTTAATTTATCTGTGTCCTTTGCAATCTGTGTGGTACATATTCCTTCCCAGAATGCCACTCTGGTCATGACGACAAGCCTGTCAATCAAGTTTGTTTTTTTGCAAGTTACTTCAGATGACTGACTATTTAATTTGTTTTTCAAGATTTTCTTTAGGACTATTCATCTATTGTTGTATGTATATTGAAGCCTATAATAAGCATCTTGAGCAGAAAACATTTCTGGATTGCTGCGTTTCTTGATTTTTGAAGCTGAAGTATGATTTTTTTGGTTATTATTAAGTTGTCAGTCATTAAAACTAATTTTGATACATTGCCAATGGATTAGATTCATTGGCACAATACTGCGACAGTTGTTCCCAGAATATAATTTTGATGAAGTTTGTGTAACTTCCTCTTAGTCAATGGTGGAATGTAATGAAAATGTCTACAAAGATGGGTGCTTCAGACCTGCCAACTAGTACAATTTTGCCGTATTTAATACGGGAAAATGTTGAGAAAACGATTGTACGTTTTTTGGCACCAGAATACAATTTATTTATTTATTTATTTATTTTCTATATCTTTTTTTTAATCATACTTTTTACGCTCGGTTGGCATTCATGTCCTCTAGAAGGATTGATTTTGTCGACTTAACCGATTCAGATTCAGATTCGTACAATAAGAGAAACTGAAAGTACAGTGGTAATTCTTTTTCAGCCACAGTAAACCTTTGTTTTGTACATTTTGTTTGAAGAGTACAGTTTTTTTTTATCAAAAATACAACTTTTGTAGTTCCAGAATACAGTTTGGTGATCCTAAAGGTTGGCAGGTCTGGTGCTTCATTTCATTCATGCTTGCTGCTAGTATTCATCAACTTATATAAACATTCTTTCTCTGCAGCTGTTCATAGATCTTGAGGCTTTTTGAGAGGCTCTGGATATTCTGCATTGCTTAAAATTGTTATGATTTCTTGTCAAAAAGCATTTCATCAAAACTTCAAAGAAGTTATATAACATATTTGATGTAATAAGTGCCCAGGGCGCCTATGAAAGCACGTTTTTTTAGGCCCAAAGTTTCTTCCTGAAAAGTACCCATGATCCATACCCGCGCACAGTGTGCTATTCAAACTGATATTGTGTCAACTGGTTCTATACTAGCCCCACAGAACAACCACAAATACATCATGAGTGTCAGATGCAAATAAAGTAAGGAAACTTGTTGTCTGTCTTCAAATTAATCAAATTAAATTATGTTAGCAGTCAAAAATGTTGGATGGGTGCTTATTAGAGCAGGGGGCTTAATTAGTGGAATTAAGTGCCCTCAGATTAATCAGATGAATTATGTCAGCAGTCAAAAAATGTTGGGTGGGCACTTTGTGGGCAGGGGCGCTTAATATTGGGATACAGTAATCAAAACTTTAAAGAACTAATGTATCTGGTGTCTGTAGTTGTTAAAAATTTTCTTCAGAGAATGCAGTTTTAGTGGCATTCAAAAGAAAATTGAGGGCCTATTATTCTAGTTCTTATAAAAAATTCCAATATTTCTCTTGCACGCAACAGTGATCGGAAATCAAAATTTGCATGGAATGCCCATTGATTACCTTTACAATGAAGTTGGATGGAAGTTATGTTTTTGCCACTCTTTGTTTATTTGTGTTTGTTTGTTTGTCTGTTTGTTTGTCTGTTTTGTTTGTTTGTCTGTTTGTCATCAACATATCTCAACAACGGATGATTGAATTTTGATTAAATATGTTGAGTGGTTTTGTTACTTCTTAGGAAGAAGTGATTACATTTTTGGACAGTAATACAGGGGAAGGGCAGAAATGAAGGGGTGAGGATAGTTTAGGTTAAGATCTACCAAGACTTTAATTGAAGCTTTCCCTATTAAATGTGCTGAACAATGAATTCATGCCATGAAAGAAATCAAAGCAATCAATTTTCTGGACTCAAAACAAAATCAAAATCAAGTGGTCTCTGGTATCAAAGAAAATCAAAACAATTTGTTTCTGCCATGAATGGAAAATAGTGGAATGTGAATTTTACAGAAAAGAAATAAAACAATAGATGCTTAGCCTGAATAAAACTGAAAACCATGATATGGCCTTGGAATAAATCAGTCAGAAGATCCCCTTAGTGTTCAGAATGCAAGTGATCACCACAGACCAAAACTGAGAAAGAAATGTTTTGGGGATAAAACTGAATGGGCCTACAATTTTTGAGGTAGATCATATTATATTGAGGATGTGGAATGAAGTGGGGTGGAAGTATGTCCTATACAGATTGCTGAAATTCTAGTTTTAACATGTCTTTGAACTAAATTGTCTTCATAAACATCAAATTGTCTTCATAAACATAGTGAAAGAATTTTATGAGACAAAAGCTGGCTGTTCTGATTGGGTGCTCCTTAAATGTAGTCTGTATTCATACTTTTAAATTCTGGTGCAGTGTTTTATCGCTCTTTCTTAAGACTTTACTGTCACTTCTTGTAATGCTCTTTCCTTTCATGAAAATGGCAGGCTGTGATATATAATAATCATCAATGAAATGACCAGGAGAATTTTGACTGTCATGCTTGTTCTAGGAAATATGTGTACTTGTAATAATAATAATATGATAATAATAATAATTGTTTTGAATTTTTGACTGAGATGCTGGAGGTACCGGGTTCAAGACACCTGTCAGGTCTAACCCATTTTTCGACAGCTATGCAGACACGATACGCCGATCATCAAAGCAGAAGTGCGTCATTTGCAGCTCCCGCTCCGCATTCAGCTATTGAGAGAAGTGGCAATGGTTGAATAGTGCTTGTCGTCCTTTGGAGGGGATGTTTAGCTGCCGATCCCGATGGTAGGACAGTCACACCCTACCTGGTTCTCTTCACTTCCCTAAACTAATGGATGGATGATGCGCCATATGGGTAGCTCTCACCTATGCTAAAGCTCTGAAGTTTGTAAAGCGCTTTTGAATATATTTGTATAGAAAAGGCGCTATGTAAAATAATTACTATTTTAGTACTATTGTCTATTCAAAGCTATCTGCAGATGTGACATTTTGGAGGAAAGTAATGGGTAGCACTAAGAGTTTTTAGTGGCAAATGAGAGAACAACATTTTTAAGGGCTTTTCTACCGACTGTTAGAAAGAATTCACTTGTTTTCCAGCCAGAAGGAACTTGGTTCGATCCTTGGGCGAGTCATATCAAAGGCTTTGAAATGATTGTTAACACGTCTCGCTTGGTAGTCATCAAGCTGTTTGCTATTGTAAAGTGCTTGAGTATGGTTGATCACATAGAAAAGAACTGTATGGGAACATAGTATTATTGTGAAATCATGTACAAATATGTACGTTATTATGTGTCGTGATAGTTTTCAGAGGATAAAGTTGATGTATTTATCCCGTGCTTCTCATGTTCATTCATATAGTTTGACAGCTTTACATTAAAGTAACACATGCTATTCATGCTGAGCTTGATTTGAAAATGTTAGGGTACAGTTAGGCACAAAGAGCACTTACAAGCAAGCAAATTTCCATGCACTCCTACTGCATGCAGGTACAAGGCACTTAATACACCCCTTAGTCTAAGAGGAGGCAAAAAGGAAAAACATTGCAGAAATGAATTTCTTTGGTTTTTATTTAAATTTGTTACATTTTTCGACTGCTGGACTATTGTGCATCGTAAATAAAGAAGGGGTTTGATTCTCAAAATTGTATGTGAAGGGTTAGGGGAGTGTGAGTGAACAGGGAAAAGTGGAGGAACATGGCAGGGTAGAGGAAAAGAGGGGTAGGGTGAAGGAAATAAGAGGTAGGGTGAAGGAAATTACGCAGGGTAGAGGAAGAGGGGAAAAAGTGTAGGATGGAGGAAACGAAGGGATAATTTCAAAGGAAGCAATTGAAATAAAAAAGCGGGTATCATTTTTAAAAGGGAGAAAAGAGGATGAAAAGGGGGAAAAGGTGGCATGTGGAGAAAAAGTCATGGAGGCATCACATTTAATTGAATGAAATCTTTTCCATAATTTGAGTTTATCATCTTGGAAGTATATATCTTAAGGTTGATTGGTTTCTTTTCTTAACAGAATATTCCCATGATTTGAAAAAAATTTATTCCCATGGTTTTTTGTAATATTCTAATGGTTTTTTGTAATATTCCCATGTTTTTTTGTTGTAATATCCCATGTTTTTTTGTAAAATTATATTTGAAAGAGCATACTTTTAGAGCCAATTTAGTACAAAAATCAGGTTAATATCATATTTCGTTTAGAAGGTATGGATTTTTAAAGATTTTCCAATTGCATTAAAAAAATTGTACAATAGATGAATTCATGTTTGATGATGTCATAGAGACAATCCCATTGCAAATGTTAATATATTTTGAACGTTAATTGGTTGTTTCTGTATGATTAGAAACAATTTTCTCAAAGTTAATGAAGTATATATAAATACCTAATATGTATATAAATACCTAATTTTCATCAATTTATTTCTAGCAGGTTTTACTAACAAAAAAGGATGATAGATTTTAAGGAAATACATAAACTTTGTAGGAGAATGTGTTGCTGTAATGTCATACTGAGCCTTTTCCTATTCGTTTATTGGCATTTTTTGTGAATATCTTCTGGTAAGAATAACATATCAACATGATTTTTGTACTCAATTGTTTCTACAAAATTCTCTCTTTTGTTAAAAGTTACAGAAAAAACCTGGGAATATTCCTTTAACTTTTGGAATATGTTTCACTTTATTAAGTTCATTGGTAATAGAGTATCAGCGCTGAGGTAGTTGTGATGGAGACTTCATTTCCAGCATGTTTTTGGAAAGAAATGTAGAAATACTGCCACGGTCTATTAAAAGTTCTGCTGGTTGTTTGTGGGTACTGTGTCCTGCCTCTTCAAAGCTTTCTTTTAAAGGTATTGTTGATGTTGATGGGCAGGTGGTGTACAGTAAGTGTTAATTTAGCTCGGACGAAGTGCAATGTCCCCACGTTATGTTGAAATAAACTCTCTGGTTGTGTGTTATTGTAATCTTGCAAAATTGTTTATTTTTGTCATTGATATAGTCAGTATAATGTTATATTCAACAGTGAGTCTTATTTGACGATTGAACATGAAGTGATATTTTAAGTGCTTAAGTCTTTTACAGTAGTACTGTCTTGTGGCATGTAGGATATCCCTTTTAAATGCTGTGAATCTGTCGCAATTCTGCTAAAAGTCATAGCCACACTAAGGCAGTTTGTAGCATTAATGCAATTTTACAGGAAATTACAAAAGGTCCTTTCTGAAAACTATTAGAAAGAAAAATACTTACAAGTTTCTGTATCTTAACTGTAGAAATTCATAGGTGTAGAATGAGGCATATTTTGGATAGAATGTATATTCTGCACCAAGTATGACAATCTTGTTAAGATTGTACGATATTTTGGACAAAATTGTAGAAGGTTCAAAGTGGGACAACAAGCTCAGAGGAAATTTCTTTCCTGCCATAACCTGGCCCAAGCATTAAAGTGTTAGGTCTAGGTTTACCAATGTTTATAACATTCCAGCAGAACTCCATTGGGGTACTTACATCAAGACGCACAGTGTCGTTTTGTTAACTATTTGTGGAGCAGTAGTTGGAGACCCACCGGGGGATCAAATCTGGGACATGAGATTGGGAATCTGAAGCGTTACAACACTAGCACAGAGGTCTCTCTAGTTCAGTGGTCATTCGTGTTCAACTCTTAAGAAGGATGACAAAATTATTATCACAGCTGTGAAGAAATTATTCACATATCTTATTTTGTTCAGGAGAAATTGAAGATTATCACCTTTGACTCATGACTGTCCTAGTGCTGTTAATTAAAGATTAGGGATGAGGCATATGCATATTCAATGCAGGGGCAAAGGACTTTGACTTGAGTAGAATGACCTGACTTTATGAGGGTCATTTACGAGTGCAAAGTCCTTTCAAACCGTGTATAAAATAGGCATATAAACACGATGCCAAAACATTAATCTTTTTATAAAATTTCTGTGGTAGATTGTTTAAAGTGCATAAAAAACAACAAAAAGAATGACAAACAAGAAAAGTTTACATACATTTTTTGGGTTTATTTAGAAATTCACCTATTGTAAAAATGGACCAAACCAAATACTCAATTTGATGCATTATTGGGATTTAATGCACGGGTCATAACAATGCAAATACTCCATAGAAATTATAAACCTCAACAAACAAACAAACTAAATTTGTTTGAAAATGACTGATTAAATGACAGCTAATTAACTGAATAAGAATTTTGGACACTAACTGCACCATTTTCTTCTTTTTATTGATGAACATTCTTTACCACAGACCGAATTTTTCAAAAGTACATCAACAGATTTATAACTAATGTCCATGGTTCATTTTGATAACCTGTGTTGTGTAATATTCTTGTTATTTTGTCCTAGTGTTCTAACATGCTTCTCAGTCGATGGTTTTGTTGCATTTTTTGACAAATATTTGCTCTTTTTTCCTTCAATAGCCCAAAAAATCCCGAACATCTCCGTTCTCTGTGGATAGGAAACCTCGGACCAAACATATCAGAAAAAGCTGTGAGGGATTTGTTTGGCAAGTGAGTTGTGCTTTTTCTTGATTGTACAATTATTTTTTCATTATTTTTTTTTAAAGTGAGATTTGTCCATAAGTGCATAGATAAATAGCAAATTAAGATGGGTGCAAGACTGGTTGGATTGATGAGAAACAAGACTTTCTCCAATTGTCTTCAGTAATTTTCATGGTGGGTATTGCAATTAATCATTATGACTTAGATGATTGACAACTTTTTTAACCAATCACCAAATGAATTTGCCTAGCAACAAAATCTGTATGATTAAGTGAGGCAAAAATCACTGGTACAGTACAGCTAGCCAGTGGCATGTGTTCATGCAGTTAAAGAAATATACTGCACAAAACAAATTTCTGCACACACATACTGAGTGTCGACAAAATGTGAACAAAACTTGCGCCTACAAGCCCGCTACGAGCTTTGTAAATCCGATTCCATAACCCAGAACGGTTAGCAGCGGACTTTTGTTTATTCCTTTTGTTAAAAACTCTAATCCAGGAAGTGCCATAAATGGATCAAAGCTTGCAGTAGGCTACATGAACATCTAAATGTCAATACATTGGTCATGCACGATTGCGGATTTGAGGTTTGTTTGCCCCACCTAGCTACCTCATTGCTATGGTGGGTGTGGCTTATTTTATTTTAGATTAATAGCAGAGATTAATTTTTGTTATATTTTTTTTATTGATAACCAGGTAGGGGAGCTGCTTGTGGAGATTGAGTTAGGTGAACAGCTTGTGTCTTATCTGTGGATAGAATTTCAGGCTATTACAGCTGCATTATTAGCAAGTGTGCAAAGTAGCATGTCTGGATATATCATTGGTTTATATTTACTGAATTACAGTTTTGAAATATTTTAAAATTCTACAGATTGTTAAGATGCAAGATTTTGTTGAAAATATTTAGATGAACATTATTTTAGGAAAGTATAGTTTAGAATGAGAGATGATAATTTGAAAAAAAATTGCTGTTATTCTTTTAATACACCAAGGAAGGAAGAAATTGTGAAGTTACATTTTGAAAGAAGGTAGTTTATATCTGTATCAGTCGCTTTCGTGGATGCACAGACATATATGTTTTTACCACTTTGTAATTTCAGCTGTGACCGTTTAGCGTGTACACGCTAAATGTTTGCCAATGCACTAAAGCGTTTACTAATTATCAAATTGCGAGCAATTGTTTTTCATTGCCGTTGAAAATCAATATGATTAATGATTCAAATTACACACATATTTGGCTGACAAAATTCCAATCAATTTAATAGCATAATCCTTTTAAATGTGAGAATCACAAATGTGCGTAATCACCTATGAATGGGGACATTTTGCACTTTGAGTTTGCCTAAATCCAAGTAACTTGTGAAATACACCACAAATTTGCAGCAGTTAACAGTGAACTGGTGAAATTAACACTAGGCCATTATGTAAGGCTTTAATCCCACTCAATCAAGACCAGTTTTACAAGCTGTTAAATCAACCCAAAAATACATAGTCAAAATACTTTAATCGTAACAATTAGTACATTTACATGTAAATATTGCCCGATGAGTCAAATAAATTTTGCAAGAAAGAAAAATATTGCAAAATAAACTAACAAAAAAAAAGTTTTCACAGAGCTAAAATTCTGCGGTTTCGCAAACATGGCGGCAATTTTTTCCAGAGGACTGATATGAAGTAATACTTCTGGGGTGGTAGCAAGTTTTGAAATGTTTTACAGTTTTACCTCAGTATCATGCAAGATTTTTACAGTAAACCTGATGCCCCAGCGAGTACAGCAAAAAACTTATGGGATGTTGAGTTTAAATGACATTAAAGGGAAGTTTTCTGTTTTTCCTAAACTGAATTTCCATGTAACATTTTTCATAAAGATGATGATTTATACTGTAGAAATAAACTTTTCATGATTTGGAAAGCAAAATTACAGAATCTATTTGGGCAATGGAGTTAATACTTTTGCCACACTGGTTGCGCGATTTGTTCTTAGCATCGTAAATTGGAGCAATTTTGGTGTACTTTGAAAATTACAGTACTAAACCCGTGTAAATGATACACGCTTGCATTTTTTGGCGTGTACACTTTGACTAAAATCCCTAAACATTCACAACTCTTATTTGTAATACCTTTTTTCAGGTATGGTGGTATAGAGAGCATTCGTCGTCTTCCAGAGAAATATTGTGCCTTCATTAATTACAGCGATCATCGTATGGCGAGTCGAGCAATGGCTGAATTGCAGGTATACATACGTTCACAGCTTTCATTTGAAATACCAGTTATCATGTTAACGTACAGACACATACAATTCAAGGTTTTGATTGGTCGAATGTTTTACACAAATAGTGAGAAGCCAATGAAAACTTGTAGAGGAAGTGACATCATTTGTGTGTTCATATTTATTGGTCAAACAATTTCCTTAAAACGTCTTTTAAAAGATGTGTGTAGGCATATGCAGAATGTGTTGGTCAAAGATTTCATGGAATAAAAAGCTCTTTTTTTTTTGACTGAAATTGCTGGCTTGACTTGGGCACAGAATGGCTAGGGCAAAGAATGGCTAGGGCACAGAATGGCTAGGGCACAATGGCTAGGGCACAGAATGGCTAGGGCACAGAATGGCTATGGCACAGAATAGCTAGGGCACAGAATGGCTAGGGCACAGAATGGCTAGGGCACAGAATGGCTAGGGCACAGAATGGCTAGGGCACAGAATGGCTAGGGCACAGAATGGCTAGGGCACAGAATGGCTAGGGCACAGAATGGCTAGGGCACAGAATGGCTAGGGCACAGAATGGCTAGGGCACAGAATGGCTAGGGCACAGAATGGCTAGGGCACAGAACGGCTAGGGCACAGAACGGCTAGGGCACAGAACGGCTAGGGCACAGAACGGCTAGGGCACAGAACGGCTGGGGCACAGAACGGCTGGGGCACAGAACGGCTGGGGCACAGAACGGCTGGGGCACAGAATGGCTAGGGCACAGAATGGCTAGGGCACAGAATGGCTAGAGCACAGAATGGCTAGGGCACAGAATGGCTAGGGCACAGAATGGCTAGGTCACAGAATGGCTAGAGCACAGAATGGAGGGCACAGAATGGCTAGGGCACAGAATGGCTAGGGCACAGAATGGCTAGGGCACAGAATGGCTAGGGCACAGAATGGCTAGGGCACAGAATGGCTAGAGCACAGAATGGCTAGGGCACAGAATGGCTAGGGCACAGAATGGCTAGGGCACAGAATGGCTAGGGCACAGAATGGCTAGGGCACAGAATGGCTAGGGCACAGAATGGCTAGGGCACAGAATGGCCAATACAGGCCAAGACAGTTTAAAACAATTTGTCTGAACACTGCAGTTTTCATGTTTAATATCACTGCAGACTTTTGGATGGCATTTTTTTGGAGATGATGAGGGCGTCACAAATTTTCCCTGTTGCAACCCCGATGGTTATCATCACCTAGTGAATGTGCTAATTGACTATCAATATTAAAATGTGTCAAGGGTAATGGTAAATTATCTAAATTTTTTAATTCTATTGTGTATTGAGTGTTTTGATAGTAAAACTCTCTCTTTAGGTCCTGAGTCTGGAACAGACATTGGGGATCATAGCCCTCCATTCACTTCTGTTTAGAGCTAAATGCATAAACTTATTGTTACTTAATTAAGCTGTTGTTGGTTGCCCAGTTGTTTAGGCTTTGGACATTTTAACTCGCTGCCTTCCTCTGCTTCTTTTGCCCTCAATTTTCCCACATACTGCAAGCTGTTCGAACCTACCCTCCCAATAAATATGCCCAAAAATTTGTATCTGTCTTCTTTTGATGGCATAGAGTAGGGACCTGTCCATGCCTAAAGCTATCAGGACATCATTTGTTTTCCTTTCTGTCCAAGATATTTTCAACATTCTCCTGTTTTTCCTAGTAAAACACCAATGTTAAAAATATAATTTTATACAACTGATAAATACAAACCTCATATTGCTACAAAAAGTCCCTACTTTTTCAACTCATGCAATTTGTAAAAAAATATTGTCTTGTTGTTCTTAACCAGTGCCTTAATATCATAGATATGTGGCCATTGATCAAAGTGAAAAAATAAAATGTTGTTTATAAAAAGCATTGAATCATTTTGGCCAGTAATTATTTTTTTTTATGTTATTTATTAGAGTACATTAAATACCCTTTTCTTGACTTGTGATGCTTGACTTGTGATGCTTGACTTGTGATGCTTGACTTGTGATGCTTGACTTGTGATGCTTGACTTGTGATGCTTGACTTGTGATGCTTGACTTGTGATGCTTGACTTGTGACGCTTGACTTGTGATGCTTGACTTGTGATGCTGGACTTGTGATGCTGGACTTGTGATGCTGGACTTGTGATGCTGGACTTGTGATGCTGGACTTGTGATGCTGGACTTGTGATGCTGGACTTGTGATGCTGGACTTGTGATGCTGGACTTGTGATGCTGGACCTGTGATGCTGGACCTGTGATGCTGGACCTGTGATGCTGGACCTGTGATGCTGGACCTGTGATGCTGGACCTGTGATGCTGGACCTGTGATGCTGGACCTGTGATGCTGGACCTGTGATGCTCGACCTGTGATGCTCGACCTGTGATGCGCCGATGCTCGACCTTGATGCTCGACCTGTGATGCGACCTGATGCTTACCTGTGATGCGCTCGACCTGTGATGCGCTCGACTGTGATGCTCGACTTGTGGCGACCTTGATGCTCGACCTGTGATGCTCGACTGTGATGACCGACCTGTGATGCTCGACCTGTGATGCTGGACCTGTGATGCTCGACCTGTGATGCTCGACCTGTGATGCTCGACCTGTGATGCTCGACCTGTGATGCTCGACCTGTGATGCTCGACCTGTGATGCTCGACCTGTGATGCTCGACGTGTGATGCTCGACTTGTGATGCTCGACTTGTGATGCTTGACTGGGTGAAAGGGTGCAGCAAATTCCTTGCACAAGTTTTTGAGTTTCTTCCATACCTCCAAAAATATTCTACAAGGAAACTACTCTCTTCATTTTCAGTGACTGAGATGAAGGATAGAAATAACTGAACTTATAGAATTACTGAAAGACTTGTAACCCTCTGCCCAATCATAAATCCAGAGAATGGAGCATCCATGACATGGTGACATTTTGTGTCAAAATGTGACAAAATGAACATCAACAGATGTATTAAAATTTGTATGACATTTTGTGACATGGTTTACCCCTTTCACTTGCACTCATTGGTAATTTGATGTTGCATTTTAATGGTGGATTCAATTTTTCATGAAACAGACATAACCAAATGATCCTTTCTATGAATATCACCGGTCAAGTCAATGATGTGTGAATCTATTCAATCAATTGTGACAAAGGCAAAACTGATGTGACATCCTGTGCAAAAGGTGCCAAAAATGATGCGAAAAATTGAGACATTTATGTGGTAATTTTGTTACGTGACTTTTTGTGACAAGCCATCAATCATCACTCCATTTCCTGTAAATCTCAATTTAGCATACTGTATATTTAAAAATCGTAGAACCTTTGATCATCCATATCTCAAAATTAAAAGATATATGTTGGGAATTCAACACCAGGAGTCCAAATTCCTTAAAAGGATTAAAACAGCGGTGAAGCAAGTTCATCTCATGTAAGAAAGAACTCAAAATAAACAAATTAATTAAGGAAGTATTAAAAATCTTATTCTATTAAGGAGATATTTAGCATTGAAAGTTCTGTATCATTTGTGTAAGAGTGACTGAAATCAGATTAGTTGTGACATCATACCCTGTGATTCCTCAGTTTTTTATGAATTCTATCCATAGAATTAGAAAACAGGGAAGGCTGAGCTCTCATTGACTGCTGTGATAGCGAATGAATCCCAACATAAAATCATGAGTCACCAAGACCACCATTTTCCCCATTGACCGTAAAGATAACAAATTTTTAATGTCACTTAATTTAAAAATCTGTCGCTCTGATTTTTTGAAATTTTCCTAATATGTTAGGTAACTTTTGGCATTCTAGGTACTATTAAGTTTATCGGGAAAAACCTATGTCGTTCTAACACAGAAGATGGAAATTCAGGTTGATTTATAACCTTAGGCCATGCAAATCAGAAAATTTGCCTAGGCCTAGTGTTAATGCATAATGATAAATTTGCAAAGTTTGAAACAATGATGTGAAGGCTGTGAAAGCTGCATTTGATTGCTCAACAAATGTAAAAACCAAGTTTTTATTTTCTTTAGAGCATGGAGCTACGTGTTGACAACGTCCACATTACCCGCCTTAGAATAGGTCACACTCTCCTCACTCACTCCCACCTCTGTATTGGCTCCCCCCACCCCTTTGCAACAATTGCCACTGCACCCTCACAGTCCATCACATTCTCCTTGCTTGCCCCCTGTACAACCTTCCCAGAGCTTCCCACGCTCCCCACAACTCAATAGCCAAACTCTTCCAAAAAAACCTCCGGATAAAATTATCTCCTTCCTTCATCATGCATCCCTCTGCAACCATATTTAGTCCTCCTTCGCCACCCCCTCTCTCTACATTATTTTTTGCACCAACTGGTTATCAAAGGCCGTGGACATTGACTCTCTCGATCCCAGCTTTCTGGCATTTTAGATCTTGTGTTTGTAATTGTGTGTTCTCAATCTCCCCTATTTAGGTCTCTCCTTCCTACCTCTGAAATGATCTAACCTCAGGCACAATTTGACCTTTGCTGTTGTTGTGCCGTTAAACTCTAACCAAACAAATACTGTAGACTGGACATATTTTGTTTTGCATCGCCTAACTTTATCAAATTTGCCTAAATCGGCCCCAAATTTCACTTATACTAAAAGGTAGATAATATATTTGGAAAAGAAACACAAATAAATGAAGAGACAGCTTTTTTGATTAATGAATTTTATCACTCGTTATTATCGCAGTCAATGGGAGATATCATGTCTGCATGGCCTAAGGTTAAAAAATCTGCCCAAAATTCCACTTTGTGTGTAAGGACGACATAGGTTTTTCCCGTTGACTTAATATTGCCTAGAATACCAAAAGTTACATAATTTATTATGAAAATAAAAAAATTGAATTAATATATTTTAAAATAAAAGTGAATTTCAAATTTGTTATCGTAACAATCACTGGGGAAACTCGTAACTTAGTTGACACTTGGTAATTAATACCAATTGACTTCACTCGTGTTTAAGCTTGGCATTTTCCGTAAACTCTTATTCTATGATTCTATCTTATCTTTCTAGAGTTTAAAAAAAAAAAAAATTGTGCTTAAAAAACATTGAATATGTCGGAAAGTAGTAAAACAGAATCCATTAAGGGTTATTATAATTTACCACCAAAGGGAAATTCAATTCAAAGACTTCAATGAAGATGAGGGTGGCAACCTTCTACATACAGGTAGACTTACTACACCAGTCATTTCTACACAAATGAGACAGAACTTTTAAACTTAAATATCTCCTTAACTGAATAATATATTGAAATAGTTTCTTCACCATTTTGTTTTTATTTTATTAAAGGACTCTTTCATAAAAGATGAAGTTGCCGACAACTGAACTGCTTCTTGAATCTTATCTGTTTATTTTTAATAATGTTAAGGGTTATTGTTAAATATCAAATCATCCCTTTTCTTTCACAGGGTTATTCCATCGATGACTGTAATCTTTTGATTAAATTTCCTGACAATCCAATAACGGAGCACCACCTGAATACCATCGTCTTGAAAAAGAAACCCAGCACCTCCCCTGTTCATGAAGTAAAGCCAAAGCCAAAGCCGCAGTCTCTGCCCCCGCAGTTACAAAATGGGTATGTTGAAGTTTTTTGTCACTTTATCTCTTTATTAATATTTGTGCATTACTGATCAGGGATGTGAGGAAGACTGTACCAAAATGGCTCCACAAACAAGTTTCTATCCTGTGTCTTGATTTTTGTATCAGTGATAAATAAGGTGGTCATTGATTTTGGGTGCAAAAATGTCGAGAAGTGTTTGAAGACAAAGTTTGGAAGACAAAGCAGTGGGGAATCTTAACATGATATAATTGGTTCAAAGGTAATTTTTTTTTCTTTCTCAAAGTAATATTGTTTTTAACCCCTAAACACAGAAGGCAGTGCCAATTACAGGTGATTTGACATTTAATTTCTTGAGCCTGTTGCATTACTCAGGGCTCAACAGTTTTATCCCTTCTCAGGGATTGAAATTATCCCCTCAACCTATTTTAAGTTAAGGTTATTTAGATTGTCTTGTCACCTTGTATTTTGAAGTCTTTAAGGTAAAGGGGGGGAAGGGGGGCCTTTACCCTAAAAATTAATTTTTACAAATGAAGTTATACAACAAACTTTTATGATGGTTGGAAAGTCTGAAACTTAACCTTACATAAAAATGTGATAAAATGCTAATACATGCTAATTTTGCATATTCAATTGAGCTAATTTGAAAAATCATTTCAGGAGTGGGCAACTAGGGTAAAACATGTATCACTGGAAAGTTCTTTCAAGGTTCTAGGAACTTGTATAGTTTTTATTTACATGCATTACTTTATTTATAGTAAAAGATGATTTTCATAATCATTGTGAAATTACGCTCATAATTATGCCAAAATACAATAATCATTCATTTTCTACCATTAGCTTAATTAGATATGCAAAGAGTGGAATTAATTTACGAATTATTATAAATATTAGCATGTATTAGTATTTTTATCACATTTTCACATAAGGTTAAGTTCACACTTTCTTAACATAAAAGTTTGTTTGTAGAACTTCATTTGTGAAAATTCATTTTAGGGTAAGGGACCCTTTAAAAGTATAGGGGCAGAGAGATATATATATTTTTTTACCCTATATTTGAACAGAAAAGTCTTTTTATGGTTACCATGGCACTTAAAAGTTTAAATTATCACCATGACACGTAAAACTTTCTAAATTATCACCATGGCACTTAGAAGTTTTTAAATTATCACCATGGCATTTCAAAGTTTTTAGGTTATAATGGCACTTAAAGTCTTTAAATTATCACTGTGGCACTTAACAGTTTTTGAATTATCACCATGGCACTTAAAGGTTTTTGAATTATCACCATGGCACTTGAAGGTTTTTAAATGATCACCATGGTACTTCAAAGTTTTTGGACTATCACCATGGCACTTCAAAGTTTTTAATTTACCACCATGGTTCTTCAAATTTTTTAAATTATTACCATGGCACTTCAAAGTGTTTACATTATCACCATGGCCCTTAAAAGTTTTTAAATGATCACCATGGCACTTTAAAGTTTTTAAATGATCACCATGGCATTATCACCATGGCACTTAAAAGTTTTTAAATTATCACCATGGCACTTTAAAGTTTTTAAATTATCACCATGGCCCTTAAAAGTTTTTAAATGATCACCATGGCACTTTAAAGTTTTTAAATGATCACCATGGCATTATCACCATGGCACTTAAAAGTTTTTAAATTATCACCATGGCACTTTAAAGTTTTTAAATTATCACCATGGCACTTGAAAGTTTTTAAATGATCACCATGGCATTATCACCATGGCACTTAAAAGTTTTTAAATTATCACCATGGCACTTTAGAGTTTTTAAATTATCACCATGGCACTTGAAAGTTTTAAATGATCACCATGGCATTATCACCATGGCACTTAAAAGTTTTTAAATTATCACCATGGCACTTTAAAGTTTTTAAATTATCACCATGGCACTTAAAAGTTTTTAAATTATCACCATGGCACTTGAAAGTTTTTTAATTATCACCATGGCACTTGAAACTTTTTAAATGATCACCATGGCATTATCACCATGGCACTTAAAAGTTTTAAATTATCACCATGGCACTTTAAAGTTTTTAAATTATCACCATGGCACTTGAAAGTTTTTAAATGATCACCATGGCATTATCACCATGGCACTTAAAAGTTTTTAAATTATCACCATGGCACTTTAAAGTTTTTAAATTATCACCATGGCACTTAAAAAGTTTTTAAATTATCACCATGGCACTTGAAAGTTTTTTAATTATCACAAATCACAGTATAATTTTAGCATGTGCAAAACAGATGATGTCTGAACAGGAGTAGAACTAAAATTCTTTAATGTTATTTTTCTTTCCCAAATTTCCAATTTCCAATTGGGTTTTACTTTGAAACCAAAGCAATTTCTAGTTGTTCCATAATGAGGTTTTACAAATATTGCACAATTTTTATTGATTAGGTATCTAAATTTTAAAATACTGCAAAAAGTCAATTTTTTAATGATTTTGATCAGACTTTTTTCTGTCTGCATGGTTCTTAGTATATTCAGAGAATGGAGAGTCCATGACGTGACATTTTGTGACAAAATTTCATTGTCTAATAATCTGTGACATTCTGCAGCATTTTGACAATTTTGTGACAAAATGTGACAAACTGAACATAAACAGATGTATTAAAAATTGTGTAACATTTTGTGGCATGTTTCACTCACTTTTACATGAAACACGATTTTTCATTAAACAGACGATCCTTCCTATCAGTATCAATGGTCATGATGTGTGAATCTACTGTATGCCAATCAAATGTGACAAAGGCAAACCTGATGTGACATTCTGTGCAAAAGGTGCCAAAAATTATGTGACATTTGAGACATTTATGTGATGTTTGAAATTTTTGTGACGTGACATTTTGTGACAAGCCATCAATCATCCTTCCATTCTCTGTATATTTTAAATCATTTAAGCCCACGTTGTTGCTACCTGTCCATATACCTGTAAGTTGTGCTGTAGTAATGCTTGAGAACTTTCCGAGCTGAAAATATAGCTTCTGTAGTGATGGTTGTGTCAAGAAAAAGATGTTATTTACAGCAATAATATAAACATTAATAAGTTTAAGAACAGAAATATACTGTTGCTGCAGAAGATTGACAGACTCGCTTTACTAAAAAAAAGGTGGTCAAGCACCACTCGACAGATTTAAAAAAAAGTTTTTGAGATTGTTAGTCACCTTGTAGTTATAAGTTTTTAAATTATCACCATGGCAATTTAAAGTTTTTAAATTATCACCATGGCACTTTAAAGTTTTTAAATTATCACCATAGCACTTAAAAGTTTTTAAATTATCACCATGGCACTTGAAAGTTTTTAAATTATCACCATGGCACTTGAAAGTTTTAAATGATCACCATGGCATTATCACCATGGCACTTAAAAGTTTTTAAATTATCACCATGGCACTTTAAAGTTTTTAAATTATCACCATTTTAAATTATCACCATGCACTTAAAAGTTTTTAAATTATCACCATGGCACTTTAAAGTTTTTAAATTATCACCATGGCACTTGAAAGTTTTTAAATGATCACCATGGCATTATCACCATGGCACTTAAAGTTTTTAAATTATCACCATGGCACTTAAAAGTTTTTAAATTATCACCATGGCACTTTAAAGTTTTTAAATTATCACCATGGCACTTGAAAGTTTTTAAATGATCACCATGGCATTATCACCATGGCACTTAAAAGTTTTTAAATTATCACCATGGCACTTGAAAGTTTTTAAATTATCACCATGGCACTTTTAAATTTTAAATGATTTTAAATGATCACCATGGCATTATCACCATGGCACTTAAAAGTTTTTAAATTATCACCATGGCACTTTTTAAATTAAAATCACCATGGCACTTAAAAGTTTTAAATTATCACCATGGCACTAAAAGTTTTTAAATTATCACCATGGCACTTAAAGTTTTTAAATTATCACCATGGCACTTTAAAGTTTTAAATGATCACCATTTTTAAATGATCACCATGGCATTATCACCATTGAAAGTTTTTAAATTATCACCATGGCACTTAAAGTTTTTAAATTATCACCATGGCACTTTAAAGTTTTTAAATTATCACCAAAAAGTTTTTAAATGATCACCATGGCATGGCACTTTTAAATTATCACCATGGCACTTAAAAGTTTTTAAAAATTATCACCATGGCACTTTAAAGTTTTTAAATTATCACCATGGCACTTAAAAGTTTTAAATTATCACCATGGCACTTTAAAGTTTTTAAATTATCACCATGGCACTTTAAAGTTTTTAAATTATCACCATGGCACTTGAAGTTTTTAAATGATCACCATGGCATTATCACCATGGCACTTAAAGTTTTTAAATTATCACCATGGCACTTTAAAGTTTTAAATTATCACCATTGCACTTAAAGTTTTTAAATTATCACCATGGCACTTGAAAGTTTTTAATTATCACAAATCACAGTATAATTTTAGCATGTGCAAAACAGATGATGTCTGAACAGGAGTAGAACTAAAATTCTTTAATGTTATTTTCCTTCCCAAATTTCCAATTTCAAATTGGGTTTTACTTTGAAACCAAAGCAATTTCTAGTTGTTCCATAATGAGGTTTTACAAATATTGCACAATTTTTTATTGATTAGGTATCTAAATTTTAAAATACTGCAAAAAAGTCAATTTTTAATGATTTTGATCAGACTTTTTCTGTCTGCATGGTTCTTAGTATATTCAGAGAATGGAGAGTCCATGACGTGACATTTTGTGACAAAATTTCATTGTCTAATAATCTGTGACATTCTGCAGCATTTTGACAATTTTGTGACAAAATGTGACAAACTGAACATAAACAGATGTATTAAAATTGTGTAACATTTTGTGGCATGTTTCACTCACTTTTACATGAAACACGATTTTTCATTAAACAGGCGATCTTCTATCAGTATCAATGGTCATGATGTGTGAATCTACTGTATGCCAATCAAATGTGACAAAGGCAAACCTGATGTGACATTCTGTAGCAAAAGGTGCCAAAAATTATGTGACATTTGAGACATTTATGTGATGTTTGAAATTTTGTGACGTGACATTTTGTGACAAGCCATCAATCATCCTTCCATTCTCTGTATATTTTAAATCATTTAAGCCCGCGTTGTTGCTACCTGTCCATATACCTGTAAGAAGTTGTGTGCTGTAGTAATGCTTGAGAACTTTCGAGCTGAAAATAAAGCTTCTGTAGTGATGGTTGTCAAGAAAAGATGTTATTTACAATAATATAAACATTAATAAGTTTAAGAACAGAAATATACTGTTGCTGCAGAAGATTGACAGACTCGCTTTACTAAAAAAGGTGGTCAAGCACCACTCGACAGATTTAAAAAAGTTTTTTTATTTTTGAGATTGTTTTAAATTATCACCATGGCAATTTAAAGTTTTTAAATTATCACTTGGCACTTTAAAGTTTTTAAATTATCACCATAAGTTTTTAAATTATCACCATGGCACTTGAAAGTTTTTAAATGATCACCATGGCATTATCACCATGGCACTTAAAAGTTTTTAAATTATCACCATGGCACTTTTAAAGTTTTTAAATTATCACCATGGCACTTAAAGTTTTTAAATTATCACCATGGCACTTTAAAGTTTTTAAATTATCACCATGGCACTTGAAATTTTAAATGATCACCATGGCATTATCACCATGGCACTTAAAGTTTTAAATTATCACCATGGCACTCACCATGGCACTTTAAAGTTTTTAAATTATCACCATGGCACTTGAAAGTTTTTAAATGATCACCATGGCATTATCACCAAGGCACTTAAAGTTTTTAAATTATCACCATGGCACTTGAAAGTTTTTAAATTATCACCATGGCACTTGAAAGTTTTTAAATGATCACCATGGCATTATCACCATGGCACTTAAAAGTTTTAAATTATCACCATGGCACAAAAGTTTTTAAATTATCACCATGGCACTTAAAAGTTTTAAATTATCACCATGGCACTTTAAAGTTTTTAAATTATCACCATGGCACTTGAAAGTTTTTAAATGATCACCATGGCATTATCACCATGGCACTTAAAGTTTTTAAATTATCACCATGGCACTTAAAAGTTTTTAAATTATCACCATGGCACTTTAAAGTTTTTAAATTATCACCATGGCACTTGAAAGTTTTTAAATGATCACCATGGCATTATCACCAAGGCACTTAAAAGTTTTTAAATTATCACCATGGCACTTGAAAGTTTTTAAATTATCACCATGGCACTTGAAAGTTTTTAAATGATCACCATGGCATTATCACCATGGCACTTAAAAGTTTTTAAATTATCACCATGGCACTTAAAAGTTTTTAAATTATCACCATGGCACTTTAAAGTTTTTAAATTATCACCATGGCACTTTAAAGTTTTTAAATGATCACCATGGCACTTGAAAGTTTTTAAATGATCACCATGGCATTATCACCATGGCACTTAAAAGTTTTTAAATTATCACCATGGCACTTAAAAGTTTTTAAATTATCACCATGGCACTTTAAAGTTTTTAAATTATCACCATGGCACTTTAAAGTTTTTAAATGATCACCATGGCACTTGAAAGTTTTTAAATTATCACCATGGCACTTTAAAGTTTTTAAATTATCACCATGGCACTTAAAAGTTTTTAAATTATCACCATGGCACTTTAAAGTTTTTAAATTATCACCATGGCACTTAAAAGTTTTTAAATTATCACCATGGCACTTTAAAGTTTTTAAATTATCACCATGGCACTTTAAAGTTTTTAAATTATCACCATGGCACTTGAAAGTTTTTAAATGATCACCATGGCATTATCACCATGGCACTTAAAAGTTTTTAAATTATCACCATGGCACTTTAAAGTTTTTAAATTATCACCATTGCACTTAAAAGTTTTTAAATTATCACCATGGCACTTGAAAGTTTTTTAATTATCACAAATCACAGTATAATTTTAGCATGTGCAAAACAGATGATGTCTGAACAGGAGTAGAACTAAAATTCTTTAATGTTATTTTTCCTTCCCAAATTTCCAATTTCAAATTGGGTTTTACTTTGAAACCAAAGCAATTTCTAGTTGTTCCATAATGAGGTTTTACAAATATTGCACAATTTTTATTGATTAGGTATCTAAATTTTAAAATACTGCAAAAGTCAATTTTTAATGATTTTGATCAGACTTTTTCTGTCTGCATGGTTCTTAGTATATTCAGAGAATGGAGAGTCCATGACGTGACATTTTGTGACAAAATTTCATTGTCTAATAATCTGTGACATTCTGCAGCATTTTGACAATTTTGTGACAAAATGTGACAAACTGAACATAAACAGATGTATTAAAAATTGTGTAACATTTTGTGGCATGTTTCACTCACTTTTACATGAAACACGATTTTTCATTAAACAGACGATCCTTCCTATCAGTATCAATGGTCATGATGTGTGAATCTACTGTATGCCAATCAAATGTGACAAAGGCAAACCTGATGTGACATTCTGTGCAAAAGGTGCCAAAAATTATGTGACATTTGAGACATTTATGTGATGTTTGAAATTTTTGTGACGTGACATTTTGTGACAAGCCATCAATCATCCTTCCATTCTCTGTATATTTTAAATCATTTAAGCCCACGTTGTTGCTACCTGTCCATATACCTGTAAGTTGTGCTGTAGTAATGCTTGAGAACTTTCCGAGCTGAAAATATAGCTTCTGTAGTGATGGTTGTCAAGAAAAAGATGTTATTTACAGCAATAATATAAACATTAATAAGTTTAAGAACAGAAATATACTGTTGCTGCAGAAGATTGACAGACTCGCTTTACTAAAAAAAAGGTGGTCAAGCACCACTCGACAGATTTAAAAAAAAGTTTTTGAGATTGTTAGTCACCTTGTAGTTATAAGTTTTTAAATTATCACCATGGCAATTTAAAGTTTTTAAATTATCACCATGGCACTTTAAAGTTTTTAAATTATCACCATGGCACTTGAAAGTTTTTAAATGATCACCATGGCATTATCACCAAGGCACTTAAAAGTTTTTAAATTATCACCATGGCACTTGAAAGTTTTTAAATTATCACCATGGCACTTGAAAGTTTTTAAATGATCACCATGGCATTATCACCATGGCACTTAAAAGTTTTTAAATTATCACCATGGCACTTTAAAGTTTTTAAATTATCACCATGGCACTTAAAAGTTTTTAAATTATCACCATGGCACTTTAAAGTTTTTAAATTATCACCATGGCACTTGAAAGTTTTTTAATTATCACAAATCACAGTATAATTTTAGCATGTGCAAAACAGATGATGTCTGAACAGGAGTAGAACTAAAATTCTTTAATGTTATTTTTCTTTCCCAAATTTCCAATTTCCAATTGGGTTTTACTTTGAAACCAAAGCAATTTCTAGTTGTTCCATAATGAGGTTTTACAAATATTGCACAATTTTTATTGATTAGGTATCTAAATTTTAAAATACTGCAAAAAGTCAATTTTTAATGATTTTGATCAGACTTTTTCTGTCTGCATGGTTCTTAGTATATTCAGAGAATGGAGAGTCCATGACGTGACATTTTGTGACAAAATTTCATTGTCTAATAATCTGTGACATTCTGCAGCATTTTGACAATTTTGTGACAAAATGTGACAAACTGAACATAAACAGATGTATTAAAATTGTGTAACATTTTGTGGCATGTTTCACTCACTTTTACATGAAACACGATTTTTCATTAAACAGACGATCCTTCCTATCAGTATCAATGGTCATGATGTGTGAATCTACTGTATGCCAATCAAATGTGACAAAGGCAAACCTGATGTGACATTCTGTGCAAAAGGTGCCAAAAATTATGTGACATTTGAGACATTTATGTGATGTTTGAAATTTTTGTGACGTGACATTTTGTGACAAGCCATCAATCATCCTTCCATTCTCTGTATATTTTAAATTATTTAGGCCCACGTTGTTGCTACCTGTCCATATACCTGTAAGTTGTGCTGTAGTAATGCTTGAGAACTTTCCGAGCTGAAAATATAGCTTCTGTAGTGATGGTTGTGTCAAGAAAAAGATGTTATTTACAGCAATAATATAAACATTAATAAGTTTAAGAACAGAAATATACTGTTGCTGCAGAAGATTGACAGACTCGCTTTACTAAAAAAAAGGTGGTCAAGCACCACTCGACAGATTTAAAAAAAAGTTTTTGAGATTGTTAGTCACCTTGTAGTTATAAGTTTTTAAATTATCACCATGGCAATTCAAAGTTTTGAAGTTATTGCCATGGTACTCAACAGTTTTAAAATTATCACCATAGCACTTAAAAGTTTTTCAATTATCACCATTAAAGAAGCACTAGACCGAAAAGTGAGCTCGCTTGTTCTTTCCAATTTAACAAATGTGTTATCCACAGCAGATCGATAAACTTCATGCATCCATAGCCCACACTTAAGGGCAAAGGTCACTTGAATATTCATATTATTAACCAAGAAATTGCTATATCGTCGCATGCTGTATAAGCATTTTATCTTTTTTTGGGGAAAATATGCCCTCGATTTACTGTGTAGTATTTTATTTATAAATATGCTGTAGTAATTACAAAGTTGAGGTTTTTCTCTATCTTGTCTCCCAAAATGCCCTTTGATGATGCATGCTACCTCTTTGTATGCATATAAAGTTACGGAATTCTGTTAGATAGTGGTGAGGACAAGTTGCTCATTGTGGTGGTGGAGACAAGAGACATCTTAACGTAATCTTCCAGTGTCTCTTCTGCATCATTACGTGATAAAGGGATAAAGATTTAAAGACACCATGTACAAAATGAAGTTTTAAAAAATGAATGAAAAATTATTCTTTTGATTTCAGTGGAAAAGTCTCTGGTCCTGTCAACGGTAACGAGTGCTACTACTGGCGCACCACTGGCTGTTGGTACGGCGACCGTTGCCGATACAAACATCTGGAAGCATCCAAAGGGGCTGACATGAAACCTTGGATGGGCAACGATGAGTAAAAGAACCATTAGCACCCGCGTTTTCTCATAAAGGAGAATATTTCTTGGCAATAGCTGACAGAACTTATTACATTTATACATGTGTTTCATTGGAAGAAGTTTTGAAATAGCTCTTTATGGTAATTTAAGAATTACTTAATTTAAAGTAATTTGAAGAAAAAAAGAAGCAATGAAAGGATATATGAGATGTAAGACATTTTAACAACAAGCTGCGGCTGCATATTGGTGTGAGGGAATTCTTGGAGATGTTGCTTCACTGTGACGAACTACAGGAACAACAAAGACATACCGTATTTGACGTAATAAGAACCCATGCTCGAACAAGCGCCCAACATTTTCTTTGACTGTTTGACTGATAACATAAACCCAACATCAAACGAATACTGAATGCTCTTTACATTGCTTCAATATGTTACCATATTTTTGGTACACATTCAGTGTTGTAAGCCATATGAATAACACAGCCATCAAAAGTGACTGCTAAACCAATTTGACTGGCATATACTGTTATTGTCAGCAGCCCAGCAGGAGAATTAAGTTGTAAATGACTTGAACCCCAAACACAACGCCTAAACTTTCAGATATCAAATAAAAGGTGTCGAACCAGAGGTAATACAGCATGGTCATTCTTTTTCTTATCTTTTAATGAGGGAATAAGTTTTAGCATGGGCACTTATTAGGAAGAAAATTAGGTGGTAAGAAGTGCTTCAATTTTATTTTCAAAAGCGCCTGGGACCCTTATTTCGCAAATATGGTATATTGTATAGCTTTGACTTTTGTATCTTAAGTTAAATAATTTTTCTCTGGAAATGTCCAGAGTCATGGATATTCAGCATCTGAATATATTTATGGTAAATTTGGACATTTTGATAGTAAATTTATATCTCCATTGGCAGTTTATAATACATAGTTCTTATATAGTGCTTTTCTACACGTAATGCATACTCAAAGCGCTTTGCAATGGCAACTTTAAGGCTCACAGCTGCAGCCTGCACTAACCAAAGATTTCATTTTCTATAAGACTTATCTTAACTCGCAATTTTATTTGTTCCCTACCACAAATCATAGTTATTTACTTTCCTCCTTTTGTATTTAAAGAAGTTTAGAAATAAATTTGAAAATGCTTTCACTTGAAATTAATTGTATTTATGCACATTACATGTACAGACAGTCCTAATAAATTATGGCCAATCTGACCTGAGTTACAAACAGATGGGGTAAGAAATCATTACAAAAGTTGTATGAAATGCCACCTATTCTTCCTGCCCTAGTTGAGTTACGTTACTAATAGAGCCTAAAGTAGGAACTGTTGGTAGCATGTAAAGGATCTGGTGACCGAAAGTGAGGGAGTACTTTGTTATGAGTCTCATAATAAATTGAATACCTTTCTTGGTATTAGCGGTGCGGAATATCATAAACGCTGCTTAATTCTAAATTCATACGTGTTTTCCCATTGACTTTTTAGTTTGTTCGCTTGTGAACATTTGATGGGTGATCATTTCTGTATCCAACAACAGTAACAAACAGACCGTGTGATGCGACTTCTAATGGTTTAAATTGACATAAATTGGCAAAAACTAACGCCTTTACTTTCTGGCCGCTTGCTCCTTTAAGGAAACTTTCATACAGTGTTTCCACTAGAGCTGCTTATATGGCACATTTTGTATGCTAGGCCATGATTCATAGGGTCTGTATGCATAATGATATTTCTTGAGTATACCAGAAACTAGCAAAGTACTTTAATTTGAACGTTGTTTTTTTACAAGCAAGTTACCGTATTCTCAACTCAACTTTGACAATGTATTTGAGGACATGATAACAAAGCAATCTTATCTGAAGATGTTAATAATGGAAAAAAGATCATTTGTTTATAAATAAATGAGATGCGGTTTGCCATTATCTATTATTGAACCTTCACTTTAAAATAATAGTTTTAAGTGTTATTGACTCACTCGTCCTATTTGATCATTTTCACAATCGTTTAAAGGCCAGATATTGTGTGATGTATAGATAAAAATACAGTACAATCCAGTGTTTCTGATGGGTCAAGTACATGCACAATCCCCGACAAGCCAATCATCAGTGGTTAAGGAGTCATGCTCGTAATCCAAAGGTACAGAGTTTGATTCCTATTGTGAGCGCTGCACTTGTGTCCTTAAGCACTTTACTCTACTTGCTTTAGTCCACTCGGATGTAAAATGGGTACCAGCACTGCTGGGGAGTTAATCTGCGATGGACTGGTGTCCTATCCAGGGGGAGTCATTTACTCTCATCCGCTTGCACCATGGAAATGGGGAAAGCACCAGCTGTCTATGAGCCGAATTGTCGGATAGATTTAGCTTTAGGAAATCCGATCAATTACTGGTGGAAGTGATGTCACTTGTATATATCAAATTAATTTGTGACAGGTCAAGCAGTTATCTTGAAACAACATTTCCTCTTTAAATTTACACAAAAAGGAGAACATCTTAGGTTTAGAATGGGAAATACTGAGCAAATCCAAATCTATGGAAGATGCTCCCAGATACAATCTTTTGACATACCAGCAAAAGTGGAAATAATTGAAACACATATTGCAGAACAGATAATTTTCAATAAAAGTTTATTTTTCTCTCTGGAATTGATGTCCCGAGGCAGATATTTTGTATTTAGATTAAATATATTTGATGAAGTTTAATGCTTAGCTAGTATCCTTCTCAATACTTTCGAGGAATTACTACATATATCATCTCCAGTTGTTAAATTTTTGCTAAAATATGGTCTTCCTGTTTCTGGCCTCATTTAGTTTTGTTCTCAGAGTATGGGAACAGATTTGATTCTTTGAAGTAAAAGTGATGTACCATGGAGTACCGGTACATTTCTTTTCATACTTCTTTCAGGGTATTCAAAGGTGCAAATTAAGGGGAAAAATATTTAAACTTTTGGAATCTTAATTGTATATAATATACAATTAATAATATACAATTAATAATATACAATTAAGGTTTGGTTTGTTTTGTTGATGAGTAACAGCATTCGACTCTGACTGCTGCGGTGCTGTTAAACATCAACAGACCAAACCAAACCTTAATTGTATATTTGCAATAGTGCCATTCTCCCTGTTCATGATAATGGTTGCATAAAATCTTGTTAAATAAATATACCATAAATGAGAAATAATGTCTTTATTCAGATTTGTCTCATGGTTCTTACTAGTGGTTCTTACTAGTGGTGAATACTAGTGGTTCTTACTAGTGGTGAATACTAGTGGTGAATACTAGTGGTGAAAGAAGCTGTCGGTTAAAAGTGAGGGTGCATTTGTAGGGATTTTGAAGTAACAGGTCTTAGTTTTTCATGATGATCCAAGAGACCTATTAAAAACTTGTCCAGAAACCCTCAGCACAGAAACCACAATTTATCTACCAATTATTATCCTACCCAAGTACTTTTAATTTTTTTTCTTAAAGTCCTCCAGGCACTAATTGGAAAAAACTATTAGTGAATGGAATGGTTGACTTGGCCCAGAAAATAAGATCTCCAAACCATAATTCACTAAAAGGACTGTGTAGCTGTGTATAGTCAGCAATTTAGTTTGCTCACATTCACTGTGGCTAATCAAGCATTGGTGTTAATGAAAGAGTCCAGGAGAGTGAGACTTAGTGGAGACGGGTTTGAAATGTGATCTCCTGACTTGTTCCATTTGCTAATTGTTTCTTGGGATTAAAAAGTAATGGAAAGTAAGTAAGCTTGGATCATCATGTTGGTACTCATGTTGTTGAAAAATTACTCTTAAGTATTTATTTGAAATAAGATCAATTTGAACATTTCAGTACTGTCTTTAGTAATGTCACGTAAAGGAAACGTATGTTCGAATATTATTGAGACTCGAGAAAAATGCACCCTCACCTTTCAGCCACCACCTCCTTTAAAGGGTAGGTTCAGTGTCAACGATAGTTATATGAAAGAGGATATCTAAAAATGAACAAAATGGAAAAGGAAAATATTCAAATATCTTATTTTGTAAGGATTATTTTACGTTTTTAGATTTTTGCAGAAATGATTATCTGACTAGTTGGTGTCATCATTTATCTTCACATTCCTGACACGTCTTTTTATACTTTATTGATTTTTCTTTTTCTTTTTCGTTAGTAACAATCATTTTTGAAACAGTGTTTATTGAAGTAATTTGATCTTCCACCCACCCGCAATGAAGAAATAAATGCAAATATTTACAATAAAGTAAATATGAAATTGATTACATCTTTAGTAATATACATGTACAATTGTTAGGAAAGTGATTGTGTAATATCACCCATCTGCAGAAGATGTTTTACTCCAAACAGCTTCTATTTTCAAAATGGATTTCTATTGTCAAAATGGACTGGAATTAAGCCTTCACATTGCCATCATACTCCTTTTATGGTACTTTATAAACCAGAATAGCCAACATAATTTTTATTAGCTATTCTAATTAAGTACCAAAAAAGGAGTATAATGGTAATGTGATGGCTTTATTTCAGGCCATTTTGACAATAGAAATCCATTTTAAAAATAGAAGCTGTTTTCAGTACTTGCTCAAAACTGAATTCTCTTGTCTGCTTGAACCTAATAAAATATCAGTACATTTGTCAAATTGCTGCTTTCTCATTTGTCCCCTTATTGTATAACGTAGCTATTCATTAAGTCTAAACCTCGCAATACAATTTGTTTCTTTAGCCCCGACAAAACCTCAAATC
The DNA here is from genome assembly GCA_020152595.1 of Chiridota heheva. Taxonomy (NCBI): domain Eukaryota; kingdom Metazoa; phylum Echinodermata; class Holothuroidea; order Apodida; family Chiridotidae; genus Chiridota; species Chiridota heheva. The sequence goes on along the minus strand of JAIGNY010001288.1, from coordinate 2,424,650 downwards.
TGTTGGGGTCTATATTTTTGTATTGCTCACAACAGAAACCACAATCCACCACAAGCAATTTACACCAGGGATTTCTTATTTCTACCATCCAAACAGTTCCCCTCACTTCCAATGGTCATAATCTGACTGATAATAAACCAGATTTCACTGCAGCTGCACTGACTTTCACACTCTACACAAAGACAAAAGTATTCCCCTGTGGTCAAAGTGTCTATCTTGAAGTAGTGATTTACAAATTGGGTGGTATTTAAAATTAAAGGTTTTGTTTGTTTATTGATGAGTGATTTTAGGTGATGTTTTCGTTCAACCTTTTAGGCTTTGAGGATTTTGGACTGAAAAGCTATTGCGACAAAATCTTTCTCTTAAAAATGCTTGCCAAGGTTCCCATGACTATTTGAGTGGAAGTGGAGAGTATTCCTGCCAACTGAAATATCACCTAGAAGCTACTGAAGTAAAAATTAAGTGCAGGTTGATGGGATCCAATGCGATGTTTGACTGATCATTCTCAAAACTAAAGTTATTGACTTTCATTTCACAACCAGTTTACAAACAAATGTGGAAATCATTATATAACTGCTGAGAAAGGGATAAAAATTTCCCAACTACTCTACCTGCAATATTCTTATTATTTACCTTATAATGTCCTACCAAACTATCATCCCTCTTTCCGCATAGTGACGCAAGTAAAATTTACCGTTTCATGAATTTGATGAAATTCAGTTCCGCAAAGTGACGAATGCCTTTGAAGGTTAATTATATTAAAATTATACTAAAGAATTTTTATTATTACTTCCTCTTCTCAATGATATATAAATTTACACGATCGATATGTCTTTTAAAACGAATTGTTTTGCGCTTCAAATACTTCCACACTCGTCACTACGCGGAATAAGTTTTGAAAATTACATTCGTCACTGCATTTTTACATTCGTCACTACACGGAAAGAGGGACGCTATGTTGGGGAGTAAATTGGAGGCTTTAGAATTGTCAGCAAGCATGGAAAAACTGAAGAAATGTGTTATCTGTACAACTTTTCTGGAAAATTGCCTGTTTAGATCTAATTATTACTGTTCATATAATAAAATATCCGACTGCAGGCATCTTCAGGCATTTACAAAAACCTTACTAAGATTCTCAGTTCCAACTTCGCATAAATGATGAAAGAATGTTTCAATTGAATGTGTGTGTGTGTATATAGCTAAACATTATTTGCTCCAAATTCACATTTCCAATACCCTGCAATGGAGCAAGTATTCCTAAAGGCTCCAAAAATATTGCTCACAAAGTTTCAAATTAAATGTATCTTGTGCTTGATAGTTTTTTTTAGACACTGCAGAATAGACAATTTAAAAAAACTAACACAACATTTGTTTAAGAGCTTACAATCAGTTCATTATTTTAGTTTTGTGGAAACCCGACATATCCACTTACATTTTGTTTGCCTATTTCATTACGCAAAGTAAATTATTGTAAATTGTTGATTGTAAGCCTCGTGGTCATTTCTTTTGTTATATACCTCAAAACTGAAATTAAAATAAATGCTATGTGAAAGAAGTCCCTCCATAATTTTTTTTTTTTTTTTAGCAAAGTAACAGTTCAAGTTTTGTACTGTTGCCCTTGTGGTGGTTGTTATATTTACAGTGTTGTCATATTGAATTGGTTTAGATTATGGATGTTTGTTTATTTTTAGTGCTTTGATAATAACTCAGAACTTGCAAAATGGACCTTATTAGTGCTATAGACCTTTTCAAACTGATTTTAGCTGCATGTGCTTACTTCAGTTCTTCGACCAATCAACTGCTGGGGGGATTTAAAAACCAGTTAGCTGCAAGCAACAATACGTGCGCGTATTACCTCAATGTATAACCCACATATGATACGTGCACTTGAAAACATTTTTTATGTACGCTTGGTCCCATACCGTGCGTGAATTGTGCAGACGGTCAAGAACCCCCAGTATTTGATTGCTTGATAAAATTTCTCCCATTATAAGTTTTTCAGCAGACGTCCTGAGGTCAACATGACTTTGTTTACATTGCCATTTTGTCGGTCAAAAACACTGTCGTCTGCTGTAGACTTAAATAGACTTACATATATTTGCATGTTGTTAAATAAGATTATATAACTATGCTGGAACCTTGCTGTGCTGTTGGTTGCACTAATAGATATGTGCCCCGATGTGTGCGGGGGAATAAAAAGACATTTTCTCGATTTCCATCTGCTCTTTATCGACGTTTGAAGTGGGTTTTTGTTGTACGACACGGCGGCTTCCAAACTACGGTGATTTGCAGCGAGCACCTGTGAGCTTTGTCTGAGTATAACGAACAATCAGCAGGTGTTTACATTAAAGTTACTCTTCGTATACCCGGTTAGTTAATACAACTTAAGGAAAGTATGAAGTAAACTTGGAAGCGAACAAAAAATTGCAATTAGTGAAATTCGCTGAACTGGTACTGGTAGGTTAGCATGTAGTGTGTTGTACGTGTGATGTGACTGGGCCATGTAAATACGCGTGAAACGCAAAGACGCTGCCCGGCAAAACGGAATCCAGTTGAGTTAGTGTCACGTGATGAAATCCCTCTATGCGATTGATCCATTATGGACACATTTCAGCCGTGTGACATTATTAAATTAGTTTTTCGGAAATTGTCGATTCAGATTTAAAAAGGTCTAGTTTTTCAATTTATTTTTTATTAAAGTTATTTTAAAGCAAGACAAAGGACACTGCGATAAAACTGTCTCCTGTTGTTTGCATGTGGAAAAAAAAAACTCAGTTATTTCGAAGTTGCACAGTGAAGTGCTAAGCAGTTAAGAGTGTACCAACCCCAAATACCCTCAGTTTTATTCGCTCAACCAAACTAACACAGAGTGTAAGGTTGTGGTTACAAAATGGTACACATTTCTCACTTTTTGTTCTTGTTTCACCTCCTGATTTTGAACACTTTTGGTCTTGAAATTTTGGCTCATGCGAGATTTATTCATGCATATTAGAGCTTATATTTTTTCTTTTTTTGTATTTTCTTGAGTAAATTGATATAATTTTTGAGTTATAGCTAAACAGAGTTGCAAGTGTTTGATATTTTCAGTTTTTGGAGATACTCCATGGTTTCATGTTTCACAATCAGTAAGCACAAGTTACCGTCAGGCAAGATCTTTCATGATCAAACTGCCCACTATGATATCAGATCCGTTGCTTACTTGAAACATGGAGATGCTATTTGGGAATTCCTTTATTTCCTTATACTTATTCTTGTTCCAATTGCAACTTTTGTATGGAACTTTCATGGAAAATTAAATTTCTATATGAACTGGTTGATAAGCTTAATTTGACTTGAGCTTTACTGGAAGAAAATATGCTACAAAACATGAAAATAGTCAACATTTTCATCAAAATCGGTGAAACTGACCAATTTACATCTTTTTTAATTTTTAGGCCTTGCGGTAATTAGTATTAAACGAAAATTGTATATAAATGTTGTGACATAACTGTAAAAGTGAGGCAGTTGAATATGACGTAGAAGTTTTGAAATTGATCTTTATCATACTGCCATATACCCTGGCTCTAATCGAAGTATAGCAGGAGAAACTGTTCAGTTTGATTTTCAGTGACTGAAATTTAGGACAGAAATATAAAGAATTGCATTTAAAAGCTATCAACTACAAAAAATCAATATCTTTTCAATAAAAACATGGCACATTACTTCAAAGGACTGAGGACTTGACATCAATAACCTTCACAGGGCCGGATTTAGTAATGGGCATCGTGGGCAGTTGCCCATGGGCCTCCACAACCAGGGGCCTCCACATAGTTTATGAAAAAAATTGTAAGGGAAAATATAGGTTGACCTGCAGTCGGCGGTCATTAAAGTAGTTTGGACCTCCACTCCTGAAGTTGCCCATGGGCCTCCACATGTCGAAATCCGGCCCTGAGTCTCTTATATTAAAAACAAATCACCACTAATGGACAATCAAACACTTTACCCAAAATTTAAAGGGTTTAACTTCTGCATGTTCTGGTTTTAAATGTATCTTGGGTTCTATATATTTTTCAGAAAATACAACTTTTAATTTTACATTCTAATGAGTGTTCAAAGTGTTTACATTAATTGTTCAAATCGTTAATTTTTAAATAATTTCTTGAAACCATGAAATGTAAAGACACAGTAAAATACATTTTGTTTGCATATTCCCACCATTACTCTGGGTATAGAAATCCCGGTGGGGCACTTCCATACTAAAGTGGTAGATGTGTGCTGCCCAAAATTTCAAAATTGGACTGCAGTATGACAGATTTTGGTAACTGCAGTATGACAGTTTATGATTTTGATACCTGCAGTATGAAAATAAGTGGTTTTTAATACCTGCAGTACAAAAATAAGTGTTTTTTGATACCTGCAGTATGAAAATATGCAATTTTTTGAGACCAGCAGTATGAGCGATTGGATTTTTGATACCTGCAGTCTACAAAAATTCTGAAAAAGACAACTGCTCGGGCGGCACATGTATATATATATATACCTCACTAAGGAAGTGCCCCCCCCCCCTTCTCCCCCTCCCCGCCGGTGTTTCCGCTGTTATTAATCAAAACACGTTTGGGGCATTTGTTTTGTTATGCAGCCTAAACTAAAACTGACATTTGATATTGGCTTTTTGAGTGTACCATTGTGCCCTCCTCTAATGAACTTAGATCATATATCAACAGTCTTACAGGTTTTATGTTATTAATCTTCTAAGTATTCATCATGTATCTGTTGGTTCAGCTAGCGGTTTTCTGTTCATACATGATAAGTTATATTTGTATTCCATGTTTGATTATGGGAGTACTTTGATGTTTCAGATAATGATATGTACTTAAAATTGCAAAACTGGGGTTAACGCTCTTTGTTTGGCAAGGTTATGTCTTTCTAGTTGAGAGTTAGAACATAATCAATTATTCTCTGGGTGTTAAGTTAATACTTTGCAAACGCAAAGTGAAGCAAACAAGGCAAGTAATATTTGTACGAGATCCCAAAGATTAAAAAGGTACTTAATTCTTTTTATGTTTAAATAAAAGCTAATGCTTGGAGAACTTGTTTTTCAAATGATAAAGTGTTATGTTGAAATGGTTCTTTTGTTAATGCCTATAGTGTTAACAGAATCTGGAGGAAGCTATGGGATTCCATTTTTCATGGGGTTTAGTTGTTGAGGAAGAATGTGTGGGGACTTTTAAATCATAGACAGTCTTGAAATCAGATACTAGAATGAAGATTATCACCATACTAGCCTCCTAAGAAACAAACATTTCTACTCAAAATTGACCATTTTGAACATACTTTAATATGTACATTAATATGCAAATAATTTGTTATGCATTACATGACAAACTTGGTATTTTCATTTGTAAATCCTTTTGTATGATCGTAAGTGGTGCAGCAAATTCTGACAGATAGTTATTTGAGTCCCACAAAAGCAGAAGTATCTTATGGTGCGGGTAGGGCATACAGTAGCTCTTAAAAACCAGTTGAGGGCATGACTAAGGCTCAAAAACGTTTTGGTGAGAATTTGCAACACCACTTCAAGAATTACTATAAACATTTAAAAAACAAAGGATTTACAAAAGAAAATACCAAGGTTACCTTGCAATACCTCACAGAATTTGCATAAAATATGTCATGGAAGTTGTGTTTATTGAAAATATTTAAAAATGCTGTAAAATGGTCAATTAACTGGTTTATTTAATTTGTTTTGCTACCATAATGGCTTTTAATAGATTTTTAGTGCTAATTTTGCCTCTTCACATCCTTATATGTTTAAAGATGTTAACTATGGGTTACCTGGTTAATTGTGTTGCAATTTCTTTAACTATATTACATTCTAAAATATTCCATTTTTTATATATATATATATATATATATATATATATATATATATATATATATATATATATATATATATATATATATATATATATATATATATATATATATATATATATATATATATATATATATATATATATATATATATATATATATATATAATATGTATATATTATATGTATTTTGGTGGGGAAGGGGAGGGGGTAGGGATGCCACACTTTCAACATCTTCAGGTATTGCACAAAAATGTCTTAGTTAAGTCAATTACCTATTTTGTGAATTCCATGATGCAATTGATGTAAATTTGTAATAGAAGGAGTGGTATGTGAGTGGGGTGACATTAGGACTTTTAATGTTCATGTCCACATCATGTGATGTCACAGATTTTCTGCATTCGAACATTTTTATGAAGTTGAATGTGTGCGTTTTGGTCCCTCAAAATATTTATTTCCAAGCAAACGAGTCATATTTGGCATAAGATTTTCTTAAGCAATATTTTTAGGCTACAGTTAAGTTACTTTAACTCTTAAATCAGTAAAGTTTACACTTTGCAGTATGGAAGCAATGTTAGAATTTTGGTTAAAAAATACCATATCCCCAATCTGATTGTAGCAGGAAAAGACTCACTTCATTTTCAGTGCCTAAGATATATGAAAGAAATTAAAAAAACAATGTAGTTGATTATTTAAAAAAGTTAATTTCCTTTTCAAATTGTGAAAGTACCCCTAGCTCCCCCACCCCCTTCCCCAAAAAGAAAGAAGAAGATACAGACAGCATAGCAACAGCTGTTTAAGTTGGAAACTGTTGCTCTTTTACATTTTTGGTTCCGATGCGATAGCATCAGGAAGCTATGCGGTCACGGTGGCATGTGTGTGTATGAATGTATGGGTGTGTGCGTGGGTACGTGTGCGTGTGTGTGTGTGTTTGTCTGAAAAGAGCTTGTAAGCACGGTATCTCAAGAACAGTAAACTGGATCCATGTCATATTTGGTAGCCCATGGTGCGTAGGTGTACCCTATTGTTTTTGGTGGTGATGTCATGTATATTGATGAGTAGGTGAGGCTTAATATAATCTGAAAATGCTAATATTTTATTAATAGCATGTCTGTTTTGTTTCATATTTGGTATAATTATGATGCTAGCTGCTGTGTACATGTTCATTTTGTAAAAACATTGAATTTCATTAATATGGGTAGTGGGCGGGCTTAATATGATTTTTCTGAAAAGAGCTTGTAAACATGGTATCTCAACAACGGTAATCTGGAATCGGGTCATATTTAGTACACAGATAGCTCATGGTCCATAGATGTGCCCTATTGTTTTTGGTGGTGATTTCATACATATTAATGAGTAGGCTATTTTTATTGTAAAAATCTGAAAATACTCATGATATTTTAACAATCACATGTCTGTTTTGTTTCATATATAGTATAATAATGATGTTAGCTAGTGTGTATGTGTTCATGGCATGAAAATGTTGACTCTTATTAATATGCATAGTGAGCGGGGATTAATATAATTTTGTAAACAAAAAGCTTGTAAACATGATATCTCAAAAACTATAAACTGGATTCACATCATATGTGGTACACTTAATCTATAGATGTACCCTATTGTTTTTGGTGGTGATGCCAAGCATATTGATAAGTGGGCGGGGCTTAAAGTGATAAGTGAGCAACTGTATATCCATTTTGCATTATACTCAGCATGATAATATTGTCGGTTATTGTGGACATGTTCATGTTATCAACAGATGTCATTAATATGCATGGTGGGCGTGGCTTAATCATATGTAAAAGTGCTTAATGATATAAACACCATATCTCATGAACGGTATATCAGATGTATGCCATATGTGGTACACAGATGGGTTATGGTCTGTACATGTGTTCTAATGTTGTGGTAGTGATGTCATGAATATCAATGAGTAGGCCCGGCTTACTGAAAAATTCTTGAAATAGGATAAATGAGCAATCGTTTTTGCATCATACTTGCTATGAAAAAGTTGTTACTTATTGTGCAAATGCTAATGTTGTCAACCTTTTTATTGGTGGTTGTGGCTTATGAATGAATATCATGGAACAACTATTTCATGATATGCACTGACATAAAAGTTGATACAAAACTTGCAAATGAATCAACATATGAAAGAAAGCATCGGAACCACAAACCTTTTTGGTTTTGGTAAATGTATTTGTTGGCCCTACTAACAGTTTTCTGTTTACACATGGTAAAGTATATTGTCAGTTCATAGTCATATCATTTTAATCGGTACAGGATTATGGGTGCTTGTTCATTTGGAATTCTCTAAAAATAACTCTTAAAATGGACCTTGTTACTCCTGTGTAAAGATAGGTTATAGTTGGACATTGGGTTATAAATCACTAGTAAGTGAGGTATTACAGAAAGGCGAAGAGCACTTTGCAACACCCTTAAGCGATTAACATTTTGTTTGCATAAAGATACATTTGTGTAACAAAATTTCGGTTATATCTATTCTGCATGTAAAGAATATTGGTAAACAGTTGCAGTTTGCCAAAATCAAAGAAAGAATGTGGAGGAAGCTAGAGGAATTTAGGATATTTTATGCAGGCGCTGAACAATATTGTTTGGGGCTGGCAAGCCTTTTGACATTTTCTATCTTTGTTCACAACTTCTGGTTTAATACATTTTGTTACCCCCTCCCTCTCCCCCCTCTTCCCTTCCTCATTAACTGGAAACTTCAGTTTTCACTACATAAATAACATGCACACAAACCCAAGATCTAGAATCTCCAACAAGATCATCACCACTCTAACTGCTCAAAAGTGGAATTCTTAGCAGTGATATTTCATTTCCCCTGTATGTTGCACACTGAGATGCATGTTTTGTGAAGTACATGTAGATCATTTTCATATCTTTGTGATTTATGTCAGTATGTCTGTCAAAAGTTGCTGCGGTGCCGCTGTCACATTTAATCATTAATGAAGATGTTTAAGGTGCGTGGTTGTGTACTGTTTGAATAACAAGTGTAACAGGCCTGATATACAGGAACTCGGGTGGGACAATCGCTCCACCAGAAGAAACGCAAACACTCTGCATACTACACAAGGCTTTAAGGGGGCACTTGACTGTTTTGCATGGTACAGGACTACTTGCATCCAGCCCAACAGCAAACCCAACGCTCCAAAGCAAACAACTTTATTTAACATCACACCCAAATCAACTGTCACGAGTTCTCCTTCATCCCACGTACCATAAAGGACTGCAACAACCTCACCGAAACAACTACTTCCGTCACCAAACTGCCAAACCAGATCATTTCAATTCAAAACAGCAGCCAGCAACTACCTGAGATAACAAGGAACACAACTACTGGACTAAATACATTTCATGTGCACACAACTCCTGCTTGTTTTATTCCATCCTGGAATGTTAAGCAGTATCCCGAAGAAGAAGAACTATTTACTTATATTCCTAATTTAAAAAAAAATGCACGTTCAATTTTCAAATTATGGCTGGAACAAAGCTGGTGGATTTTGCAATATACAGGAATTCTGTGATGTAAGAAAGGACAGACTACTCTAGATCTGTATTCCTTGATTTCCTGTTGTGGATTTCTCTCACTGAGATGATGAAAATGCCTTAGATGTGCTTGGGAATAGAGTCATAAGAGTAGGAACCGGGAAAGAGGGGGGAACGTGGCCCCCAATGTTGCAGTGACCTACATGGTGCACCCTCAATTAACTAAAATTGTCGAAAATGAAAATTTTCGAAAATTGAAGCAAAGTTTGTAAAAACTGAAAATATATTCCCGAAGATGAAGAAAAACTTTGAAGCAATTTGAAAAAATTGAAGCAAATTTCACGAAAATTGAATGAGATTTCTCGAAAATGGAAGATTTTCGAAAATGGATGATGCCATGATGGAATCTGACGCTTCAAAATCAATCCCTTAGATCTTCATTATTAAGGAAGGGGGAGGGGGGTGGAAAATGGTACTTGGGCCCTAATAAAATTATTAGTTGGGGGGAGGGGGGCTTGGCTCCTGGCCCCGGTTACTACACCACTGCTACTTTTCTATTCATACATTTATGACAGAGAAAATGAGGCTATCTATCATTTCTTTTGCTTTGTGATATTTTTATATCAGTCATTCTTAGTCATATAAAGTAAAGAGTTGAACTTAACCAAATGCTTTCAGGATGGTGTGGTGCACCATTTACATGTATGTGCGGGATCGCGTGATTCCCGCACATATTATTAATATTATTAAATTCCCGCTGAAAAAATAATTAAAGGAATGCCCCCCCCCAAAAAAAAAAAAAAAAATTGGCCGAAAGATGCCAAATTGAGCATTTTCCCTGCCCAATCTGGGCCTTTGTTTTTTGTATTTTTGGCCTCTTTTGGTATTTTTTAAGAAGAGATTCCCTCCTATTTTTACCCCAAAAAAAAAAAAAAATATATAAAAAATAATCACTGGTGTGGTGTAAGGGTTGATGTCAAAGGCAAACTGTAATTCTTGGCTTCTCATGTATCCACCATTTATTCCCCCGGCCCCCCAGTCATCTGGTCATAGAGATAATAGTCAACTTACTCCAGATAAATTTGCCCTGCGGTATTTTGTATGTTCAAGAAGATATTTTGGCGTTTCTGTTTTTCATATGCTCTATTTTTTTGCCGTGACCAGTGCCCGCCGAGAAGGTGACGGGGAAAGTTGCGGGTCCCATACCCAGGGTCCCCCACATGTACCTGAGTATCAAAAAGTTAAAAATCGGCCACAACCCATGCTTAAAAATGGCGAAAATATGAACTTTGAAAGTGTCAAAGTTTTAACTTTACATTAAATGTTGAAAATATTTGAATTAAAACTTTCAAAAATGCTTTTATCTGTTTATTCTTAATAGTAAGTTTATCTTTACTTTCCATGCGTTGCTATGTTTTCAAGATTCAAGTTTAATATCTTAACGATTTCAGCTTTGAAATTTTTCATGTGTTTTTAAGCTATGAGTAATCAATTGGTTTTGAGTCATGTTTGTTTCTTTTGCACATTTTGTGTTTCAATTTGTTTCAAACCCTTAAGGATTTCCTCCACCCCCGCCCCCTCCTCCCCACCACCACCCCCAATACACACTTTTCAGGCAGAATTTTAAAAATACATATTTTTGGAAAACATTGTCACCCACTTTGTGCAGGAAAATTAAGGCCCCATGCATGTGAAATGTCGCATTTTTCCAGTTTGGGGTCCTCAAATATTCTTCAGACGACCCTGCTTCTTTTCCTGGATCCCTACTCTTTTTTCGCCGCCCGGACCCCACGATTTACATTTGGCAACTTTGCGTTGATTATCAGCCACTGGGCATCAAAAACAAAAAATCTTCAGACCATGAGCTCCACAATTTTGCCCGAGTTTTCTGAAGTTTAGGGGAAATTTCTACTACTGTCCTATGGCTGTTTAGAAGTAGTAACCAAAATGCTTATCCAGTTCTCTGACTAGATTGTAACATTCAAATTTGAAATTGCCCTGCTTTCATCACTTACTTTGGCAGTTTGGAACTTTGTGTTGATTTTAAATATTTTTTTCAGACATCAAAAACCAAACAAATCTTCAGAACTGCCGGAGCTGCGTCCTTGGATCCCTCGAGAGCTTAGCCCATGAGTGCACAATTTTGACCGAATTTTCTCTATAGTCATGGTAAATGTTTCCTCCTGTTTCGAAATGGTACTAATTTCATCCGTGTAGAATCTGAAATTGTCTTCTTTTTATCAATAGATCACTCAGTCTACATTTTGGAAATTTGTGTTGATTTTAAACCATTTTGGGGCACTGATCATATTCAAGAAATCTTCCAGTCTTTCAGAGCTTCCGGGGCTTCGCCCCTGGACCATTTTTCATTTTTACTTGTTGAAATATTTTCGTAAACTTTCCTCCATTTTCGTGAATTCTGCCTCAATTGTTGTGAGTGTGGGTGTGTGTGTGTGTGGCGGGGAGTGCCCCTCTTGCAAAATTACGGGGGAAGAAGGGGAGGGGGCAAATATCATTTTGGTCCTTCAATAAGGAAGGGTATACTGAATTGATTTTGACAAGTCCAGTCAGATTCCATGGCATCAAGTTTCTACCACTTTTCGTAAAATTTTCTTCATTTTTGGCAAAATATCTACTATTTGGGAGAAGATTTTTGGAATATTTTCGTAAACTTTCCTCCATTTTCGTGAATTCTGCTTCAATTGTTGTGCAATTTTCTAAAATTTTAGAGAAGTTGTATTCAATTTCTGTGAAATTTGCTTTAAATTATGTGCAATTTCATTCATTTCCGGAAATTTCCTTCAATTTTTCTGCAATTTCCTTTATTTTTGTGAAGGTTGCTTCAATTTTTGTGCAATTTTTTTCATATTTGGGAAATTATCTTCCATTTTGGAGAAGTTGTTTCAAATTTTCGGGAAATTTCCTTCATCCATTGTCATAAAACTTTCTTTATTTTCGTGAATTCTGCTTCAAATTTGTGCAATTTTGTTCATTTTCTTTCATTTTTCCTAAAATATTTTCATTTTCATAAAGTTTGCTTCAATTTCATGAGCAATTTCTTTTATATTTGTGAAATTTGCCTCAATTTTTGTTCAACTTCCTTAACTTTTAAATTTACTTTATTTTCGGAAAATTTTATTCAATTTTTGGGAATTTTACTTCATTTTCGAGAAATTGTCTTCATTTTTGACAAATTTTTTGAAAGTTTTCTTTATTTCTGTGAAATTTGCTTTAAAATTCATGCAACTTTTTTCATTTCCGGGAAATTTCCTTCAATTGTCGTGCAATTTCCTTCATTTTCGTGAAGGTTGCTTCAATTTGTGTGCAATTTTCTTCATATTTGGGCGATTATCTTCCATTTTGGAGAAGTTGTCTTAAATTTTTGGAAAATTTCCTTCATCAATTATCATAAAAGTTTCTTCATTTACGTAAATTCTGTTTCAATTTTGTGCAATTTTTTTCATTTTCTGGAATTTTCATCAATTTTTGAAAAGTTGTTTTCAGTTTTCGCCACATTTGTTTTAAATTCCGTGCAATTCCCTTCATTTTCGGGAAATTTGCTTTAATTTTTGTGCAATTTTCGTCTTTTCGGGAAAATTTCTTTAATTTGGTGAAATTTGTTTCAATGTTTGTACAATTTCCTTAATTTCCGGGAAAATGTCTTCAATTTTTGTAAAATGTTCGTTAGATTTTCTTCATTTTCTGAAATTTACTTCAATTTTCCTGCAGTTTCCTTTATTTTCGTAAAATTTCATTCATTTTCGTAAAATTTGCTTTAATTTTGGTTTAATTTGTAAAAATGTTTATCAATTTTGGGAATTTTACTTCATTTGAGAAATTGTGATTATTTTTAGTAAATTTTTCGAAAGTTTCTTTATTTTCGAAAAATTTGCTTCAATTTTTGCAGATTCCTTCATTTTCGTGATATGTTTATCAAGTTTTATGCATTTTCCTTCATATTTCTTAAAGTATTTTTCATTTTTATAAAATTTGTTTCAATTTCATGTGCAATTTTTTTCATATTTGTGAAATTTGCTTCATTTTTTGTTAAATTTCCTTAATTTTTAGATTTACTTTATTTTCGGGAAATTTTCTTTAATTTTGGGAAATGGTACAAACTTTTACCAATATTTCCAATAATTTAATGCCCTTTCCCACCCTCCACTTTTACAAATAGTTTTTGGACCATGATAAGAGACTCATACATTTTGGTACTGAGATTTGTTCTGGAAAATGACCAAATCTGGCTCCCAATAAATACTTTTCTACGTCGCTGCTTCCTAGGCTTCTCACATTAACCCCACTATTTGCAGGAAAATTCTGAAAAGATTTAAGCAAATATGAAATTGTCTTCTTTTCATCTCATACATTTTGGAAATTTGTGTTGATTTTAAACCATTTTGGGGGCATAAAAATTAAGAAATCTTCTTCGCCCCAGAAGCAAAGCTGATTGCAAGGCTTCGCTCATGAGCCCCATAATTTTACCCGAATTTACTCAATTTTCAGAGACAATTTACCCTCTGTTTAGAAATGGTAACCCAAATTATTATCTGGGTAGATTTTAACATTAGAATAAAAACGATTTTCTTTTTCATCAATCAAACTATCGAAGTTTGTGTTGATTTTCAGTCATTTCGGAGCTTCAAAAACAAGAAATCTTCGGAGCTCCCGGGGGCTTCGTCCTCTGTACCCCAATCAAGGCTTCGCCCTATAGGCCTCGCCTCGCCAGGCAGCCAGACGGGCACACGGTGTTATGCAGTATCACGTTTGACACTCTTCAGGTCGACCGCATTGGTAGGGGAGGGAAGGGGGATGATCTTTTCCAAACTGTATAGGCTATCTTTTTAATAGTCTAAGTCGGGCAAATGCAAATTTTTGTCAGGCAAATTTGACTTACACCCTCCTGTCCTCGAAGTCAAGTGTGAGGGGCCCCGAATTTTTCCCAGAGTCTCGCGATTCTCTCAGTAACCCTGATCGTTACCGACGGGCATGATTGACCTTGAATTCGATATTTTAGTTTTGTATGAAAATAATTTGAAATAGTTCAAAGGCGATAAAACACCTCTATGATGTTGGAGAAGACAGGAAGAGTACACAACAGCACAATTTTATTTTCCATTAAAATGCAAATTCCCCCCTCCTCCCTCCCCGGCCCTCTTACTTGTTTGTGCCAGGGCCTTTTTTAAAGAAATTCTTAATGGATACACAAAAGAGATCTATTATATAAACATTTTGACTCGTTATTCCCACCCCCAGTAAATTTGCTTACTTTTTGGAAAATTTCTTCACTTTTTGGGAAATTTCCTTAATTTCCGGACAATTTTCAAAACATTTTCAGAACATTTTATTTCATTTTCATGAAATTTTCTTTCATTTTCGGATACAGTTTTTTTTTTTACATTTCAAGGATAATTTTCTTTAATTATCGGAATCTTCTTTGAGTGGTGACTTTCTATTGAAACTGGCAGAACTGCTAATGGTAAGCAGGTAAGGGTGCCCACTGACATGACTGACAAAATATTTGCAGGCTTTTAGTGTTAATGCTAATTAGTATTACTCAAAATCGGGAAATATGTAGGAGTTAAGGAAAACAAACTTTGATGTGAAGAGAAGAACTGCTCCCAATATTGACTGTAGTTAAATATATATAATTTTTGATGGGACTATTGCTTAAATGCGAAAATCATGATGAAAATAGTAAGATCTATTAGAAATTAGACTTAATATATACATAAATATTGAAAATTGAACTTCTTTTGGAAATTTCCAGGGCTCTTAGCTATTTGAAAGGAAACACTACACAAATAATGGAATTGCATTGAAAATTAATCACTATTTCACTGTTGATAGCTGACAAAGATATTTCTAAAGCCTGGCTGTATCCGCAATGGACAGCTTTCTGGAAAAGACATTCTAAAATCTTCCTTAGCTACATATTTGATATACCAATTCACTATAGAAAATACAGATCTCAGATTTCAACCAAATCACAAACTATCAACTTTTTTCAAAAGATCTTAAAATTTATATGCAGAATCAATGCAGAATCAATGCAGAATCAATGCAGAATCAATGCAGAATCAATGCAGAATCAAAAAAATCCTTCTTTTCAGACTAATATCAACACAGTTTCACAAAGCTGGCGGTAACAATATGATACCACGTCCAAAGTTCAATTTTGATTTACTCTTCCAATCAACTTCATGATTTGAAAATGGACTTTGTCATGTATAATACAATACCATGTCATACATACAGGACTGAATACAAGGAGTAAGTCATTTTCATATCATATTGTCCGCATTCACATTTATTACCGCTGACGGAAAATATGAAAAATGGAGGCACTGCCTACCGTAAGAAGAGAGTACAAACATATGATCTCAAAATTGGCGCGAGTGTTAAAAGAAAAGGAAGTTAAATTTCTAGCGGATCAATTCGATTTGCCAGAGAATTGCCTGTCTAGGAATAATTCTTATAGAAGCATCTCTTCCGGTGGCAGCTCTTCAAGGAGCATCTCTTCAAAAAGCAGCTCGTCCAGTCGTGGCTCTTCCAGGAGCTTCATCTCTTCGGAGGAATTAACAATTGTCGCGGACTTCAATGAGCTCGTTTATCACTTGGAAAGACGGGGATTTATTAGTTCATCAAGAGTCTCAAAATTGAACTCTGTGCTTATTTCATGCAAATTGAGAAAAGCTTCGAAAATTGTTTCAGATTATGAAACATGGGTAGGAACAACAGGTAAGCATGCCTTATTCTCATTATTGAATTATCGAAGGACACTAGGCTGCTAGGCGGAGGCTCATTTTTTTCTTCACTGTATTGCATTGTAAGCTTTTTGTGATCTGCTCTGGATTATTTCAGATCAAATTAGTAAAATGACAAAATGTAAAGATTTGACAAGAAGGGTGCGCTAAAATGTCGGCCTACGATATAGGAATAGCAGAGAAACAGGGTACATCTTACGTAGACTTTTTCAAAGTATAAAGGAAAGAGGAATTTTAGAGGATAAATGCAACACAATTACATTTTTCAAATGTTTATTAACATTTCATATTTTCTGATAACGTCGGAAAGCAAAAACTACCTTTAAGGGCTAATTTTGCTTAAGAAAAAGACAAATTGGATGACAAGCATTCATTATAATGCTACTACATCTTTCAAATCATAAAATGTTCAGTTAATTTGTAGAAGTTTCAGACGAAAGGAAATTCATCTTGGTTCTCTTTCCCTCTGGTAACAACTCTAAATTGCGAACGATATGACACAGAAGTTTTATCTCAGTCTGATGCGGACCCTTCTTATAATATTGCAGTATAAAATATATTGTCAATTCTAGTGAAGGTAAAACTACTGGAAAACAAAGGATTTGCTCAGTGGCCAATTCCATTCCAGCTGGAAAATCCCTTTAAGACCCTTTGAGATTTTTAAAGAGACTCAAAAGGTTTTCAAGAGGATTCCAAAGAAACCAACAACTTCAAAGGGTTTTCAAAAGGTACCCTTTGTACTATCTCAAAGGAACTCAAATGGTTCCAAAAAGGCCTAAAAGCGTTTCTAAAAGGACCAATGTTTACAAAAGGTTTTCCAAGGGTTCCTCTTTGAGACGCCCAAGGTATCTAAAGGGTCTCAAAGAGAACAAAACTCCAAAGGGTGGGTTCCTTGATTTTGAGACATGCCAAAAGGGACTCACAGGGTCTCAAAGAGGACAATACTCCAAAGGGTTCTCTTTAAGACATGCCCAAAGTGTCTCAAAAGGAACAAAACTCCAAAGCATTCTTTTTGTAACTTGCCAAAGGCTTCAAAAGGAACACAACTCCACAGGGTTTTCAAAAGGTTTCCTTTTTAATATATCAAAGGGACTCAAAGGGATTTCAAAGGACCACAAGCTTCAAAGAATTTCAAAAAAATCTCTTTGGACAAGTTTCCAGTGTGACAATTTGCATATATGTAAATCTATTTTAAGAATAAAAAATGTAATTTTAAGATAACAAGCGAATAAAATTTGTTATAATATGATTCAGCATGCAGATATGACTATGATGGTTTGGTACGTTTTTTGTGGCTCTGCATTGACTTGGAGTATTTCTTAAGCATCTACCAACAAAATATTAATACTGTGGTAAGCGGAGTCACTTTTAATGGCACCAATGATTGTTCATGCAGAAATATAGATTAATAATTGCATTGATTCTATTTTGAAAATTGATATGATCAGTTTAGTGTCTATTTGATTAATCCTCGTGGCTTCATTCCTTAAATATTTTGATTCAGTCATTTATGCTGAATTTGTGAGTTTTTCCTGATGCAACTAAGGTAATAAATTAATATAAAGAAAGCTCATGCTCTTTCTCCTTATTTACAATATGTCTTGTTGTGACTGATTGACAAAAGGGATTTTGGACAAACGAAAGTCAATCATAAAGTTGGTTTACCAATATCACATATTGAAGGGCGTTGCCTTTTTTTTTTATACAAGCCTTTGATAGAACTTTACGTCCAAATTGCATGGGTATGGTAAAAGTATAATATAATTGGAGACCAAGCTGAAAAATATCTTTAGGATTCTCTTTGAAAATCCCTTTCAAATTTAAAAGGAATTTCAAATGGATCAAAAAGGATTCTAATAGGTATTTCTAATGTAATTTGAAACCATGTCAAAGGGTCTATTGGGTCCTTTTCAATATATCTTAATGGTCAGTGGGATCCTTTTATATCCCTTCAGGGATCCCTTTGAGTCCTTTTGAGTATCTGCAAAAGGACTCAGAAGGTTCCGTTTAAAACTTTTTAAAGGTTTTTTTTAGCTGGGATTTTATATGAAAAGGACTTCAAAGGAATCAATATAGTGAAGTAAGCTTTCACAATCTCTTAATGAGATATTCCAGTTAATTATATTTTCTATTTTTCATAGTCTCATTTGCGTATAGAAACGACTGAATTCAGGCTAGTTGTGTCGTCACAGCCTCACATTCCACGATACCTTTAAATATTCATTCATATTTTTCGTAGGATTCTGTGTATTAGAAGCAATTGGATGATGCCATGGAAATAGTCAGAATTCTGTGTATTAAAAGCAATTATTGGATAATGTCATGGAAATAGTCCATCAAAATTTTGTGAGGTAATTATAATTTACCACGCAAAGATCAATTCTTAAGAAAGTGAGAATGATGGCATTTACCTCTAACATTACTTTTAAGCAGTGTGATTTTTTTTATGTGGTAATGAAACAACTCGTTGGGTCTGATACTCTAGCTTAGTTTTGACATGGACTTATGTACCACTAATGCTTAATGCTGCCTATGTATGTAAGGGTCTTCTTTTCCTCCACCACATTTCCCTCTAGTATTACGTTGGTTACAACATTGAAGTTTGGTCGTTCCCTTGTGGACATTGATACCAGCCCTTGATGAAGTTTTCACCAGCTTTGAGTTCTTTTTATTTTTCATTTGTTTATGAGTATGGAACAGCATGGCTGAGTCGTCTGCGAAAATCTTTCCTCAACGAAGTACTCTACAGGCCATAACATTATATGAGTTTGTTGTCCGTAAAGTTCTTTACATGACATTATACGAACTCTTTATCAGTTTAACCAGTTTCATTAGCACACCATAGGGTCGTGGCAACTCCCAGCAGTCTATTTACACTGTCAAATATCTTCTCGTAATCAATGAAATGCACGAAAAGTGAAAAATTCCACCCAGGGGCTGCTTGACAATAATATGCAGAATCGCAATATGGTCTGTGAGCGATCGGGTGTAGTTGAAACTCGACTTGCTGCTCCATAAGCAGTGGAACAAACTGTTATTCGTTCGAGAAGGATCCTCTTTAAAACTTTACCCCTCTCCTCCTCCTCCTTCTTCTCCTGCTCCTGCTCCTGCTCATTCTGCTCCTGTTCATTCTGCTTCTACTCCTACTCCTGTTCCTGCTCCTGTTCCTGCTCCTGTTCCTGCTGCTGCTGCTGCTGCTGCTGCTGCTGCTGCTGCTGCTCCTTTTCCTTCTCCTCCTCCTCCTCCTCCTCCTCCTCCTCCTCCTCCTCCTCCTCCTTCTCCTCCTCCTTCTCCTCCTTCTTCTCCTCCTCCTCCTTCTCCTCCTTCTTCTATATCACTTCTATCTTGCGCGCGCAGGGCATTAGCTGTAGGCTAATCCATTCATTTGGTTGATGCTTCTTTGAGCTAAGTATTTCATTAATAATAGAAGTAAGTGTCTCCTTGACGTTCTGCTACTGTGTATGCAGGTCTGATTCGTTTTCGTGAATCTTCACGCACATGGAGTTTGGTGAGTCTAAGAATCCTATTCGTTTTCACATTTGATTTCAACTTGGCAAACACTAGGTAGTATTGTGAGCTTCATCTCTCTTTACTCTCATATTATGCAGTATCCTACGGAACCTTTCCCCAATACTCGCGTGTTCAGTTGGTTTTCTGTTACCTGGTCTGGTAATACCACTGTCATTAGGTGGGGCATAGAAAATTGTATTACATTCATATAAATATTCTTGTTCTTGGTTGGGAATGTTGCCATGATTATTTGAGGATCTTGAGCTTTCCATCCGAGTTAAACCTTCTGTGCAAAACTACACATCATCAATTGTATGCTCTCTGTATGAGATGCGTTGCGCGCCCTATAACCAGAGTACAGCAACATACATCTCTCCAGATAACGGTCCTCATTGCCCCTGTTGTGTCCATTTTGTTTAACTGATTCCAAGCAAGGCAATATTTTGATCACACAATTCCACTGTGACTTGAGCATTGTTATCCATTTTAATATGGTTCGTGATTGTAAGAATGATACTCGGCTGTGTGGCTGTCGTAGAATTACGACCTTCAATACACAATGTTACGAATGTTTTTAGAGAATATTCCTTTTCTTTGAAGATTGTAGTCTCATGTTGATTTCTTGTTGACGTTTGGGCAGGGTAACAGTTTTTTGACAGTGTATGGACGTAAGCCCTACGCTGAACCCTCCTCCTGTCTCCACCTGGCATGGGTCTGGCTGTCGTGGATTAGAAAATGTATATAAACAGTCAAGTGAAGTAACTTCAGATCTATTAAAACAATAATTCGTGTGAATTCCAAAGTAAAGTCTAAAATAAAGTGCCTCTGACAGCTGGTGGCTACGGGGAAGCTGACTTGTAAAAAGAAGAAAACACCATAAACACTTGCTTATATCAAAATGAAATTATCAACAAATTAGAGATCATTGTGAAAAACCGCAGTTTTAACAATATACCACAGAAAACTGTATTAAGTTTCTAACAAATTGATACAAAATAAAAACTGTCAATAAAGCAAACAAATCACTGGGTAATATAACAGGATGGAATGCATGAATGATCTCAACCCATATCACACCTTACCTTAACTTCTAACAGTTACTACTAAAGGACTGGACGAGGGCACTTTGTATTAGGCGCAACTGTTTGTAACCCAAAGGGAATATCAATATAACTAATATAAATGAGCACTTCCCAAATGGTATATGATGCCCTTATAATAGATTGCAAATAAATTGCATGCCCGTTCAAAATTAAAAATGGCTGCCGAAGTCCAAAAGTCCGCCACATATGTGAAAAGGGGACTTTCGCAGAAAAAGAATTAAAACAGAAAGGTCAAACTGGTGTTTATTTGGAATAAAAACTCTCAGAGAGGTAGGGGAGGACCTAATAATTGATTTCAGATTAAACGCATGCCCAGTTAATCTTACAGATAGCTGTCAGAATCCAAAATTCAATATGGCTACCGAAATACCAAATGGCCGGCAAAATGTTATTAACTTAACTTTTTACACTAAAATATATCACAAATGTACCAAGTTGGTGTTTATTTAAAATAAAGCTTTTCAGAATGGTATATAAGACCCATAGAATTGATTGCAGATAAACTGCATTCCCGTTCAAACTTTAAAATGGCTGCTAAAGTCCAAAATGGCCGCCACGGATGTGTAAAAATGGACTTTTGCAGAAAAAAATATTAAACCCTGAAAAGTCAAATTGGTGTTTATTTGGCATTAAAATTCACAGAATAGTATGTGAAGCCCTAATAATAGATATCGGAATAAATACATGCCCGGTTAATTTTAAATATGGCTGCCACAATCTAAAATGGCTGCTATGCATGGACTTTGGACTTTTCCTTCCTAGAATTCAAACCCATTGTTTACATTATACATACATTTATCTGTTTATTACATCGATCTTCATGCATATTTATGAGTCTATTCTTGATATCATAATACCCAACTCGCTGGTTGCTATGCAGCCTGGCAAGCAGCCTTCTCTTCCAATTTACATTGTTATCAATATACATGCTCTCACCCGGAGTAAGAAGATCATCCAGGAGTTAAACGAAATGGGTAGCAGCATCTCATGTGATCATGTTATGAACCTGGATGAATGGCTAGCTACTTCAATTTGCTAGCGTTTTAAAGACGATGTTGGGGTTTCTTCTGCATGTCTCTATAAAGAATTCCTTACAATTGAAACCGAGGATAACTTGGCCATAATCCAAGCTCGACAACCGCATAGTCTTCCTTCCATGTAATTGGAATGACTCTTCCAAAATTCCACAAAAACTAATCATGGACAGCATAGGCCATCTGTCCAACCCCCTTTCCCCCATGTTGACCCAAAGACGCATCATCTCCCTGGTGCCTATTCTTCTGTCCCAGCTGTAGTTCTAAATACATCTACCGTCAGTGTGCGAGAGTGCACTATGAATGTATATCCAAGCTGCTTGGCACATGTAGTCTACAATTACCGAAAATTGCTGGATCAACAGATGTAGAGGTGCAGTGGCTCAATGGTTAAGGAGTTGTGCTCGTACTCGAAAGGCACCGGATTCCATTCCCGTCGTGAGCGCTGCATGGGGTCTTTGGGCAAGAAACAAATACTCTACTTGCTATGGTCCACCCAGCTGTTAAACGAGTACCGACACTGCTGGGGACTTAATTTTCGATAGACTGGTGTTCCGTTCAGGAAGAGGCATCTACTGTCATCCACTTGCCATATTAAAACTGGGTATAAGTACCGGCTCTATGAGCTTAATGGCTTCGAAAGATTTAGCTTAGCTTAGCTGGATTAAGAATGCATTGACCCTCTTAGTGAAATCTGGTCTGACTACAAGTGATGCTATTGGATGGGCTGCCTACTATTCCGCTCTGCAGTCTCCACCAGAGGACCCTTCAGCTTTGAATTCCCTACTCCATCTTTTCTTTGAAAAAGTTGCTGCTTCAGCTATGGTGAAATATGGAATGAAAGTCATCAAGCAAACTTTCGAGTTTCTCATTGAGGACAAACTCCAGTCACCACATTGGATCAACACCTTTATGCTCTCGCCAAATTTATCCAGTGGAAATGGACACAAACGCATGGTGAGCAAGGGTATGTGGTTATGCTGGATGTCCTCCACAGTGAAATGTCTTTCTGGAACACATTAGGAGATCTATTATAATGTTCTGGCTGGACCACTGCTCTACAGAAGCGGGAGTGGCTTCATCAGGCACATCGAATTCTTTCTTTACAGCTGTACATCTCACCAGAGCTAGGCATAGCCGTCACATTGCTAACGTGTCTCTATCAAAGCTTCAGCAAGATACCTTCATGCTCAGTCAGGGTACTCATAATGAGGAATGCTTGGTAAAGTGCAGAACAGCTATGATGCAGAAGAGTATTACCTTTATGCACCAATTTCAATACCAGGGTAAGTGGATTATTCCTAAGACAAACAAGAGGTTCTCTACTATTCCTATTAACCAGGGTCATGAGCGAAAACAAGATTGCCAAAGGTTCTAGTGGTGTGGTTAGACTTACGGAGAATCCCACTGCCTTGTGGCGATGGATGCTTTCAGGACTAGAACTTGCTAGACTGCTCAAAACATTTGAAAATTAATATCATTCTGATGGTGATCCAGAGATCCATAGAAACTTTAAGCACCATAGAGAGGACCTATACAGAAGACTTTCCAGACGCATGTTGTCTGCCTATGTGAAACCATAAGCAAAATGGGAAATTCATTTGTAGATGATTTTAATGATCTTTTGACTCGGGGAAGGAAAAGTATTAAGGTACATGAAGAATGTCATTGTACAGCACACCGTTTCCAATTAAGTCCAATCAAGCGAAATTTCATGACTCTTTTTAAGAGACCCAATAAGAAAATAAAGTATAAGCAGAGACAGCACATCAAAGCACTTCAGCACAATTTGACCATTTTTGGTTAGCTGTATTTGTCTATGCAGAGCAGTCAAGGGGACTTGCAGGAGTTTTTCGCCGATTAGATAATCATTTCCACCATCCCTATCAGACTTTGGAAAGCTTCATTTACCGAATTCATGAAATCTGACTTGCTAAAATGTCTTGACAAACATAACGAAGTTTAACCTCCTTCAACCTATGACTGAAGACTGCTGGATGAAGCTGCTATTGTCCACTGTTTGCCCACCATTTTTTCTACTACCTTCAATGATTATGTCAAAAAAATCTTCATACCGTGTCTACTTAAGCAGCTCCAGAGTACCAAGAGACTAGATATTGTATTGGGCAAGTACATAACAGGATAACTGTAACCATGAAGAAGCAAACCCCAGAATTGTAGTTCATGTTATCCTTGCCCTGGACAATGTGGCTAAACAATTCAGGTCCGCACAGTAGACACAGATATTATAATTATCTTATCGGGCAAGTTTCACAATCTAGTTAGTATTCATCCACAAGCCAACATATGAGTAGCCTTTGGAATGGGCAAGGGCTTCTGCTTCCCCAACATACATGCATTTGTTCCAACCTTCGAGAGCCTTAATCACGCGCCCATCAGTTTTGATGCCTTTTAGGGATGTAACAGTACTTTAACGTTCAAAGGCAACAAGAAAAGTCAGTTTGGCAAGTCTGGACCTCATATTAGGAGGCTACAGACATCTTTGCTTACTTCGCCTGTCATTCATTTTAAGTCCTTGTTGTCAATTCGCATCACTTCCAGTACCTTGACAGACTGACAGTTGTCCTGTATAACAAAACCAGTCTTTTCCAGATTTTCAATGACCCAAGAAGGAATCTCTCAGACTTTTGCCATCAGATTCAGTCCATGGAAAAATTACCACCAACCCTTACTTCAACTTCCCGTCGAGCAGTCTACCAGGCTGGATTTTGGGCTTCTAGTGACCAGATAGAGCAGCTAATACCTTTCCCTGATAGCTTTGGGTGGATTAAGGTGGAGAAGACCTGGTTGGATGCCAATTTGGATAATAATCCGAATCTGAAAGATTTTCAAAGTTTGTAGAGAGCTGCTCAAGTGTCGCTGTCAGAAGACTGTGCTAATTGCAAATGTGGCACAGCAAATTTAAGATGTACAGCTTTCTGCAAGTGTAAATGTGACAAGTAATCTTAAGATGTAAAGTAAAAAACAAAACATTCAATTTCACTTGCTATTTTCTGTTTGTAATATTATCTAGAGTACCTGGTTTTCTTGAAAAGTTCATGTAACTGCTACAGGTTTAAGTTCAGAAAGGCAAAAATGTACTATCAGGTAGCCATTTTGGTTTTGGCTGCATTCTTGGATTGAATTGTATATTAGCTGGGGTTTATATTCTAGAATTGTTATGACTAAATTATGTTCCTGGCAAGTTTGGTGCCTTTGTTCAGAGCTACAGGTTTACAAATATAACATTTAACAAAAAAGACGACCATTTTTGATTTGGCGGCCATTTCGAATTTTGGCAGCCATTTCAGATTTACTAACTAATTGGTAGGAGGTCTTACTATAATTACTCCAGATTACTACTCTAAACTTTATTGCTTTTGTATGCAACTATAACGTTAAACCAGCATCATTTAACAAAAAAGGCGGCCATTTTTAATTTTGGACTCCTACTATAGAATCGATTACTATGACCTTAAGTAAATTCCTGGAAAGTTTGGTACTTTTGTCCGCACCGTAACGGTAATTTAAGTCACCTCACTAAGAGTATCACAGTGTCTTGTGACATGATGTTTGGGTGTTTCAAAGGAACAAAAGTCAATGGTTAAAGATAAAGTAAATGTTTAGAATGTAGATTTTGTGTCAATCTAAACGCGAAAAGTAAATTCAATTAAGATTCAAAGTGATGGCATGATACCTTGTGTTGCAAAATTGTGCCCACAGATATTTGATTTCATAGGTCAAAAGTAAAGTGTCATTAAACCATTCGGATGCATTTTGTGAATAGAAAGCACATTTGAATTGTGGATGGTACCTACCGGGTAAATATCGGTCCCTTGCGATAGATTATTTGGTGTCTCAATTAAGGGTCATATTATTGACCATATATCTTGATAATAAAGGCCAGTTATCGTGCATTACGGACGATTGAATAGATTTATATCCGTGTGCTTTGATTGGTCGAATAACACAGATCAGGTTACACCTACACAGATGAGCAAATCAGTAATCGTCTTGGATCAAATTACTGTGTGCTGGAACACAATACGCCGCCACAATAAGATACCGATAAATAGCATTTAAATGGGCATTTTCAAATTGTGCGAAAGGTCAAAGTTCAAAGGTCATTAGCCATGTGACCTAGTAATTGTATATGGTATGTAGCTTGCAATAATTCTGCTACAAATAAAAAGGGGTCAATATGTCGAAGATCACATTTCAAACATGAAGTGCTCTACTTTAAAATGAATTGATATGTTTCTTTAAAAAAAAAAAATGTTTTATAAAGGAAAGTTAACTTGTGGTTGGATGTCTCACTCAAAGTAAAAAAAAGTGTTTTTTTTTAATTTTGAAAGGTCACAACTCATTACCATATGACGTACTTGACGCAATATAAATCGTCACCGAAAAGAAAGTTTTAAACATAAAGGGTTTTAGGGTGTCACATGTAATTCTCTGCAACGAATTTTGATCTTATTGATGGAATGAAATGTATTAAGGACAAGTGATTTACCTTCCTGTGAGAGTTCACAAGCCAGAGCCCAAGTGACACGTGTTTGAATCAAATGTTTTACAGAAAGCACGGTGTGTGTATGAGGCTGGTGATTGTCATCAGTGATGATGAGATCAGCAGCTCCGTGGGGCGCATACATGCATATGTGGGTGATACGATAAACATTGTAAAGTAAATGCAAACGGATGTATCATCAGTTGAGATATTGTACTTGTCCTAACATATTGGATTTTTATATTGCATTCATTTCAGCACGAGCGATAGAGGAATTCAGAGATTTCATCATTGAAGTAGATTTTGAAGTAACTTCTTATCCGCATATAAAAAAAGAAGTTACTCTTCTTTTCTTCAGTGAAAGTATGAAAGAGGTAGACAATACCATTGAATTTTTACGCGATAAAAGTTTTAAAGAAACACCGCAAATAAGAGGCTATGGTGTGCCAGTCTATTTAATGAAGCTTCAAGTAAGTAATGAAAAGGACTTTGTTGAGAGCTGGAACAAACTGACCGCAGAATTTGACGTTGAACAATTTTTGTTTATCTTTGTGATTAATGGTGGGAAACATCGATTTACATTAGTGGATGCAGAAACTATTGACAGGATAATGGTAAGGCTTTTGTTAATAACATCTCACGACTCAAATGTATTCATTAAACTGCAGTAAAATCACTTTCACTGTTTTGTTCCGGAATTCTGTTTTCTCCTAAATTCTATGATGACAACCGTTATTCACGAAATCAATTCAGAGTTGAAGCAGTTTCTTCATAGTTAATTGGCTACTTAATTTAAAATTCATTTTCTCTAAGTAACGTTGCATGGTGCTTTTCCGCTAAAAACAGTGATTATGTACTGTATGATCTTATTTCTGAATAGCAGTTTAAGTTACCACTTATTATTTTTGGACACCTATTCGACTATGCAACAAAACGATTTTAAAACGATTGCGGATATATTCGCTTTATTCTGTTCTTCTTACTAAGTTTAAATTTTACAAGTACCAGCACTTACATCACACCTATGATTTGATCCTATTATCATTCAAAATCAGATGGAGATTTATTAGTGGTATAAAGAGAAATGTATTCAAACTATAATAAGATTGTAATTTTTCGTGGATAGTACAATTTTGTTTTGCCTTGATTTTAATTAGACTTCATTACAAGATGTCTATAATTATATTGAAATGAAATTTACTTATTAAAGCAAATGGTGCAAAGTTATCAACACGTTTGCGTAGTCAAGTATGCTTTAAGTTCCGTTCATCAGGCATTAGGGTTCGATTTACAATGATCTCTTATCAAAGTTTCCAGAATATCCAACCAGGGGTAGCAATTGTCTCACACCACATGTATCAACAATCCAGATCCATTGATTATCTCTCACAAAATAAAATGAATAACGTCATAATCTCACAAGCAATCTTCCAATTAACGTGATAATTTGGAAAACAAGTTATTATCATCCTTTTCGATATTTGACACCATTAGGATTTCGTACTACACAAATTCCGTACAAATAACAGTCTCAACTTACTCATCAAACATAATTCGGAAACTACAAGTATATTCTTTACACATTAAAGACTGGTCTTCTCGGAAACTAAAGTTCTTTTGAATATATCACGCAATAAGCGTACAATTAATGAGGATACGCACTAAACTCTGCTTTTGATTATTGGCATAAGAATGTCATAATGAATCTGTTCTCTTTCGTTTATTTTCAAGAGTTTTCTTATGAGAGGAAGCAACATAATGACATCCAGAGGTATTATCCTTTTTACACACGGTAGACTGTTTGTGCAGAAGCAAAGTTTGGCAGGAATTCTTCTTCAAAGTACTCACGAAAAGCTCAACAAACTTAGACAAGAAGTGAACAACAGGATAATGGCAATTGATTACAACGTCAAAACGTCTGTGGAGCATGAACTTCATGTATCAGGGTTGTTGTATCTTGTTAATAAAGTTTTATCTCAAAAACGTCATCCACTTCAAACAAGAGAGGTTTGTCTTTGTATTTTCAATTATATTTACCGTCCACTGTTATTTGATTTCTTATTCATTTACATTTCCAATAAAAAGCAAAGTAATTTCCTGCATTTCAAGTTCCAATGAGCTGATGAAGAAACGATGCCTTCGGTCCATAGAAAGAAGGAGCTTATAATGTATACTGTTTTGTACTGTGATATTACGAAGATCTACCAATATATGCACACATCTGCATGTTTATATATGTTTCACATGCACATTTATGGAAACTGAAGTTGACAGAACTATTTCAAGATTAGAATGTTTGACGACGAAGTTTGTTAATAATGTAGAGCCTTCTATTTAAAATTGTTCAAGATAGATATGAATTACAGAATAAACGGTTGGGTATTATTGTGTTAAGTATACAAAATTTAAACTTAAGAAACAGATTAGTCACAGATCTTTTCTCGTATTCAATCAAAATGTGAAGTACGCTAACGTGATGTCCTTTTTGCAAATAGTAAATGCCACTAGCAAATGGAAGTATTTGTGTACGCAATATCATTATTCAACATCATTTAATTCGACAATGTTGCTCGGATCACCTGATTATTGTGATATTGATAAGTACTTAATTTAATGGGTTTGAATCATCTGTCTAAACAATTACTTTAATGCTTTACATTAAAACAACTTTGTAAAAGTCGAGAGTTACTATACATGGGTATGCTGGAAACGAAAACACCCTGAAGCCTGAAATTATGTTACAAAATAACTTCTGTACAAGTGTAAGCGTACGTTGGCCCATATTTTTAAAATAAAGTATTTACATTGATCATAACCTCATTGATAATATATTCTTCTCTATTAATATCTTTTAAACAGGAAAATATGCATGATGGTGATTTAGGTCAATCTGATCTGTGTAATGCAGAAGGTTTAGGTATGGTTTACATTAATTATTACCTCGTTGATAATATCTCCTTCTTTATATATCTGTCTTTCAAACAGGAAAAGAAAATATAAATGATGCTGATTTAGCTCGATCTGAGCAATGTAATGCAGAAAGTTAACACAATAGGTTAATACAAAGGTTAACACAAAGGTTTGACACAATATCACTATAAGCATTTTACACATATACTTCAAATCGTGAAAAATGGCGAACCAGAACTTTCACATAATTGAAATTCGTATATAAAGAACCTACAATTGAATTGCTTCTACTAATTTTTCAAATTTTGTTTTTAAACTCTAAATGGGAATATATACTTTACTCGCTAACACGTTTGTATAGGCCTACATGAATTGACAAGTCTAATGACATAAATTACACCTGGAGTTGATGTTGCTTAGTTGTGCTTGCAACAATTATTTATGATTGGTAAAGTATTTGTTAAAGGTGATCACTATAAAAACGGTTATGTTTTTTTAATCTATGCAAATTTGTCGTCTTTTCTGTTAAACAATGACTGTTTCAATCCAATTTTCAAAAATTATCACATTCACTTGATTTTCTTTGAAAGTGTGTGATGGAAGTTATCAGAATAAAAAAAAAACAGTAACTATGATCTTTTAAATTTGTTTACAACACTAATTAACATGACTGCAAAAGACGTTCAAAAGTCTCGAATGATAGATTTGGATTTGAACAAACTTTAAATTTTGAGCGGTCATTCCTCAGAATCTAAAGACACTTTTATATTTTAAAAAATGCCCATGCTATCCTACTCAAACGCATATACCATTTGGTCAAATAATTTGAGACAAACAATGTTTCAAGTTTCGTTAGTCCTCTACAAATGATACAATGGACATTAAATGTAACGTTTGGTTATTTGAATATCCTTTGAAGATACAGAGGACAACACACCAATTGCAGATAAGGTAAGCAAATTTAATTTACGATATTTTTGAGGAAAACCTTACACTTAAAGTATGCGTAGTTACGATGGCAGGTAAAAATCCAAATTTTCAAAACAACTGTGGGAACACATACAAATTTCATATCCATCAAGAAGCTATACGGAAAAATGCGTGTCTTTGTATTACAGTATTATTATTTTTGTATAATATGGGCAGCCATCGCCGCCCAAATTAATAGCAAACACCAAAACAAGAAAGCAATCCACGGGGCTGCTGATCTCATCACCATAAACATACAGCATAGTGGGTGAAATAGCTAACAGGGTTACTATAGTTCTGTGACGTTTGGCACAAAAATGTACAAATTAGTACATAATTACTCCCTAAAGTCACATATTTGACATCTGACTCTTGACCCTAATCACTTAGACAACTTCTGAATTTGTTCACATTTATCTTACCCTACTGTATGACACCATTCATGCTCACGTCACACTTACCATTCCATAACTATAGGGGGAAATGGTGAAAAGTGAACAATAGCTCTGTGAACTTTGACCACAGAGTCTACGGGACAGAAACTCATGTACCAAGGTATCATGGTACAACATAGGGTTGGTATAAGTCTTGTACTTATTGAGTTTGAAATGCCGCAAAATTTTGCATAAAAAGCACTTATTTGACCCATGACCCATGACCTTTGACCTTTTGACCTCCGATTATTTATATTTTTGTTAGAATGTTAAACCCCACCCACCTATGCAATTTTTAATGGTAACAAGCAATTCATTTAAAAGATAAAACCATCACCCAAAACTTGTTTCATTTGAACTGTGACCCTTGACCTTTGTACCCAAAACCTTGGAGATAATTACCTCCTAATATCGCATATTTTATCTTTGATCCTAACCACCAAAACAACATTAGATTTCTTTTGGCATTTGTCTTAACCTACTAAATGACACCGCCCACGCTCAGATCACCATTCCAAAACTATGGGGGAAATGGGGTAAAGGGTCACTAGCTCTTTGACTTTTGACCCCATACTTTACGGGACACAAGTTCATGTACCACAGTATCATGATACAAACATTTGATTGGTATAGGTCTTGCACTTTCGAAATTTAAAGTGGCACAAAAATGTACAAACTAGTACATAATTACCCCTAAAATCATATATTTGATTTCTGACTAAAACATCATCTGACAATTTTCAAATTATCGTTTGACACCATTCATGCTAACGTCACAATTACCAAGGGAAAAATAGTGAAAAGTGGTCAATAGCTCTGTGACCTTTCACCTTTGACGTCTTGACCCCAGAGTCTACGGGACGGGACACAAATTCATGTACTAGGGTATCATCGCACGACATATGGGTGGCCTATGTTTTGTACTTTTTGAGTTTTGAAATTTTACATAAAAAGCAATTATTTGACCCATGACCTTTGACCTTTTGACCTCCAATTAGTTTAAAGTCTTGTTAGAATTTCAAACCCTACACACCTATGCAATTTGTAAAGCTACGAATTAATTCCTTCAAAAGATACAATTATTACCACAAACTTGTCCCATTTGACCTGTGACCTTTGACATTTGTATCCAAAACTTTGGAGAAAAATGTTCCGGGCCAGGGGTACCCATCCACTAATTTGTGTGCATTACAGTTTTTGAGTTATAAGCGACACAAAATTAATTGTTGCATACGCACACACGCACTCACACACAAACACACGGAAAGACGCAAAAATCACCAAATTCTGTTCTGCTCTAAAACCTTTGACCATTAACCCCTAATATGAGGTCATCATTTGAGGCCCCTGGTGGACCCCATGGGTAGCCATGTAGTGTAGGCGGTGTAGGTAGTTATTTGCCTATTCAGGAAAGTGGCTACAATATATGTATATGTGGGTGATGAGATCATTATTCAAGTCAAAACTGAACCGACGCAAAAATCAAAGCAACCTTCATTTGATTTCAAGTCAAACAGTCGAAACTTAAAAACAACTTGAAAAGTTGACTATAAACAAAAAACAGAAATGGTTAAAACCTTGAACATTTAAAAGTTAAAAATGTAATGTTTGAATAAACTAATAAATTGAATTGAATCTGTAAAAGTTCAAATGTAAAACAATTTGGAACTTTAAATACATAAAACGCAAAATATAAAGGTACTATATTGAAAACCGCAAATTGTAAATTTAAAACCAGCAAAGAACCAAACTTTAACAAAATATAATATTTTGCAAAACTGAACATCTAGCTGTTTTTTTGTGGAAATAAGACGGTAAATTCAGAAAATTTACTCGACGAGTAACCTTTCTGCAAGGGTTGCATTGAGCTACATTTTACGTGCTTGATTTAACAGTGTGGCATCAGGAATGCGCACCGATGTGTAAATATGAAGTTTTAAGGTTTTCAACATTTCACATAGATTTGAGTTTGCAAGATATTAAGTTTTCAAATAAACGAAAACTGTAAATTGTGTTGTGTACATGACAGTGCTTTTATAGTAGATTTGTTTGAAAAGGTTCGTATGACTCTTGTTTGAATTTTTACGTTTAGTTGCGTTTTTGTTCAAAAAAATTTTTGCTCAATTTTGTATTTGATTTTCGTAAAGAATAACCCAAACTACAACCTAAGAGTTTCACACTTATCTGTAATCATCAGGTAACTGTAGAAACAGTCGTCTCCGTGGTTTTTTTGTAGCATATTTGGTAGGTTCTATGTGAGATTTAGATGAAGGCACTTTCAAATGCCTTCCGATCTTTGGTTAAGTAAGGAGGATTTTTCATCATTAGCAATGACCAGCGTTTCTGTAAGACATAAGTTACAGTTTTAGAATCTTCCACAGATTTTATTGTTCTACTTCTGTTTCCAGACTTGAAAGCGACGTATCAGTCTTGTTTCTGTATCTTTTTTCAGATTGATAGAACCGATTTCGTCGATTTGTTCAACTACTTAATAGAAAATCACACGGTGAGTTCCTTAAATTTACTTTCCCAAACCTGTTTGAAAAATATATTCATCTTTGTCTAATTCAATAATGCGTGATTTCTACTACCGAAAAGCATTCGGATTGAATTGTAGCCAATTTGTTGTATGTGTTCTCCTAGTTCCGAGTTCATGTAGCCTACTATGTGATTGCACCAAGTCCGTAATAGATTAATTCTTGCAAAACCCCCATCTCCCCGTGTAAGAATTTCTAGTGTGAAATTCTTAGGTGAAACCCTTTTCATTAGAGTGTACAATTTATAACATTGTATTGCTTTTTAAACAAGGACAATGTTTTCCATTAACAATAATCCTAATGAACAGTTTAAGTTTGAATAACACATAGCTGCAAAATAAGATTGATTGGACTGCTTCCTCCGGATGCACTTTCCTTATACAAGTCATTTTTCTAGTCCCCCAACTAATTGAATAATGATTTTCTATGTAACTTTTCAATTAGTTAATCAATTTTAATTATAACTGTACAGTTGACAGAACTTCAATGCACAAACGCACTACTTCACGCCGCCAAAAGAAATATGGTGAGTTTCCCCACTTTTGGGACACCTACATCAACGTAAATCCCAAACTAAGGGTTTGTATGCATTTTGGGGGAAATTATGTTATCAACTATTTGACTTGCGAAGTATGTTGAATATTCAAGTGCAACGACTTCAAGAAATACATAGGCGCCCACAACCCATTGGATATCTCCCATTTTGGAGAACAAAACTCCTAGAAACAGTAGTGGTTGCTGTTTTATATGATCAACACCTCAGAAATACTTTCTTATCATATAACATAAAAATTCAATAAGAGTATGTAAAGATCTTTAAAATATTCCAAAAATGATCTTACAAAATACTTTTCCAGAGATCCACCTTCCGGTGAGATATTCATTCCACACCTTTGGGTATTTCTTATGTAGCCATAATCAATGTAGCATTTCTATGATTATCAACAATATCATTTAATTAATATTCATAGATTACCAGCGCACATTTTCTGGATTTTGTGAGCAAGATAGTAATAAATAAACAGGTATAAGTTTTTATTCCGTATTTTGAGCAATGGACATATTTGTGTCAAACTTATCTACTGAAAGCTAACGGCGGAAGATTCTTCTAGATCGTGATTGACTTTTAAGTTATTTAAAAAACACTTAATTGTCTTAGATATCAGTATAAGTTCTGCTTGATCAACATGCGCTGTTTTAACCAGCATATATTTTAATTTAACCAGTGCATTCCAAAGAAGGATGGAAACGTGATTAAATATTTGTGATGTCGAATGAGTATTACGTGTAGTTTGTTTGAAAAAGTTTCAGAAAAAGTGATTACGTATGCCTTTATCTCAATGGATTTTTTTGGTTGATGAAGCAACAATGTACAACTCTAACAAATTCACACAAGTGTTTTTTTGCCTAGTTACCATATAGATTACTTAGCCCTTTGAATACAATTATTTTAGTACTATAAATTAAATCACCATCCGCGTCATAAGTTTATTCATCATTTTGCAACTTGATTGCTTGGTAAAGAAGAAAACACAATTTGTTTTAGAGATAATTTTCGCTACATGACTGCAACTTATATTAATTTTTTTTATTACTATCAAAACCACTTATCCATGTTCAAAGCATGCACATAATTTACGTGTAATTAATACTTAAGTTTAACTTCTTGAAAACATTCAATTTCAATGTTGTAGGATATCTCAGAGAAAGTCTGTAATTTAATGCAGTTAGCCTGTGAAGATGGATTGGCAAGTTGAAATTTGTAACTCTATGGCTTTTTAAGTGTTGACTTTGAATAATTAGCTGAAAAGATATGTCTGTATGTAATGACTTTCCATATACACATACTCAATGTTTCTACTCTTTAAAACCTTCGAACACTACGTTAGAAAAAATAATTGTATAAGAATAATATATGTTTGGCAAAAGCCACCAGAAAGAATGCTTAAAACCACATGCGACCAACCCCCAAAGACAGAATATATTTGTTTATTACGTTAGGTTAGGGGATAGGAATACTCATGCCTACTAAGCTCTCGAAAACAAGTTTTAGTTACATCACTATATACTATCATTGCGGGTTTTAATGTTCGCAAAGTAATAATAAACGAAAAAGTTTATGTAGTCATTCAAGTTTGAAGAAGAAATTTCACCATTTCGTGCGGCATATCCGTTATATATCCGTTGCTTTGATCTTAAATTTACAATTACACTGAATTATGTACACTATACATTTTCTTGCAAACAGATTGATGGCGCCGATTTAATGAAGTTTATGAAATTGTTGGCGTTTAATGATGTGGTAATTTTCTTTTCATCTTTTTTAAAGAATGATATTAATCCGGTGGGAATTATCCACATTAATACATTTCTAAAACAACCACAATTTGGTAAATACACGTTCAAACATTTCTTTAAAAAATCATTGCCGAACATACGATATAACAATCCAAAAGCTACTAATTTGGTAAAAAGTGAAAAGTATATTTCAGAAGGAATTGTATGCTCTCCTTTATATAGGTAAACGATTCTTTTCGGAATGTTTTTTGCTTTTTCGTACAATTTTCACTGCATTTCAAATGAATTTGTTTTCCCTAAACTTTGAATCAAGATTCAAACTTTGAGTCAAGGGTAAATTGTAAAAATTGTTACACATTTTCTATGATTATTTATTTAGTTCACTATAGACAAAATGATAAAGATGATGCAGAATGTTCGTCATAAAAATCTGGTAAGATTTTAGTATCCATTTAAACAAAAATATATTAAGCTGCAACTACAGGGTCGTAGCAGCGGGGAGTGTGGGGAAGGTGTGGGGGGAGTTGTATGATACAAATCTCTCTTTTTGCTTCACATGTACGTTCCATATTGCCACAATTCACTGAATAGTTCTCCTTTCAAAAAATGTATACCTTTTTTTTATTTTTTGGAGGTATATTTGTCATTTGCAGCTTGATATTCTTTCTTGAAAAGACTTGAAAAACGTTGGAATTTTCCTCAAACTTTCTGGGGGTATTGAAAATAATACTTTTTGGCCAGATTCAAAATTACATTGGAGAGGTGAGATTGAAAAGGGGGAGGGGGCGGCATCGATGTAAGCCACAAGTTGGTGATTTAATTATTTAATGAGTCTATGCTCCACAGCATGTATACATCGATCTCATTCACTGTCATCTTGGCCCTCAATTATGTTAGGTTATGAAAATTTCTCTACAGCAGTCCAGACAAACCTTGGTTTTAAGGATTGATTACTTCGTTTAAAATAAGGACCTAAACTTCCATGTGTAATGTATTGTACACATTGGAAATCAAAACAGCTGAATATGATTCAATTGATAGAAGCTGTACAAAACAACCAGGCCTTCCAGTTAAGTTCTCCATCTCAATTTCGAGAATCTCTATATTAATTTGACAATGTCTGCACTTTCCATACAATTGCTTCACCATATAATTGTTCTGTAGAATAGTCATTTGTTCTAGAATACCTAAAAGTAACAAATACTTCGTGATCCCTTAAATTAAAGATATCCCGGACTATATAGCGTTTGTGACATCTAATCATACGGCACACAAAACAGAAAATGATTGGAACTGTTAAAGATATTTCCTTAACATTGGGGGGTGGCAACAGAAAGAAAGCGTACAAGCGAAAGATCCGGGATCACCCAAGCAGTATGGTCATATTGATTTCATCATGTGTTCTAAGGTATTAAGAAAAAAAACTGCCAACCCGGTGCTATACTTATGGTTTCATTGTAATTGTGCTTTTGGTCACGTTGTGTTTTTACATATGCACAAGTTATCTCTATTTAGAAAGACTATTAAAGTTAATATATATTTTACTGTAATTTACTGTATTTTCTATTCTTCTGTGTGATACAATATCATGAAACAAGCTAATCACTAACACTTTTTTCTCGCAGTTGTATCATCATTGAATGGACACCACAGACGAACATTGTAGTCATATTTTCACTTTTTTTCCAATTAAGGTCGTCTTGGAGAAATGAAAACAAACACCTTAAAAATGAACTTTGTACCTGTTTCCATTGGCATAGGAACATGTTCTTCGTGGGGGAGGAGGGGGGAGCACAAAGATATGCTACAACACTAGTTCAATGGTAAAAATGACTTAGTTGGGGGAGGCACCATGTAGGTCACTGCAACATGGAAGGGAGGGGGCACGTGTCCAACATTTCCCCGGTTCCACCGCCTATGTCTGTTTCAGTAATTGTTTATTTACACTATCTATATTACTAAACCGATACATCTCTGTGTATGGTTTTCCAAAGAACCAATACCTCTTCCTATTGTATAAGTATTGCAATGATGAAATAATATGTAATTAACATCGAGTTTGAAATGCTTTTCTACCTTCAACAGATTGATGGATCTAAATTCACTGCTTTTGTGAACGACATTGTTATGAAAGAAAAGGTAACGAATCTGTTACTTTGCCCTAAACTGTTAACATAGGTGTTAGGGCGTATGCCAATCACGTTGCATCGTTGAGTTGCTTATTATTTTAGAATTTTAGAATATGCAGTCATTACCTCTATTTACTTTTATTTTTGCTAGGTTCAGTTCATGATTCAATCATTTAATATTCATAATAACATTTTTGTAATAATAAAATAAAATTGAATCTTTGTTTTAAAGATCACCATCACAAAGGGGAGTGATATAATGCTTGAAGCATTCCAGAAAGATTTGGTAGGTAATTTTTGTTATTTTGGACAATGCTTTAATCAAGACGTGGAAATAGTACTCATGTTCGACGCTGAGGCTATTGACCCATTTAAAAGAGTAAAAATAATCATTATAGAGAACATTTAGAAAAATAAAAATGTAGACTATAATTAGACACCCTTCTTTGTGTGTTTTTACAGGTAGATGGGGACCATTTTTTTTTCTTCAATAGAAGCATGGTTTTAGAAGAAAAGGTAAAGAAAATATATTTTAAGTTTGGATATTACTATTATCAAGTAGCGTTACAAAATGTTGAAGACTCCCAACAAAAGCCATTAATCCGAAAGCGTGAGTAGGAAAAAGTTAAAGTAAAACTAAAGTAAAGTTAGTCGTTTTCATTTGTTTCTATATATACATTTTGCCAGATCAATGACAATTGTTATTTTGAATTGGCCGTTGCCTCCCACAGATTCAAGAAACCGAATTCGTGAAGTTCATTGGAAGTGCAACGTTTATTAAGAAGGTAATTTTATATTTTACAATTTTATTAATTGGTAAACAACCCAAATAAAAATGTTGATGTTATTTTCAATGTTAAATATATCTGAAAATCCATCATTTGAAAGTTATTTGCATGTGTTTATAGAAAAACCAGGTAATATTTATTTTATTTTTAATCCCATAAGCAAAATACATATATAACTGAGATCAAGTGCTGACGATATTTAGTTAGTTTATGCATTATTAGAAACAGGCTAAATGACTGCAAGGTTGCTTTCACAATATATGCTTTCATTTTACTTTTCAGAAAGTTTTATAGACATAATTCTCCATTTTGTAAATTGTTGTATACTCACTAGAGTATTTCTCATCTTCTTGGTATCTGTTTGCAACTTTTGCTATTTTATTCCAAAGAAACAAGAACATATGCACGTTGGTCGGGTTTGTACAGGAATAAATAGCAATTGTATATGAGAAAAGTTGTAACAAGGCAGTCACAGAAATATTTCAACATTCTGAATAACCAGACCGGAATGTGATTTACCTAAAAATACGATTTTTAAATCACAAAAAATCATGCAATTCCTGCATCTAATTACAATTATTTTGACAAACATATGTTTTTCATCATTCAACATTTCGTTATCCTTTCTTAAGAAGGACACAAACGAGCTATGATATGAAGAAGGTTTCTTGCACCCACTAGCATGTATGAATAACAAGATTAGAAACAATACTAAAAATAAATATTCAATTTATCTGCACAGGTAAACGTAGAGAAATGAATTGATATAGTCATTGACTGAGACAAAGCAAATTGATTCAACAAATGGCTGTATATCAGTACAATTAATTCAAAATTTCTTCCACGCTACAAAAGATCATCTGTACAACATTTACTTTTCGAATGAAAACAGTGAGCAGTAAAAAACATTGGTGCATATAGTAACAATAAATATTACAGCATTATTGCAGTGATTACTCTCAAAACTCAATGTATGATCTTTGTATGGTTATCAAAGACGAATGAAATGAAAATAATTAAATAATATGTATCATTGTATATCAAAGCTTCACTTTTAAAGTTTCAGCAGTTTGATGATAATTTATAGAAATATGATCAGAGCTATTCAGTTGCATTATGCACTTCTTGCTATTTCTTTAACCATATACAGAACTAATTTAAATCATGAGATACATTCAGACATTTGTCACATTTTAAATTTTATCCGACATCTACAATACATAAACGTTTAATGGGAAGTAACTACACAGATTACCCTATTTAGATCACAAACTTTAACTGAACTTGTTTCTG
This sequence comes from Chiridota heheva, assembly GCA_020152595.1. Taxonomy (NCBI): domain Eukaryota; kingdom Metazoa; phylum Echinodermata; class Holothuroidea; order Apodida; family Chiridotidae; genus Chiridota; species Chiridota heheva. Next base: position 2,385,009 of record JAIGNY010001288.1, on the reverse strand, counting down.
GAATATCAGCATTTCGCTCTCATTGAATTGTTTTTATTAAGTTAACCATCTTCAACATATATGAATAAATGCATGTTGCCCATTGTACCAAATCGGTTATTAAATTCGAGAGTTCGTATTGCTTTACAGCAGATATTGTGCATTTGTAAAGTTTTACAAGATTACAATTGTACCTTTTTATTTAGTTTTGAATTCTAGTTGCTGATACAATTTTTTTAGGCAGGTATTATAATGGCTTTGTTACATCAAAGTACTATTTAATTATCAGGTATCAGCGCAGAAAGCGGTTCATATTTATTTCAAGGCTTGCCAAGAGAAACAGGTCAGTATTCAAATTTCACCACTTTATTCTATTTTTTGTACACATTATCCGTATTTCCACTTAGTCAATGTATAGCGACAACAGTGAAACGTCTATACTTAAAGTTCATTAAAAACTGTGCAAATGTTTTTGGTATCTTGCTTTATCTTTCCCTTTCCTTATTTTTATTTCTCGAAATATAAGTTCCTCTTGACTCCCTTTGCAGAATTCAGACTATTGCGGAAATCAATTTAAAGAATACATATAGTCTGACAGAGTCCTGATATCCACAAATATCTTCTGCAAATTTCACTCACAATTTGATAACTAAAAGTGTCATAACTTCCTATTGATGATGTGAAATTAGCTGTCTTCAATATATATAAGAGGTTACAGGGAACCTACAAAAACTGTTTGAAATAGTCATTCTCAATAAAGTGGCCACTAAATGCCAAAGCCAAGCGGTAACCAACGACGTAAAGCGATATCAAATGAAACGACATGGGATCCAGAGTGAAGCTCATGAAGACTCTATTGATTTACCTTTTTCTGAAGCTGAATGAACTGTTAACTGCTTTATCAATGGTAGGAATGTGTAACTGATAAAACAAGTTTTTAGCTCACAAAAATAGTCTCTCAAACGTTGACTATTTTTCACATAAAGATATTTTCAATTTTTAAGGAGACCAAATAAAACAAACGTTAGTTCACCCCCTTGGTTATCGCTCTGAGCGAACAAAATTTTGTTTATCATTATTCTGTAAACTATCTAATTTCCTCAACATCATTACAAATGTAACTTACTAACATTTTTTTCGATTGGAATTGTTCTCAAGATCAAGATTCAAGATTTTATTTTCCACAAGCAGATATCGATACAAGCAAAGAACTTTACAAAGTGCATTATATACAGTGGATGAAGACTAAATAAGTAAATGCTTTTACAAAGTAGTCTACCTTTAGAGAAAATGTATAATAAGCAATAGAAAAACAATACACTTTTAGAATTTGTGACTGTTGAAAAATCTGTAAACCTATCATAAATGATTACGAATAACACACTCAAATACACAAACTCACACTTAGAGAAAAACCAATCCCCTCCTCCTCATCCTAGAGAAATCTAACAATAGCTTGATACATTGTTAATTATAATTAATAAGTAGCTAGATTTGAATAATCTTGAAAAAGTAGAGGCTAAATTGGCTTGTTTTATTTTATGACATACATTATTCCATTGATTTTCGCCTGTCGGAAATTGAACATTTGGCTCTGTTTTAATGGGTGGTTTACAAATATTATTGATTACAAATATTATTGAAACCCCTTCTATTGTAATCATGAACATCAAAATTGAAGGAAAATAATTGTTAATGAGGTAGGAAGTGAACAATTTGTCAACTTGACGTAAACACGCCAACATGTTGCCGATAATTGTCAAAGATGATGAGCAGATTGCATGAAAAAATCAACGTTTAATGTGATCCTCATAAGCTGAATTTGTAAGAAGGCGGATTGCTTTCGTTTGAAGTAGAAATAATTTATTCAAATAAAATGCACTTGCATTTCCCCAAACAATCTTGCAATACGATAAGGTAGAAAGTATGAGGGAGTTATATAAATTCTTAAAATTTGTTTAACAAACGAAGGTACAAAATCTTTTGTTATATACAGAACGCCAATAGTTTTTGATATTTTAGAGCTTAGGTTTTTTGTGTGAACATCCCATTTCAAAAAGGGTCAAAATGTATACCTAGGAATTTAACAGTATTAGCTTTGGATAAAGAACAATTATCAATACAAATCTGTACATATTCACAATTACCTTGAGATGGGCCAAACTCCATGAAAGTAGTTTTGTTTACATTTAGAGATAATTGATTAGCTTTAAATCAGTTGGAAACGTAACATAATTAATAATTTACAATTTTAACGGCTTTATCAAGATGTCTGTCTTTATAAATGATACTGGTATCATCTGCAAGAAGGTGAAAAATAAATTGTCGTAACTCTGAATAATATCATTTATATACGAAAGGATTAAAATGGAACCAAGAATTGAGTCTTGTGGAACACCACATGTGATAGTTCTCAGTTGAGAAGTTTTACTATGTACTAAAACAAGTTGCTTACAGTCATAATGCCATGATAAAGTTTTTTCGTTAAGATGGTTAACAGTATTAAATGCTTTTGATAAATCTATCAAAACACCCCTAACACGATTTCTTTGTTATTAAAACCATCGATTATGTATTGTACTGTATCTAAAGCAGCCATATAATTCGAGCAATCCTTACAAAAGGCAGATTGCTTTGAATTTAAATCATCGTTCTTATCAAGGAAACCACTAAGCCTATTAAATACAAGTTTTTGTAAAAATTTTGGAAGGGATAATAAAATAGATACGGGACGATAATTTGAAACAATTGAATCATCACCAGCTTTGAAGAGTTGTGTAACGCGCGTATTTAGCACGAGAAGGGAAAACACCACTTTTGAGAGATTATATGAGTCAAAGCAGCTGCTAAAGATGAATAATTAGACTTTAGTCAGTCTGCTGACACCTGTAGACCTGCAGCCGTACCTTTTTTAGTAGGTTAAAAAGATATTAATTGGGAACAAAAAGAGGGAACAAGACACAATAATTTTTAAATAACATGAACAATGGGTATCAGAAGCAGGAATGCTTCCTGCTAGTTTTTCACCAATTGATACCAAGAAGTTATTACAAATTTCCCCGTTATCAGTATTATCTGTAATTTCCATGTCATAATTTCGAGATATTTATCTTAAAGTTGTTACGACCGAGGATAGAATAATCGTATTCAAAGTTTTCCTTCAATTGCTTTTGTTCTTTTCAAAAAGGGTCGCATAATGATATTTTCTGCATCTCTCATTACACTAGTCAATTTGTTTTTGTAGGTGGAGTACTTTAACTTGTTCTGTCTAGTAGGGTTACGCATATAGAGCCTATATAAAATATTCTTTATACGTATGGACTTAAAAATACAATCAGTTACCCATGGGGACGATACCGTAAACGATTTTACCTTATATAATATATAACATTAATACTTTCAATGAACTTATCATACGCCTGATCAACATTCATCACTAATTGAGAAGAGAAAACCCCAGTCGAACGCATCTAATATTGACGTGAGATTATTCAAAGAATTCTGACTTGTGTTTCTCTTAAAATAATAATCATTATTTCCCTCATTTGTATGACATTTGTTATTATAATTCTGACAACAAACTCGGGAAATGGTCATTAATTTCATTTATAATGATCCCAAATATAAAATGAGATATTATATCATTACAAAAACTGTTGTCGATAAGAGGAACTAGATGTCTCGGTTATACGTGTTGGTTGGATATCAGTAGAACATAGGAAAAGGAATAAAGTAAATCTAAAAAGATAGACACCTGACTAGAGTAACCATATTTCATAAGATTTATATCAAAATCTCCAATCAAGTGACACATTTTGTTCTCACTTGCTATACCGTTAAAAATACTCTTTCATTCTTCAATAGAATCAGATATAGATACATCAAAGGGTTTGTAAATAATACAAACTACAACATAACTTGAATTCTCTCTCTCTCTCTCTCTCTCTCTCTCTCTATATATATATATATATATATATATATATATATATATATATATATATATATATATATATATATATATATATATATATATATATATATATATATATATATCTCCTTTCTCTCTCTCTTTCTCTGTCTGTCTGTCTGTCTGTCTGTCTCTCTCTGGACAAGTTGGTAAGGATGAAATTCGGAATTTTTTCAACCAACACTTGTAGGTTTAAATCCCACTAGAACTATTTTTCTTGAATTTTGCTCTTTTTATTTCGCTCATTGCAACTTTATTTTGGTGATTGGTATTTTAGTATTATCTTACTAATCTTTTAATTTCTTTTTTGTTTTTAACAATTACACTGAAAAATCAAGTTTCCCGTAGATCGTTATAACGTTATGCACTACAAATCTGCACACACAACGCCATGTATGCACATGTGCAAACAGACAGGGATCTTGTGTGCGTTCCAGAACCAGAAGTGACGTCAAAGCTCTACATCCACCAATTTTACAGAGACGAACGATGTACGAACTGAGACGAGCCTCATTCTTTAACCAATGTGTGTCTTTTTATAGGTAACTGGAAACAAAATGCAGTTATTCTTACAGGATTTAGTGATACAGGATCAGGTGAAGCTTCTTTAATCTCTTAGCAATATCTTCTTACATATGAGCATATCATTATTATATGTCAAATGATTAATAGTGATATTTATATTTACTATAGGGGATAGTTTCAGCTCTCTTATATAAACAAATCATTACAAAAAGTGCCAACATGTTATTTCCATTAGACCAAACTGCTTTATATTGTCTAACTAAATTTACTATATATGCACAGATGAATAATCATGTTTACTGAATATATTATTAGATAAAAGGACATTACATTATATGGAAAAATTATACATTAGAAATAGAAATAAAAACATCTTTGTCCATCAAAATCAATACAAAAACACTGTTAACTTCACAGACAATTAGATTAAATGAAATTAAGCATTGTAATGAACTGGTAACTGGAGACAACATGACTTCCTTCTTATGAAATTTATTTGCAAGGAATCAGGTGAAGTTTTCTAAATCTCTTACCCATAGCTTTTTACATTTTACCATATCTTTATTGTATGTCAAACTGTTCAAATGTCAAAAGAAGGAATTCAGTACCGTTTTTTATTTTATTCTAACTATATGCTTGCCGATTTCTTAGTCGTAAATATAGATGATGATTAATGGTGATTAATAGTGATATTCATTGAGCAGAATGCATCGAGACTGGAAAATTACTTGAAATGCGTAATGTTTTTAATTTTTTGTAGAAATAATTGTTTGCACTAGATATAATTGTGTTCATCCAGACGTCTTTATTATGGGTAGTGCTACGAAATTAATAGATTTTCAAACACTTTTATGCTGATATTTAGTTTACAATAGTGGTATACATTTCCATATCCAGAAGTTTAATAGAATCAATGTTGTTTCAAAATTAATCTATCAACATTTGTATTAATTCCACATTTTTAGCTCAATACTGGAGAAGCGGTTGAGATCTTGCATAACTGTTGTGTAGAAAAGCTGGTAAGTTTGAAAAAAAACAACGTATTTAGTATTAGTGTTATAACAGAATAAAACAACTTTTGGAAAAGTTTTAAATATACTGGTAAAATCTTCAAGTTTAAAACATATTCGACAACATGCATCACTTTTTACGATCTTTATCTTTGCAGCTTAATGGAGATGATTTGGAGAGGTTTATGAGAAGTGTTTTCCCACATTTTACTATTAAGGTAAAGACTATATTCTCTTTGTTTGGAGAACAATGACATATAATCTAAAGGAATTTATTCTGATTACGTTTTAATTAATTCTTTTAATATATTTTTCATTAGAATACAGTAGAATTTTTCACAATCTAAAAGAAAATTGCTTTGTAGCAGCTGAGGAAAAAAGTTTGGTTACAAAAATAGTCGATTTTGAGTAGAAGATTTTTCCAATGGTGTTAAAACTGATTTATTTTCCAATGTATGTGTGATCAATACTCAAATACCCAAATTATTACAAAAAGTACCACCATGTTATTTCCATTAGACCAAACTGCTTTATATCGTCTAATTGAATTTACTATATATGCACAGATGAATAATCATGTTTACTGAATATATTATTAGATAAAAGGACATTACATTACATGGACAAATTGTACATTAGAAATAGAAATGAAAACATCTTTGTCCATCAAAATCAATACAAAACACTGTTAACTTTACAGACAATTAGAATAAATGAGATTAAATATTGAAATGACGCTCCGTGTAATATTTATTTCTGCATATTAGCTGGAGATACAAAAAGCTATAGAAACATTCACTCAATTCCTTCGCGATGAATTGGTAAGTTAGAATCTCAATAAATGTAAACCTGCACACCACACTGTAACTGATTCGTATACTTTCTCTGCTTGAATACATCACCAAAAGTGGTGATGTATATCATGTGATTGAGGTTTTAACCAATGCGTGTTTTTTTTATAGGTAACTGGAGACAACATGACTTCCTTCTTATGGAATTTAGTTATAAAGAATCAGGTGAAGTTTTCTAAATCTCTTACCCATAGCTTTTTGCATTTTACCATATCTTTATTATATGTCAAAATGTTCAAATGTCAAAAAAAAAGGAATTCAGTACCGTCTTTTATTTTATTCTAACTATATGCTTGCCGATTTCTTAGTCGTAAATATAGATGATGATTAATGGTGATTAATAGTGATATTCATTGAGCAGAATGCATCGAGACTGGAAAATTACTTGAAATGCGTAATGTTTTTAATTTTTTGTAGAAATAATTGTTTGCACTAGATATAATTGTGTTCATCCAGACGTCTTTATTATGGGTAGTGCTACGAAATTAATAGATTTTCAAACACTTTTATGCTGATATTTAGTTTACAATAGTGGTATACATTTCCATATCCAGAAGTTTAATTGAATCATTGTTGTTTCAAAATTAATCTATCAACATTTGTATTAATTCCACGTTTTTAGCTCAATACTGGAGAAGCGGTTGAGATCATGCATAGCTGTTGTGTAGAAAAGCTGGTAAGTTTGAAAAAAACAATGTATTTAGTATTAGTGTTATAACAGAATAAAACAACTTTTGGAAAAGTTTTAAATATACTGGTAAAATCCTCAAGTTTGAAACATAATCAACAACATGCATCACTTTTTACGATCTTTATCTTTGCAGCTTAATGGAGATGATTTGAAGAGGTTTATAATAAGTTTTTTCCCACATTTTACTATTAAGGTAAAGACTATATTTTCTTTGTTTGGAGAACAATGACATATAATCTAAAGGAATTTATTCTGATTACGTCTTAATTAATTCTTTCAATATATTTTTCATTAGAATACAGTAGAATTTTTCACAATCTAAAAGAAAATTGCTTTGTAGCAGCTGAGGAAAAAAAGTTTGGTTACAAAAATAGTCGATTTTGAGTAGAAGAATTTTCCAATGGTGTTAAAACTGATTTATTTTCCAATGTATGTGTGATCAATACTCAAATACCCAAATTATTACAAAAAGTACCACCATGTTATTTCCATTAGACCAAACTGCTTTATATCGTCTAATTAAATTTACTATATATGCACAGATAAATAATCATGATTACTGAATATATTATTAGATAAAAGGACATTACATTACATGGACAAATTGTACATTAGAAATAGAAATGAAAACATCTTTGTCCATCAAAATCAATACAAAACACTGTTAACTTTACAGACAATTAGAATAAATGAGATTAAGCATTGAAATGACCCTCCGTGTAATATTTATTTTTGCATTTTAGCTGAAGATACAAGAAGCTATAGAAACATTCACTCGATTCCTCCGCGATGAATTGGTAAGTTAGAATCTCAATAAATGTAAACCTGCACACCACACTGTAACTGATTCGTATACTTTCTCTGCTTGAATACATCACCAAAAGTGGTGATGTATATCATGTGATTGAGGTTTTAACCAATGCGTGTCTTTTTATAGGTAACTGGAGACAACATGACTTCCTTCTTATGGAATTTAGTTATAAAGAATCAGGTGAAGTTTTCTAAATCTCTTACCCATAGCTTTTTACATTTTACCATATCTTTATTATATGTCAAGATGTTCAAATGTCAAAAAAAGGAATTCAGTACCGTCTTTTATTTTATTCTAACTATATGCTTGCCGATTTCTTAGTCGTAAATATAGATGATGATTAATGGTGATTAATAGTGATATTCATTGAACAGAATGCATCGAGACTGGAAAATTACTTGAAATGCGTAATGTTTCAATTTCTTGTAGAAATAATTGTTTGTACTAGATATAACTGTGTTCATCCAGACGTCTTTATTATGGGCAGTGCTACGAAATTAATAGATTTTTAAACATTTTTATGCTGATATTTAGTTTACAATAGTGGTATACATTTCCATATCTAAAAGTTTAATACAATCAATGTTGTTTCAAAGTTAATCTATCAACATTTGTATTAATTCCACATTTTTAGCTCAATACTGGAGAAGCGGTTGAGATCATGCATAGCTGTTGTGTAGAAAAGCTGGTAAGTTTAAAAAAAAACAATGTATTTAGTATTAGTGTCATAACAGAATAAAACAACTTTTGGAAAAGTTTTAAATATACTGGTAAAATCTTCAAGTTTGAAACATAATCAACAACATGCATCACTTTTACGATCTTTATCTTTGCAGATTAATGGAAATGATTTTGAGAAGTTCATGAGAAATGTTTTCCCAAATTATACTAATAAGGTAAAAACAATGTACTTTTGTTCGGAGAACAATAACAAATTATCAAACGAATTTATTCTGATAACGTCTTGATCAATTCTTTCAATATATTTTTCATTGGAATACAGTAGAATTTTTCACAATCTCAATTTTTGTTTGTTTGGTTGCAACTTAGGAAAAAATGTTTGGTTACAAAAATAGTAGATTTTGAGTAGAAGAATTTTCCAATGGTGTTAAAACTGATTTATTTTCCATATATGTGTGATCAATACTCAAATACCCAAATCATTACAAAAGTACCACCATGTTATTTCCATTAGACCAAACTGCTTTATATTGTCTAATTAAATTTACTATATATGCACAGATGAATAATCATGTTCACTGAATATATTATTAGATAAAAGGACATTACATCTGAAAATTTTATATTAAAAATAGAAATGAAAACACCTTTGTCCATCAAAATCAATACAAAAACACTGTTAACTTCACAGACAATTAGATTAAATGAGATTAAATATTGAAATGACGCTCCGTGTAATATTTATTTCTGCATATTAGCTGGAGATACAAAAAGCTATAGAAACATTCACTCAATTCCTTCGCGATGAATTGGTAAGTTAGAATCTCAATAAATGTAAACCTGCACACCACACTGTAACTGATTCGTATACTTTCTCTGCTTGAATGCATCACCAAAAGTGGTAATATATATCATGTGATTGAGGTTTTAACCAATGCGTGTCTTTTTTATAGGTAACTGGAGACAACATGCAGTCCTTCTTATGTCATTTAGTTGTAAACGATCAGGTGAAGTTTTCTAAATCTCTTACCCATAGCTTTTTACATTTTACCATATCTTTATTATATGTCAAAATGTTCAAATGTCAACAAAAAGGAATTCAGTACTGTCTTTTATTTTATTCTAACTATATGCTTGCCGATTTTTAGTCGTAAATATAGATGATGATTAATGGTGATTAATAGTGATATTCATTGAGCAGAATGCATCGAGACTAGAAAATTACTTGAAATGCGTAATGTTTTTAATTTCTTGTAGAAATAATTGTTTGCACTAGATATAATTGTGTTCATCCAGACGTCTTTATTATGGGCAGTTCTACGAAATTAATAGATTTTCAAACATTTTTATGCTGATATTTAGTTTACAATAGTGGTATACATTTCCATATCCAGAAGTTTAATATAATAATTGTTGTTTCAAAATTAATCTATCAACATTTGTATTAATTCCACATTTTTAGCTCAATACTGGAGAAGCGGTTGAGATCTTGCATAACTGTTGTGTAGAAAAGCTGGTAAGTTTGAAAAAACAATGTATTTAGTATTAGTGTTATAACAGAATAAAACAACTTTTGGAAAAGTTTTAAATATACTGGTAAAATCCTCAAGTTTGAAACATAATCAACAACATGCATCACTTTTTACGATCTTTATCTTTGCAGCTTAATGGAGATGATTTGGAGAGGTTTATGAGAAGTTTTTTCCCACATTTTACTATTAAGGTAAAGACAATATTCTCTTTGTTTGGAGAACAATGACATAAAATCTAAAGGAATTTGTTCTGATTATGTCTTAATTAATTCTTTCAATATATTTTTCATTAGAATACAGTAGAATTTTTCACAATCTAAAAGAAAATTGCTTTGTAGCAGCTGAGGAAAAAAAGTTTGGTTACAAAAATAGTCGATTTTGAGTAGAAGAATTTTCCAATGGTGTTAAAACTGATTTATTTTCCAATGTATGTGTAATCAATACTCAAATACCCAAATTATTACAAAAGTACCACCATGTTATTTCCATTAGACCAAACTGCTTTATATCGTCTAATTAAATTTACTATATATGCACAGATGAATAATCATGTTTACTGAATATATTATTAGATAAAAGGACATTACATTACATGGACAAATTGTACATTAGAAATAGAAATAAAAACATCTTTGTCCAACAAAATCAATACAAAACACTGTTAACTTCACAGACAATTAGAATAGATGAGATTAAGCATTGAAATGACCCTCCGTGTAATATTTATTTTTGCATATTAGCTGAAGATACAAGAAGCTATAGAAACATTCACTCGATTCCTCCGCGATGAATTGGTAAGTTAGAATCTCAATAAATGTAAACCTGCACACCACACTGTAACTGATTCGTATACTTTCTCTGCTTGAATACATCACCAAAAGTGGTGATGTATATCATGTGATTGAGGTTTTAACCAATGCGTGTCTTTTTATAGGTAACTGGAGACAACATGCAGTCCTTCTTATGGAATTTAGTTATAAAGAATCAGGTGAAGTTTTCTAAATCTCTTACCCATAGCTTTTTACATTTTACCATATCTTTATTATATGTCAAGATGTTCAAATGTCAAAAAAAAAGGAATTCAGTACCGTCTTTTATTTTATTCTAACTATATGCTTGCCGATTTCTTAGTCGTAAATATAGATGATGATTAATGGTGATTAATAGTGATATTCATTGAGCAGAATGCATCGAGACTGGAAAATTACTTGAAATGCGTAATGTATTAGTTTCTTGTAGAAATAATTGTTTGTACTAGATATAATTGTGCTCATCCAGACGTCTTTATTATGGGCAGTGCTACGAAATTAATAGATTTTTAAACATTTTTATGCTGATATTTAGTTTACAATAGTGGTATACGTTTCCATATCTAAAAGTTTAATACAATCAATGTTGTTTCAAAGTTAATCTATCAACATTTGTATTAATTCCACATTTTTAGCTCAATACTGGAGAAGCGGTTGAGATCATGCATAGCTGTTGTGTAGAAAAGCTGGTAAGTTTGAAAAAACAATGTTTGTTAGTATTAGTGTCATAACAGAATAAAACAACTTTTGGAAAAGTTTTAAATATACTGGTAAAATCTTCAAGTTTGAAACATAATCAACAACATGCATCACTTTTACGATCTTTATCTTTGCAGATTAATGGAAATGATTTTGAGAAGTTCATGAGAAGTGTTTTCCCAAATTATACTAATAAGGTAAAAACAATGTACTCTTTGTTCGGAGAACAATAACAAATTATCCAAACGAATTTATTCTGATAACGTCTTGATCAATTCTTTCAATATATTTTTCATTGGAATACAGTAGAATTTTTCACAATCTCAATTTTTTGTTTGTTTGGTTGCAACTTAGGAAAAAAGTTTGGTTACAAAAATAGTAGATTTTGAGTAGAAGAATTTTCCAATGGTGTTAAAACTGATTTATTTTCCATATATGTGTGATCAATACTCAAATACCCAAATCATTACAAAAGTACCACTATGTTATTTCCATTAGACCAAACTGCTTTATATTGTCTAATTAAATTTACTATATATGCACAGATGAATAATCATGTTCACTGAATATATTATTAGATAAAAGGACATTACATCTGAAAATTTTATATTAGAAATAGAAATGAAAACACCTTTGTCCATCAAAATCAATACAAAAGCACTGTTAACTTCACAGACAATTAGATTAAATGAGATTAAATATTGAAATGACGCTCCGTGTAATATTTATTTCTGCATATTAGCTGGAGATACAAGAAGCTATAGAAACATTCACTCGATTCCTTCGAGATGAATTGGTAAGTTAGAATCTCAATAAATGTAAACCTGCACACCACACTGTAACTGATTCGTATACTTTCTCTGCTTGAATACATCACCAAAAGTGGTAATATATATCATGTGATTGAGGTTTTAACTAATGCGTGTCTTTTTTATAGGTAACTGGAGACAACATGCAGTCCTTCTTATGTCATTTAGTTGTAAACGATCAGGTGAAGTTTTCTAAATCTCTTACTAATATCTTTTTACATTTTACTATATCTTTATTATATGTCAAATGTTCAAATGTCAAAAAAGGAATTCAGTACGGTCTTTTATTTTATTCTAACTATATGCTTGCCGATTTCTTAGCCGTGAATATGAATGATAATTATTTGGGATTAACAGTGATATTTAACAAAGAGAATGCATCGAGAATGGAAACTTATTTGAAATACGTAATCTTTTTAATTTCTTGTAGAAATAATTATTTGTACTAAATATAATTGTATTCATCTAGACGTCTTAGGTATGGGCAGTGTTGCAAAACTAATAGATTTTCAAACATTTTTATGCCGATATTTAGTTTACAATATTGGTATACATTTCCTCATCCAGACGTTTAATAGAAGCAATGTTCTTTCAAAATTAATCTATCAACATTTGTATTAATTCCACATTTTTAGCTCAATACTGGAAAAGCGGTTGAGATCATGCATAGCTGTTGTGTAGAAAAGCTGGTAAGTTATGACAAAAATGCTTGTTAGTATTAGTGTCATAACAAAATAAGATAACTTTTGGAAGAGTTTTAAGTATACTGGTAAAATCTTCAAGTTTGAAATATAATCATGAAAATGGATCACTTGATATGATCTTTGTCTTTGCAGATTAATAGATATAATTTTTTTCCCACATTATGCAAATAACGTAAAAACCGAATGTTGACAGATAATTAAAATGAATTCATTATGATAACGTTTTTATTGAATTATTTTAGTAAATTTTCATTGGAATACAATAGAATGTACGTAATAATCTTACAAAATTGATTCGTTGCAATTAAAAAAACCTTTTGGCGCAACAAATATATAGTAGATTTTCAGTAGAATAATTATGTTCCAATAGTGTTAATACTTATTTCTTGTCCAATGTATGTATAATCAAAAAAATAATAATAATAACTTATTCTAATGTTATGGCAGGGTCAGTTCATTGATTGCCGTAGATCGTTTTTAGATTCAAGTAGCGGAAATTTTTCAAAGATTGAAAAAGTTTTTGATATAACCGGCTCAATTTGAAAGATAATCATGATACATTATTGTATATGATATTTGTCTTTGCAGACTAACCAAGATGACTTTGAGAAGCTCGTAGGAAGCTTTAAAGGCAAGGTTCACTTAATTTTGAGAATAAGGAGTAAATGATGGATAATTCTTTCAAAAATGTCTTATTTTTTAATTGGAACAACATATACATATTTTTTTGAAAGTCATTCGTGACACATTTATGTTGACAAAGATTATGTTGGGTAAGTACGCATTAGAACAACAGTTAATTTATGTTAAATACATACTTCGCGTTTAAGGTACAGCTGATTGATATTCCAAGTTATTTAAAGTATTCATGGTATTATTTTTATTTATGGTATGGCAAGTTGATATGCTAATTCGCAAAATTGATCTTCTTTGATAGTTCAAGTTAATTATTTTCGACTGATTAAATCACATATCAATTTCCTTCGACCCTTGCTTTAAAATATTTGAATATTAGTGGCCGTAGAATCGAATGTTTTTGGTATCTAAAATGTGTATATACAAATAGCAACAATATGAGCTTAAGTAATTAAACATATACTAAACACCGGAAACAGCAAAACGTCCCATCAAAATTGGTACAAAGTTTCCATTTTACAGCATTTTAAAACTTGGATAACTAATCAGCAAAGATTGCGCAATATTTTGTGACCTCAGAATGGAACAACTAAATAGTTGCGTATGTTAACTCAGTTGTTTGGTTCTTCATCCACATTTTTTAAACAGGAAAAGGTTAGCTAATGAACATGAAATTTGGTATTTCTTTTATAATATTGACCCTAATGTTGCAGTAGAACACAATTTTTAACTTTTGATATATGAAATTTGTGCAAGAAATACAAAAATACAATACAGAATTTAGCTGTACTCCTTTTCATGCATCATCACTTTTGCACATGCTGAGTTTTTTGATCTTAAGAGAGAATTTTTCCCAGAACCGAAAAACAACAAAACAGTTATAAAACAAATGGAATAAAGTTTTAACTTCAGTCTTGCAAAATAAAAACTTCTTCGTAATAAAAAAAAAGGAAAAAGAGTCAGTAGTCTTAAAATGTAATTCGTGGATTTGGGGATATTAACACGCCAATGATCGAGCTATCCAAAATATTACAACATTACAGTCATAAAACAAATGGATTAAACTTTCAACTTTAGTCTTGCAAAAGGAACAAATAAATTTCCTTCGTAATCACAAAGAAAAAAAGAATCAATTGCTGCCAGGTGTAATTCATGGATTTGGGAATATTAACACGCCAAGAATCGAGCGACCCAAAATATAGTTTAAGTGTGAAACAGTTTTGTTTTTTACCCAAGAGTCAAAGGCAATTGACATATTGGTAATTCAGAAGACCTAATGACGGACCCTAGACAAGATTATAATCACCATAAATGATATTAATAGCATTACAAAATCATCAATGATACCTTGAAGAATATCGTAGAACAGAGATTAATCGAGATTTGGACTAAACAGTGTTATTAAAGTATAATAAGGATCTTTACAAGTTCTTGCAAGGCCGACTAAATTACAGATATAATCATCCCTTTTCTTATGAATAATAGCAGAATTATTCAATAGAATAGCTACTACTCTCTACTTAGACCTAAATGACTAAAAAGAAATTCCCACCCTATTCAGATCGAACAGGCCAGGGCGATTATCACTCTCCAAGCTAACAAACATATCGATCATATGAATTAAGACAGTAAGAATTTACTGAAACAATTCCGTAGCTTATCTCATAAGCAAAATCCAAAAGGAATATTATTATTATTAGGATTATTATTCTCAACTCCTCTCAAAAGAGCTTCATAAAGTCAACCATAAAAGTCAGCAAAACCTTGATAATTGTTATTTTGCATATTTTTCACAGCAGACTAAACCTCATTGTAAGTTCGATGACTCGGAAGAAAAAAGTCCTTACTTTATCATGCAGTTCTTTCTTAGTTCCTTAGTAAGACTTATATGAAATAAAAGAAATTTCGTGCAAGCCATATCAAACTGTTAGAATTAAAACCTTCCTCTTGAATATCATCTTGTGTATAAAGATGGACATTGCTATCAATTTTGAATTGATTGATTATTTTCTTGAGAGAGAGAGAAAGAGAGAGAGAGAAGACAGACAGACAGAGAGAGAAGACAGACGGAGAGAGAGAGACAGAGAGAGAGAGAGAGACAGACAGACAGACAGACAGGAGAGACAGAGAGAGACAGACAGGCAAACAGACAGACAGACAGACAGAGACAGAGAAAGGAGAGAGAGAGATAGGAGAGAGAGAGGTTTATAAGAAGATTAAGAAAGGCATAGCTTTCATAAAGTGAATACCAGTTTGTGAGATCGAAGACGTATTATCACGACATCATAGAAAACATGCATATTCATTAACAGTATTACAAACAAAACTTCGCCTGTATAATGGGTAACCTATAACAGGAGTAATAGCACTAAATTTTACAGAGAGGTTGATTAAACAGTGATTTGTCCTATAATTATATGGAATTGAGGAGCAAAACCTTTTGACATTTTGACCCAGAGTCTATGGAACACAAATTCATGTACCACGGTATCATGGTACAACATTGGGTTGGTATAAGTCTTGTACTTTTTGAGTTTAAAATGGCGCAAAATTTTGAATAAGAAATACTTATTTGACCTTTGACCCATAAACTTTGACCTTCAATTATTTTAAAGCTTTGTTAGATTGTTAAACCCTATCCACCCATGCAATTTGTTAAGATACTAAGTAATTTCTTCAAAAGATACAGCATCACCAACATCTTGTCCCATTTGACCTGTGACCTTTGTATCCCAGAACCTTGGAGACAAACGTTTCGGGCTAGGGGTACTCGTCCACCAATTTTGGTTTATGTGTGTATTAGAGTTTTTGAGTTATAAGCGACACAAAATTAATTGTTCTTTGCGCACGCACACATGCACACACACACACACACACACACACAAAGCCAGGGACACACGCAAAAATCACCAAATTTTGTCCCGTTCCAAAACTTGTGACTGCTAGCCCCTAATATGAGGTCATCATATGAGACCCCCTGAGGTAGCCATGCAGTGTAGCAGGTACCGGCATATTTGCCTTACAGCAAAGTGACTACAATATCTCCCCGAATATCTCATTTCTACATATATGAATATGTGGGTGATGAGATAACTAACATGCATGCAAATAATTACAAGTATCTAAAGAATGATTAAGCGCTACATTCCAATCCGACAATGATACAATGAGGTGTATGATAACCGTCGATAAGGTATTGCATAAAAAAAAGATGGAGTATCAACATGGGGCAGTAAATGGGGCAGTAAATCACAATAAATGTAATATAATAGCCAACGATATGATGACCATTGCACTAAATTAACCTTTTAGTCAAGTGGATATGATTATGAGCCATAATGACATACACTTGTTCACAGTTTGATGAAAACGTGAAACTTGGCAGTACTAATATGGTGGTAGGAATAAAACCCACTCCCAGCAGGTGCCAGGAGGAGGCGATTTGGAGGTGCCAAAAGGAAGCAATTTGGCAATGCCAAAAGGAGGCGATTTGCAGATGCCAAAAGAAGGCGATTTGGAGGAGACCATATACTCCTCCCTATGCCACTCCTTATGCTCGCTCCTTGTTCTGCCGAGGCGCTCCAGATTGTGGGAGCATCTCAAACAGTGGTCAACACCCGAGAAAATACGCCCCAAACACACACAAAAAGCAGAATCATTCTCCGGAAAAAATGCCGAGCAGAGACAGACCTACTCCAATTTGGCCGTAGACTGTATGTAGCAGACAGTAGGGAAAATTAATACGACTTAGGGTTATGTGCAGTTAGTGTATACACTTCTCATTGATTTTTGCAATGTTCGTTTCAGAGTACATATGGTTTGACCTTAGATGAGTTCAACGCTGTAAATGGAGTGGGAAGTAGTGGGTAGATATATAACTGGTACTAAGTTGATGAGATTGGGAGTAGATAAATGCCTAGAAAATAATACAAGTGACACAAAGAAAATAAAAACAAAGAAACTGAACTTGTCTCTCATGTACTCACTTATTTTATCAAATACTTAAAAATAGCATCAGTAAACACACAGGTATTCCAACAATTAACATAGTCTTAAGATAGCTTTTAGAGTCCCCTTTTTTCTGATCATTTATCAAAGTTTTCCAATCAGAGGTTTTTTTCTCACATTAGTGGCATCACAGTATGTAAAAATTGATTCATCAGCACCCTGTTGGTTTCGGGTAAGCGTTTACGCCGACAGATGTTTCCAATAAAGAGGATTAGAACAATGATTTTGTAGGGCTGACTTCTTCTTCACGCCCCAACACTTCCCTCGCTGCGACCATAATACCGTCGATGATATCGTCATTTTCATCAAGACACATCTTCTCCCAAGGTAGTGCTTTGTAGGAAACTAAGTCTGTGACAGCTTTTGCTGTATTTCTAATGAATTCTAAGAATAGACACATCTGTTTATCTTTTCGCCAAACAGGTAATGAGCATAGTTCACAAGTGGCTACATCGCTGTAACGCCACTGAATGACATCGAACACCATAATCAAGGTAAGCTGTTTGTGAAGTTCTTTGACTGAAATAGGACGTTCAAAGATTCCGCTAAAGTCTGTGGTACATTCCATTCTTTCCGCAAATTATTTTTGAATGAAATAGTCATTTGTGCCGTTTGTAAGGCCAAGTCCCATTCCGGAACCTTTGTGCTGGATTCGTACGTTTTGAGGTTTTCGCATGTGTGGGTCAGGTTTGTCCATTGAGTGCGAATTAAGTTCAGCTCTTCTGCGACATTGTCCAGATTTTTGGGGTTCACCCATAGCAAGAGGCTTGTTTTCACAAAGAGAAGAATGACTTTTGCGTCGGTCAGTGACTGAATACCATTTAGGACCATCCACGAGTTGATCGAATTGTTTACGCAACTGTGTTCTTTTTGATTTAGACAACCGAAATTACATCCACCAAACGACTCTTTCACCAAATCATTAGTTTTTCCTAACACTTTGTACACAGATGTTTGTTCTAATAGGGTTTTTTTTTCTACTGCAGGATTGATGACAGCCATTAGTTTTGATACAGAATGATACAGAATGAAGGTTATTTTGTTTTGGGGTAATTCTTTATAGTACGGCACAGATTTAGAGGTGACATGCCTGTACATGCTCATAGAACATCATGAATTTTGCCACGTCACCTGAAGTATGACGTAAGGGTGATAAGTTGGAACATGAATACATGACGTCAGCAGTATGTTGTAACTGTTTTAAACAAGTGTGAACATGTTTTTACCTGCAAATTGGAAGTATGACGTAAGGAGGACAAGTCATAACATGAAAATATGACGTCAGAATTATCAATTTTCTTGCACAAATGATAAAAAATTACACCATTGATATATCAAAACATGAACAAGAGAGCTATAAAAGAGATATTGTAATGGATATAAATAGCTCATGAGTACACATTTTCAAAAAAGAAAGAACTAAAAGATATATAAAAGGACTGTTTTAGAAGAAACCAATGCATCCTCAGGAGGTTAACACGCATTTTGTGTAAGTAGTTTTACGAACAGAATGATAACTATCTACCTTTGGCACTTATTTGAAAAATAAATTTAGTAATAATTTAGATACGATATCGGAGGGGAACAAAGTGATTTCTGATAGAACAGCATGTCTTTTGGCTAGGGGAGGGGATAGTAGCGGTGATTATGCTCTTGGATCACGACACAAACCGAAGTGCATGACAAGCCCCTCAACATCGACGAAAACAAGCAACCCGACAGTGTAAATTATGAACAGAAAAAGAAACTTGGCTTTAGAAATCATATTTATGTTCTCGGAGGAGATGTGTTCATGAATGCTTCATTTTTCATGAATAAAGTTTACGCACACATTCGTAAAAAAAAATATGGAGAAATGGTATCCTACAAAATCAGGCATTTCTCTCACCGTGAAGCAATGGGAAGCCTTCATGAAATTGTTTCCATTATCGATAATTTCAATGAAGACGCATTCAACATAGATGCCTTTGAGATAGACGCATAACAGTAAATACAATTTCTTTCGGAGACCTATGTGGACTTTCAAAAGTATTTTTGTCATGAGGGCGTCTTGAAGCCAACCAAGAAAGGAATTACCCTACATATTAGCCAATGGTGGAAGCTGCAGGCGGGAGCCCCAAAAGTAAACATGAATATGACCAAACTCTCAAGAAACATGATTTAAAAAAAACTGTGTTGAAACCATCTGCAAACATTTCTTTTGTGTTGTTACTGACATAAGTTGTTTCTTTCTCTTCTCACAGTTATCATGGACGACAGTCAAATACATCCAGAACTAACAGAGGACTTGTTTAACCCTTCCTTACTCTACCAGAGCATTTGGGATTACAAGTTTTATTTTAGGAAACATTTTGGAAAGGGGGCTTTTTCACAAATTTATCTTCAATTTCTACTGTAATAAGTTTATGTTATATGAAAGCTAAAACTTTTAACATTACGTTGGTTTGCATAATTATCTGGTGAATTATGCAAATTTATCTAAAATGAGTCATTGATTGAGACTATTAGATGTCCTAAATCTTTGTGATATTCTGCTTTTTGTGGCTAATTAGAAGAAAAAATATTGATAGAATTTATGAATTGTTGAAAGAAGGACCTTTCATTTGATAGTACTCTTTATTTTTTTAGAGTAAGAAACAAATTCATACGTCAATTTTAGTTTTTGGACCTTTTTTGGCCTAAAAATTGACCTCTAATTTTGCCAATGATCTATCTGATAGGATTTGGCACTATACTTTCCTATAAACATGCATTATTCCTTTCTATGATGCACACAAGTAATATAATATAAAAAGAAAATGTTTACACCAAAATTTCAATAAAAATGTTATGCAAATGATGTGCAAATTAGCTAATTTACCTCATTTACTAGGCGCAGGCTTGAAATTTTCAGTTAATGAACCAATTTTAGCCATTGGAAGCTTTGGAATACTTATATTTGTTCAGGATATACTGAAAGTCTTGTAGAAACTTACTTTTGTTGATTCCTGTAGGAATTCTTGGTGAAAAGGTACTCAAAAATAGTTCAAAGCATCAGTAATCATGCTGACGTTGCCAAACTTAAAATCCTTCAGTGAGTTGGTACCGCTTATGAAATGTCAATAAATTTGTCCAAATACAGGAACATCCTTCAGAGAAGTACAATTTCAAGTGTTTCCAAGGAAATACAGGGGTTGGGGTGGGGTGGTGGTTCTGGCTTATTTATATTGGGAGGGGAAACCAGGGGAAATGCCTCCCCCCTCTCAAAAAATAAAAAATATGGCCCTCTTCCAGGATCCAAATTTCTCTAAAGAAAATAAGTTCCCCCTACATTGGACAGCTTGGCCCCCACCATTGGTATCTTGCCCCAACATGTCTCTCTTTCCAACAACATGGGACCCTTTCCCCATACAAATTTAATTCTACTCCACTGCACCACAACCTCACAACATGGAATCGAGATTTCGCCAAATAGGTATATGGGCACTGTTGCACTACAAATCAAAGATTGATTTGTAAAGTTTCACCCAAAATTACTATAATAAAGACAATTCATGTTAACCACGTCGGATTTTATTGACCCATTTACTTGTTTATAATCATTACAAGTGAATAATCCCAGCTAAATTACACTGCTTTTGCTTAATTTTGAAAGGATCAGAACTAACATTAGCTATGCCTAACGTTAAGCCTAACGAGTAGCGTTAGTAAGCATGAAGATTGAAAAATGCACTCGCGATTTTAGAAATTTGAAGAAAAAAAAATCATTTTACCCGGTTCTGATCATCTTTAGGCCTCTTCTGGGTTGGGTCCAGGTACTAAAAGATCTCCGTCACTGGCGATAGCCTTCTGACTTTTCCTAATCCTCAGTTTCACTTTCAAACAAGATTTGGGATACGCATTGTTTTGTCGCCTCAATGTAAATGTCAATTTTTTTTTAAATAACTCGAGTGACGTAGCTATAAATCATTTTAGCAACGATCGAGGGGGTATGTCTTTTATTGCAGCAATCCTTGTGAAAGGACGTTGTTTACGCTACAGAATGGTGTTTGAAACTTTTCATTACGATATAGGGGTGGATCACACGATTTTTTAACAAAAAGGGTCAAAAATTACCAAAAATCACAACATTTCACATATTTTACAAATAATTTAAAAATAATGACTAGGTATGAGCAAATGTGATTAGATTTGGACAATATGACTTGTCTATATAGTATATATAAAAGAAAATATCTAAATTTATTTTCTAAGCAACTTTTGTAAATTTTTCAAAAATATGCATTTTTTTTAATGTTTGGACAAAATTAGCCAAACAAATACAATTTTATGAAAGATCTTTCTGAGATCTTTGCAATGATACTATTTGCACCCCTATAGAATGTTGGAAAGTTTTTTTTTCTTCGGAAAAAGGTATTTTAAAAACGACGATATTATCGCTGCGTGGTAGAGTAAAGGTTAAGTTTGTTTGGCGAATTCACTTTAGCCTAAAACAAAACAGACCTTATTATTTCAATCTTAATACCAATGAATCTACGTGGGAGAATCCGGGCACTTCAAACAGTGAATTTAAGAACAAAGCATAGGAAGTGGGAGCACAAACTGCTGTACTTGCAAACCCGATTGGGAAACCTAATTGAAGGGAGATAAGTCCAGCTGCAGGGAGACGTTTCCATCTGGGTGGAAAACAATTTGCTGTTATCGGGAGATATCATAGAGCTACCTATTTGCTATCAGAGAATATAACGGAGATAGTACCAAAAGCAGATTCAAATCGGGAAAAGGAATCAACCTAACGAAAGAAGAGTGGGACAAGTTGTTTCACCATTCGCCTCAAATTCAGATAGCTGTTGAAGCCTTGAACTATATGAACAATAAACCAATGTTGATTTGATTGTAGTGGAATTTAAGAGAAGACAATAAATGATGACATAAGAAGTAGAAATGGTGTTTTTTCTTATTTATTTTCATCTATTCTTAAGACATCAAGCATTTGAACATTTTCTCATATACTTTCATATATTCTTAACACATCAAGCATTTTAACTTTTTCTCATATGTTTTCATCTATTCTTAACACATCAAGCATTTAATACCCTTTCCCTTCCATCATTTGCCCCGTGCAACATTTTTTGTAGAAACATTGATGCCTCAAAGATAGGGTCATCTATACAAGGAAAATGCTTTTCGATGAATCTATGAACCAATCGGTCGTTGGTATCGGGGTAGTCTGTAAACCACGATGCAATTTTCTCCATTTAAAAACCCCGACATCGATGAAGCAAAGAGAAAATAGTGTACTGTCCACAAGCTGTAGAAAAAAGCCCTGGTAAACGGCACCTATTATATCGATAAGAAATGCAATGTCGATTAAAAAATGTCTGTATATCGGTACAAGATGGCGGCAGCCCATACGAATCAAAATGGTTGCCCGTTTTGTACGCTGAAATATAAATTGATATCCAATGACTCCCTGGAAGGTGGCTTGGGTCCGTATTGACGACAAGAGCACACGGCAATGTTGGTTTGAAATCTCTCAGCAGATCCGAGGGATATACTTCCTTGAAAGTTTAGACTTTGAAAAATTATCCGCACGTAACACGTGCGAAATCTGATTACTATTTACAGTCTACTATTCAACTGGTGTAGTCGAACACATTCCGAGCTCTGTCAATCTCATTGATGTTGTCCAACTCTGCATTAGATTATTAGATCAAATGCATAGAGTGTGTACCCTTTGGGATATTCCTCTCGACTAATAGCATTTTTATCGTCTTTATTCATTTATCTGTTCCCGCATATAAAGTGTGGTAGGCTCTGATGTAATTCTTGCCTGAAAAGTTGACTTTGAGCAGTTTGTAAGGAATCTGTTCCCCATCCAAGTAGACAGCCAAGATGTTTGCTCCACAGTCATCCAAGTTGAACGGATTCTGCTGATACGAACCGTTCAATGCCGTATTGCGCACAAAGCCGATGATAAGACGTTTTGGAAGTTGGCCGAAAAATATATGATCTAGCACGAAGGACATATTCCCAGCAGGTATGGATAACACCTTTGTCACGACTTGTCTGATCGGATACATGGCGGTGGCCCTCTCTAACGCTTTTTTGTGACCCAGAGACACAGAGGGATTTAACTTCACTTCTCTGACAAACAACGATGTATCACATTAGCATCTCCAGACATTAAACAGAATGTGTCTTTACTCTTAATTAGTTTAATTTTCAGACTGACTCCATTTAACCATATATTGCTGTGGATAGGACAAAGCATATCCACTGTCTTGCCTCCTTTGATGAAAGCGTGCCTTTTCGTCAGTCCAATATTTGCGACCTTAGCCTCTGTTAAGGAGTTAGCTTGTTCCATTTGCCCTGCTCTATCTTTGTAGATTAGAGAAGACGTCAACTGGCTCTCCTTTGCTTGTGAGCAATAGCTCAATAATGTCTTAATCCGCAATAAGAGTATGTAGGTGTAGATGGGGATATGAGTTGTTCGTTGAGAGACACATCGATTTGACTAAACAGCGATTGAAGAAACAGATTGACAGGCTCAACTTTGGCCTCGGGGGAAATAGCTTCTCCAGCAGCTGTTGTGATCTTGGCTTTTACATACAGTTGTGTCTGAGGCAAATCGATATACTCTTCTGCAGATCCCGAAATATAAAATTCGATGGGTCCACTGTCTGTGAGATTGGCAATCGGGTGGTACTCTATCCATTGCCCATTTTCTATGCTCGTCTGGGTGGGGGGTATGACAAAAATATATAATTCGGACTTGGTGCATTCGCACGAGTATTCATGTAAAAGAGACATGTTGTTTAATCAAATATATCCTACGTGCTTGTCACTCTCTTGTTTCGTCGACGAATGGCAGACACCGGTGGACGTTTACGCTTTTTATTAGTTGAACCTGACATGCAAGTCACTGCACCTTTCGCCACCCTGTTTCTGGCTGCTTAAACTCTTGAAGTGGCTGATTCTTTAAAAGACCTTCCATCGAGCACATATCCCGAAATTTCGACACCCATACGTAGTGCTTCTTTTTCCAAAGTTTTAGCACCCCTCTTGAGAAGCGGAACGGCGGACCGAAATAAACTCTCTAATATGTTGCCAATACCGTACCTGTTGTGCTTGCGCTCCATGTAAAACATGCAATCCTTGCCCGATGTGATAAAGGTAGTAGTGCTCATAATCCCCCGATTTGTTGTGAAAGCGGGATCGGGTCATATACTCAAAACAATGGGGTGCATGCCGTAGTCGAAAGTGAAATGTTGTGATGGCGTTATCACGTGTAAATGGTATCTTGCTACCGATGCTGTCCCTTATATCGACTTCCACGGTGTCAAAATACTTTTGTTTGACGGGGTGGTAATACATTTTGGTGAATATCGAACTGACATCATCTTCACATCCTCCTCCTCTGACATTGACCACACGAAGGAGAGGTACCTTTGTATGCCCAACAGCGTGGAATTCAAGGATGTCGCAGTAGACATACATATTATGTATGTGCTTAAGATCCAGTGGTTTACCTATTGTCAGACTATTGGAAACGGTGATAGCTGTCTTGAATCCTAGCATTTGAGCCAGCCTGCCTTCAAACTTGACTTGACAGTTTTCATATAGCTCGATACGAAGTTTCCATTCTTTTTATTATGGATAAATAACTTTAAATAACTGGATAAATAAGTTTCCAATAACTTTACAATGTCCCCTACATCCGAATAAAAACCGAGTTCAAGATCATTCGTCCACCACTGAGATCCGGTAATTGTATACGCGTACTTGCAATCTTCATCGATATTATTTATATCATTGGTGCGGATAGATAATCCCGGCCATTCCGACCTCCCATTGGCCTTCTGACGTTATGGGTTGAGGAAGTTTCACGCGATAATTGGTGAGGGTATTTTCTGGATAATCCTTAGGAGAGCTGTTGCTCGGTAATGTGACATAAAATGAAGTCATGTCTAGTCTACGATCACTCTGCAAATGACCACATTTAATCAGGTTCACGCGTTTCAAATATTTTTAAAAGTATATACTTCTTTCACCCAATTAATGAATTTAGCTGGGTAACCTTGCCATTGAACAAAATATTATGTTTTTTCATTTCGACGCCGGCGCCGGAAAATCTTTTTGATGCGATAGGTGCTGTCTTTATTTGACACTTTTTGCAGTTCTTGCTCATTAAATGTACCTGCGATAACCTCTCCATCCAAATCTTTAAGCATATATACGGGCCGCTCACGCGGAATAGTCTTCTCTACAGTGAAGGTTTCTTCTGTATACTGGGGGAGATAACCTTTGCGAAAAGGTTGGGTAGCCATACTAATACACACTTTATCATTAACTTGATACTTTGGTTGTGCAACATCTTTGTGTGTACCATACAACTTCTGCCACACTGCCTCTTGTTTTTGATAATTTACGTCCTTCAGGGGCCATATTAATGCTGCGATGTTTCTTTTGTTGTAACCCTCTATAAATTGCTGCAACACCCCAAGAAAAGTACGAGTGCCATTGACCGTGAAGTAACGCCACATTTTAGATTGAAGAGTACGATTGAAACGTTTCACGATCGATGCTTTTGTTTCTTTATTTGTGGTAAAAATATGCACTTGATTCTCATGGAGAAAACGCCTAAATGTTCGATTCAAAAATTCACTGCCTTTGTTGGTTTGCAGGGTCTTGGGCTTACGATTCTGCTTCATTAAAATTGAACGAAAGGCCCTAACGATACTTGCTCCTGTCTTATCTTTTAAAGGTCTAGCCCAAGCAAACTTTGATAACACATTGATGCACCTTAGAATGTACCGGTGACCTTTATTTTGTTTTTAAAGATATAGTATAGGTCGGTCAGGTACTTTTCCATCGGGTGTATCCGTTACCTCTACTGAACTCCCACAGCATGCAGAAAAGCAGAAAAGTTTGTGTAACGACAATGTCAACGACAGTCCATCATGGCTACATAATATCAACTGAATGAGAGATGAAAGTGCTGTAATCGTTAATACTTTTCGCATGCGACCCTGGCCTTACGACGCTTACGAGGCAACTTGGGGGAAGGTAAGTGATAAGCTGTCCCGTAAAGGTCGTCCGATTCTTAAACTACCAGGCCTGAAGGAGCGGGTCGACCACGCAAGCTAGGTTTTGTTTCATCGGGATTCCTACAACGGGTAATGTCTCGCCAACGCTCAGGATTACCTATCAATTCACGGGGCATATTCATCTGTCACTGTCTGTGCTAATCCTTTAGAGAACTCCTCGATTCCTGCCGGCATTGACGACTTCCGCTTACGTACAACATCGTTCACCAAATCGACATGTGAGATCCTTTCACGACCCGATTATCAAGAATCAGTTCTCCTTTTTTATTCCAACCGAGTGTGGTCACTTGAAGATATTTTCTTAAGCAACTGCGCCACTTTGTTTATAAAAACCTTAGGCGGCTATCAATGACATCCTTTCTCGAGGTCAGATGACTGTTCTGGTTCTTCGACTTTGGGCTCAGGGAGCACGCGTACGGTAGGCGGTTCGTTGGCTTTTGTGTCATACGTCAAATAGCTTTGCAATAGATCAGTATAAAGTCTCATTTTGCTGGTGTCATCAATATTGATCGTGTAAAGTAAGATTGATAAACATTCCTCTAATTCATGCACATTGGCGCGTTCTGGTGGCTGGTTTTGGTCTGTTTTTATGCAGTCAATATAGTCAGGAGATACCAAAACAAGTTTCTTTGTATGTTCCATTATCATTCAAACAATACACTTCCGAGGATGCTGATGAAGGGCGGTAGTAACGCTGCCAGAATATAATCCCCTTTCTGTAGTAAAATCTTTTTTTTTTATTAGCTACTGATCCCTTTCTATTGGCTAGAGCACGCAGCTGATGGCGATGTTTAAACAATTTTTCTCTCTGCTGTTTCTTTAAACGAATATTTCCGTTCAAAGTATTCAGAGCACCATCACACAGACACGTGATAGTAGTGAGGTGGGTGCAAGATCACCCCCCCCCAGGATCGGACCTTGAGGATCAGCCCCAGGATCGGACCTTGAGGATCAGCCCCAGGATCGGACCTTGAGGATCACCCCCAGGATCGGACCTTGAGGATCACCCCCAGGATCAGCCCCTTGAGGATCAGCCCCAGGATCGGACCTTGAGGATCACCCCAGGATCAGCCCCTCGAGGATCACCCCTCTAGGATCAACCCCCAAGATCACCCCTGAAGATCTACCGTCCAGGATCAGCCCCTCCAAGATTACCCCTCCAAGATTACCTCTCCAAGATTACCCTTAAGGATTACCCTCCAAGATTACCCTCCAAGATCACCCCCCTTGAAGATCTACCGTCCAGGATCAGCCCCTCCAAGATTACCCCTCCAAGATTACCTCTCCAAGATTACCCCTTAAGGATTACCCCTCCAAGATTACCCCTCCAAGATCAGCCCTTAAGATCAGCCCTTAAGATTACCCTCTGAGGATCACTCCTTCAGGATCACTTATACCATCAGGGTTATTCGATAGAAAAAATTAAAATCAAAGGAAATTGAAAAGAATAAAAAGAACACTGATACCCCTCCAAGATTACCCCTCCAAGGTTACCCCTCCAAGATTACCCCTTAAGGATTACCCCTCCAAGATTACCCCTTGAAGATCAACCGTCCAGGATCAGCCCCTCGAGGATCACCCCTCTAGGATCAACCCCTCCAAGATCACCCCTTGAAGATCTACCGTCCAGGATCACCCCTCCAAGATTACCCCTCCAAGATTACCCCTCCAAGGTTACCCCTCCAAGATCAGCCCTTAAGATCAGCCCTTAAGATTACCCTCTGAGGAAACTGTTCCTCTGCACATCTCAATCAATCAATACAAACAGTCTAGTCATAGGTTATTGTGACGTAATTCAATACCAGTCTGAGAATTGTTTGCTGTGAGAGGTGTAGGAGAGGTTGGGAACAAAAGACTTATTGATCTCTGTGGTGCAACAATATTGATGAGGAAAGCCTGTCAGGGTAAAAATAGATCATACAATGGAAGTGATGTCAAAATAAGTGACGTCTTAAAAGAAGTAGTGACGAAAACATGTAAGAGGTAAAAATAGGTAATACATTTAGATGACATCACATGAAACAAATATAACAACAGCATAAGCGAGCATCATACTTTTAAAAATAGTAAATTTGTTCAAATGGGATGAAGATGGTGCAATCTTAATTCTTAAACAGAGAAAAGTAAGTCAGGTCTAAATATAGGTCATAAAAAAGAATATAAATACGGATACTTCGCAGTCAATTTCATACTCTGCCAAAATAAAACAGAACTGAGTTCTTCTAATATGGCTGGAAATCGGGAAGAAGAAATAATTTGGCCCGAAGAAGATGAGGCGATTCTCCTCGAAGCTTTGGAGAGGGTAGAGCGTCAAGAAAGAGCAAAAAGATTGAAGAAAGAATTTTTCAAAAGCAGTAAGTTGTTACAACAAACTTATTATCATTTCCTCATTTTATATATTCTTTTTTTTTTTTTTATTTTATTCAACAATATTTTCTTTAAAGTTATTTTTGATTTTCCTTTAAAGCCTTTTCAAATATGTTTAACAAAGCTGTTGGTCAATTTTTAGAATTTCTTTTTAAAATTGTCATACTTTTACATCTGAAAGAAATACTTTACACAAGTAATATTTGAAAGGATAACGAAAAATAAAAGAGTTTTTATAAAGAATATCATGTACAAATGTTGAAAAAATAGTCTTGGATTCAAAAAGAATAAGAATGAGTTTTTTTAATGCGCTTATATAACATTTAATTTTTTTGTAAAATGTTCAAAACTGCAAAGTTAATTGATTAATTTTTCTTTATCTTTTAATCTTTTTTTTTTTTTTTTTGTAATTTAGTACAAAAGTGTAGAGGACGTAACGTTTTGATATATTTTTGTAGAGAAAAACTGACATGGATTTAAGGGCATTTTGAATGACACACAAAAAGAGTAGTTATAATCACCCTTGTATTACTTCAAAAAATAATAGTTTAATTTCTCTGGATTTCTTTTGCAGAGCTAGCAAAAGGGAAAATGCTGAAAATGCGAAATTAGCACAGCTACCACGCATGGTAACAGAAGAGGTACCCCGCAGCACAGCTGAAAAGTTACCCAGCCTTACGGCCGAAGAATTTCCCCTCGTAAAAGAACCCGCTGAAGACCTGTCTGACCACGATGTACCAGGTCCGTCCAAAAAAAGAAAGTCAGAGGTAGGTCTACATTTATCACATATGTTAAAGAGTTATTTCTATGAGTTGAAAGTATATTTAAGAGATTTATTTAATTGAGTTGAACATATGTATTAAGAGATTTGAATATTTGAAGTAGAGATTTATTTATTTGCATTGAAAAACTTTCACATTATCGTTATCATTATTTTTAACATTATTATTTTTCCTATTCTTTTACAGCTTGCATGCCCAAACGGTTGTAAGAAGTCTTGTGCAAGCAAGAAAAGCCTTAATGCACACCTGAAATCGGTGCATTCTTCGCAACTTTTCTCATGTGTGGACTGTGAAAAGTCTTTCAAGACGAAAAGTAATTTAACTCGGCACCGACGACAAGTCTGTGATAAACCAACTAGTCAGGTAAAAAAAACTCTTTTTTTAAGTCCTATCACACACGCTTTCTCTTTATGTTTTGCTTATCAGGGTAGAATCAATCCTATGAAATACGATGTACAATTTTGTTTTCTTTGTCGCAGAACAGCTTGAATAAAAAGACTGCCAAAGAACGTCCACCACGAGCACCATCACCACAAGCACCATCACCACTGCCACCTCCACCACCACCGCCACCAGCATCGCTACCACCAGCACCTTTACAGCCACCACCACCACCGCCACAGCCACCACCACCACCGCCACCAGCACCGCTACCGCCAGCACCAGCACCGCCACAGCCAGCACCAGCACCGCCACAGCCAGCACCAGCACCGCCACAGCCAGCACCAGCACCGCCACAGCCAGAAGATCCTGAAGAATTTTCAGATGATTTTGAAGTAGATATGCCCCACCCATTGCGACAGTTATATAGGGAAAATTGGGGTGCGATTAGAACCCATCACAGCAGACAGAACAGAGTGCAAGATACGTATAATTTTAGACTTAGTAATTTGAGTCATGACGCATTAGAGCGTCTTGTACAATCTATGCATAGAGACCAATCGAACCATTATAAATTTAATTTAGCTTTTGGATTTGTCTTACGAAACAAAATTACCGGCGAACTGAGATATTTTCACAGCTCGTCTAATAATTATCTGTTATTTGACCGCCCCTTTGTAATCGGTAGTTACAGAGATTTAGATGAGTTTTTAGTTCAATTAAAAGCTAAAGATTTTGAAGAAGTGTTGTTTCAACACAGAGAAGATAGTGCCTGGGTTTTTGATTTCATTACAAATGTCACTATGTTTGTCACAAAACTTGGTCCTTATCCAATCATAGGGGTTCACCTGACTCATTCCCGGACTACCTCAAAAATAATCGCTTTATTTTGTCTATGGTCTCAAGGCCGAAAACAAACCGCCCATATCAGGATAATTTGTGTTTTTTAGATGTCTTGCCTATCACCTTAAAGGTGATGAAGCAAGTACCCAGGAAACTCCAAAACAACTATTTTCGAAATACCAAAAGTATATAAATAGTGCGGCAGCTGTAACAACATTTAAAGGGGTTACATTTCTAGAATTGGGAGAACTCGAAAAATCTTTAAAATCAATATTTATGTTTACGAATTAAACCCCAGACTAACGAGAAAACTAACAAATCTGAAATTATTGCTAAATTGATACGGCGATCGCCCTGCCGATATCCATCAACCATGTTTCTTAATCATTATGAAGGGCACTTTTCACTCATTACAAATATCGTACAGTATTCCCACACTTTTCAATGCTCTCGCTGCTGCAGACTTTTTAAACACCACAGAAACTTAAAGAATCATACACCTCGTTGTAAAAAAACATGTCACATATGAGTTTCCTGGGGATATTTGAACTAAAACCCACAGTTTTTGAAAAACTTCAAAGTCTCCAGATTGAGATTGCCGATAAGGATCGTTTTTATCCATACAGAATTACTTACGATATTGAGACGTATATAGATAAAGAAAATTTCACACATTCCAAATCCCCTAAGCTTAAATTCACAGGTCAGCATAGATTATTAAGTATTAGTGTTAGTTCAAATGTCCCAGAATTCGAGACCCCCCAGTGTTTTATTTCTGATGGTGATGAATTTGAACTAGTAAATTCTTTTGTCCAGTATTGTAATACTATTGCTAATAAAGCCTTTGAATTAATAACCAATGAAACCTCCATAGCTGAGGCTATTAAGCGGTTGAATAAAATGATAAATGAAGAAAAACAAGGCAAATTATGGGAAGATGACATTTTTGAGGCCTTTACAGACCTGGAAGATCCCTCTAACAGCCAAGATACAATTGCTGAAGAAAATTTGGGTGGGGAAGAAAATTCGGTTGGTGAAGAAAATTTGGGTGGGGAAGAAAATTCGGTGGGGAAGGAAATTGTGGAAAAGTCTTGAATCGTTTAATGGGTTCGTTGTTGAATTATTGTCGGCAGATTCCTGTCGTAGGCTTTAATTCGGGCAAATATGATCTGAATGTTATTAAAGGTTTATTATATAAAAGTCTTGAATATTGTAATGATAATGATGGGGATGAAAATTTACCGGCCATAGGAACTATTATTATTATTAAAAAGAATAGTGATTACATGTGCATTTCTACCAAATGGCTGAAATTTCTGGACATCAAAAACTATCTGGCTCCAGGCTGTAGTTACAAACAATTTCTGAAAGCTTATCAATGTTCTGAGGAAAAAGGCTTTTCCCTTATGACTGGATGGACAGTTTAGCAAAGCTCGACCACCCCCAACTTCCACCGCATGACACGTTTTTAATTCTTTAAAGGACGAAAATATAACGGTTGAGGAATATGAGTATTGTTTAAAGGTTTGGCATGAAAATAACATGTCAACTTTTAAAGATTTCCTCATATGGTATAATAACAAAGATGTCGTGCCATTTTTAGAGGCTCTTTCCAAAATGAGTCTTTTTATAAGTCCAAAAGCATAGATATGTTCAAGGAAGGTATTTCTGTCCCAGGTTTAACGCTGAGATATTTATTTCAGAATCTGGAGGATCACTTTTGTTTATTCCCAGCAAAGCATAATGATTCATATCATTTGTTTAAAGATAACATTGTAGGGGCCCTCAATTATTTTTAATCGTCACCAGGAAAAAGACAGAACAAAAATCAAGGGGGCAAATTGTGTAAAAAATTGCTGGTTATGATGCCAATGCCCTCTACCTCTGGGCTGTCATGCAGGACATGCCTACAGGTGTCGCTTTAAGACGACGGGCTGATACTGGGTTCAGCTGTGAGTTTACCCACTGGCCCCAGATGACTTCTGTGGGGTGGTTGGAATGGGAGGCCAAACAACGGGGTATAACTATCCAGCATATACTCAATGGTAAAGAAGTGCGGATAGGAAAACGACAGTTACCTGTGGACGGGTTTGGTGCGGGGTCATATATCAATTTCATGGGTGTTTTTGGCATGGTCATCCATGTCAACTAACTGCAGGTAAAACCCATAACCACGTGAATGGCAAAACATTCTCTGAATTGTATCAGAAAACGTGCGAAACAACCGCATACTTACAATCTTATTTTCAAGTGGTTGAAAAATGGGAGTGCAGTGGCGGCAAGAGCAAAAAAGACTCTGTTGAAATTCGCAACTTTGTCATTCAGCTCTTTCCCCATGCCCTTGGGCATCGAGGTTCAATGCCAGAGGACAAATTGCTAAGTCTTATTCAATCAGGCCATATTTTTGGTGCTGTTGAATGCGATATTGAAGTCCCCGAACACCTCAAACCTAAATTTGCAGAAATGCCCCCCATATTTAAAAATGTTGACATTTCCATAGATGATATAGGGGAACATATGTCCACATATGCTAAAGAAAACAACTTATTAAGTCAGCCTCGACGTAGTCTGATCGGCAGTATGCTTGGTAAGAAACTTTTATTGATCACCCCTTTGGTTAAATGGTATCTAGCTCACGGGTTAGTTGTAACTAAAATATATCAAATAATCCAATTCTCGCCAAAACAGGTTTTCAAAACCTTTGGTGAGGAAGTCAGCAATGCTCGAAGGGAAGGGGACAAAGACCCTTCCAAGTCTATTATAGCTGATACTATGAAATTAATTGGCAACTCGGCGTGTGGCAAAACAGTGACAAACAAAGAAAGGCACCTTGATATTAAGGTGTGCACTGAAGATTCAGTGTATGCAAAAAGTAAATGATCCTTTTTTAAAAGACTAACACCCCTTGAATTTAATATGTATGAAGTGGAACTTTATAAACGTAAAGTTAAGCTCGATTTGCCCCTTCAGATAGGATTTTTGTCTACCAGTATGCAAAATTAAGAATGTTAGAGTTTTACTACGATTTCATCTCAGTATTCGTGGACCAATCTGATTTTGCCTACTGTGAGATGGATACAGATTCAGCGTATATTGCCATAGCTGCCCAGTCTTTGGAGGATGTAATAAAACCAGAAATGAAACAAAAATTTGAAAAGGAAAAACATTTATGGTTTCCTCGTACAGAACCAGAGGAAGCTCAAAAATATGACAAGCGCACCCCAGGGTTGTTCAAACTTGAGTGGGAGGGGGATGGGATTGTATCCTTGTCCAGCAAATGTTTTTATTGTTTCGGGGGGAATGAAAAGGATAAGTTAAGTTGTAAGGGTATAAACAATAGCTTAGCACAAATAAGAAAGGAACAGTTTTTAAGTGTTATTCGTTCAAAGAAAGCCGTTGAAGCTACCAATAAAGGGTTCAGACTG
This sequence comes from Chiridota heheva, assembly GCA_020152595.1. NCBI lineage: Eukaryota > Metazoa > Echinodermata > Holothuroidea > Apodida > Chiridotidae > Chiridota > Chiridota heheva. The sequence goes on along the minus strand of JAIGNY010001288.1, from coordinate 2,350,410 downwards.
CAGAACAATCAAATGCAAACCTATACACAAAAGAAAACAGCATTGTCATACCTATACCTCAAAAGAAAAGTAGAAGAGGACGGTATGTCTACCAAACCTTTAGATATTTAAATGTTTGTAAATAACATTGAGAGAAACACTGTGTAGCTAAGGTGGTGGTGATGGTGATTGTATAAAGTGCAAATATTGTAAGAATAAGTTTGATGTGTATTTATTGTATAAATATATGAATATATGATATTGCGTATGGTCTTTCTGGTGGTACCAATTGTTGAAGTGCAAATATTTTAGAAAATAAGTTTGATGTGTCATGATTGTATCAATACAAGTTACTACCTCATTGTGTATGTTTTATCTGTACAAAGATATTGTGTGAATTTGTTTTACCGCATAGTGTAATAGATAACTTTCAGAAAATTTTAAATATTTTGTTTGAAGCCTTTTTGCCTTGCTGCTTTATAATTCTAAAGCCTTCTTCGTCCCTTATCATTTACTATCATGGATCCAAGACTACAACACCCCTTCACATGTGTGATTGCTGGACCAACTCAGAGTGGGAAGACAATCTTTTTGAGTCGATTATTGACCCATGCTCACAAACTTATCAAAGAGCCCCCAGAGGTTATTTTGTGGTTCTATGGGGAATTTCAAGCTCTCTATGATAATCTTAGTCATACTTTAGGTTCAAATATTCAATTCATAGAAGGGGTGCCAACTTCCTTTGACGAATATCTAAACAAATCAAAGCGTAATCTGATTATTCTTGATGATTTGATGTCGGAAACCGCTAGTGACAAGAAAATTAGTAATCTGTTTACCAAAGGAAGCCACCATAAAAATTTGTCAGTTATTTTAGTCAGTCAAAACTTATTTCACCAAGGTCGTGAAAGTCGAACTATTAGCCTGAATTCGCATTATCTCATATTATTCAAAAATCCTAGAGATGCATCCCAAATTTCCTACCTGGCTCGTCAAATGTTTCCTGGAAAACCCAAACACCTTCAGGAGGCCTATCATGACGCCACAAGCAAACCTTACGGATATCTATTCATTGATCTTAAAACGAATACCCATGAAAACTATCGACTTAGAACCCAAATATTTCCAGATGAAATTCAGTATGCCTACGTAAAAAATAGTTAAAAGAAAGTGACAACCACTTTTAAGCTCATTCTGTCACCATGCAGCGTTGGCGTAAACAGGGTCCTTACTTGCATGTATTAGCAAAAGGGTCCCCAAAACAACGACAAGGTATCATCCAAGGTGCTTCAAAAGAACTGATTACGTGTCTTTGCGAAGGGGCCTTGAATACTCTGAATGGTAATATTCAATTAAAGAAACATCAAAAACAGAAACTGACTAAACATCGCCACCAGTTACGCAAACTTGCCAATCGCAGGGTGGCAGTGGCAGCTAAAAAGAAGATTTTGCTCCAAAAGGGGTTCAGTCCTGGCCGCCATATTACCACCCCTCATTGGTGTCCTTGGAAGTCTTTTGTTCAAAAAATAATGGAGCATACGAAAAAAACTTGTACTAGTGTCCCCTGACTATATTGCTCGTATAAAAACAGCCTCAAGTCATTCACCGGAACAAACCAAAAGGCGAGAATTAGAGGATCAGTTATCAACGCTGCTTGATGATACCACTAATGACGACGCAAGTAAAATGAAACGTTACGCCGATCTATTACAACGCTACCTAATGTACGAGACGAAAGCCAAGGAACCTCCTGCTGTACGACTTCTTCCCACCCAGTCTGACACCCAAGTTGATGCGCGCGAACAACACGCCACCATTGAAAGAGATGTTATAGACAGTGTTCCTAAAGCTTTTAAGAGTAAAGCAGCACAATTGCTAAAAAAAATCAGTGGGAGTGTTCTCGGTTGGAATGAAAAAGGCGAATTACTTGTCAATGGACAAACCGTAAAAGGCTCTCATATGGTTGATTTGGTGAATGATGTGGTACGCAAGCGAAAATCGCCAACACCCATAGGCATGAACAATTTCACCACAGGTTTGGCACAGTTGAATATGCCCCGTGAATTGATCGGCAATCCAGAGCGTTGGCAAGATATCGAGAGATTGAGAAATCCAGAAACGGAGATTAAGAAAAAACGTGGTCAACCAGCACCTCCAGCAACCGACAGGGATGACGCATCAAATGACTTATATAATATAGCTCACCATTTACCCAAGACCCTTCAAAACGTAAAAAGACCAAGATGCATTGGGAAAGATATTAAAGCTCACGACATAACTGTCTGTCAATCAGTTGTCAGTGTGAAAGTATCATGGGCTGTTTCCCAGTAAAAGGTCTCTCGTTGAAACTGTCATTACGTAAAATATTCTGTTTTTCTGCATGTTGTGGAAGCTCTGTGCTCGTAGAAAAACAACCTGATGGACAAATACCTCACAGATCTGTACTACGACCCATCACATCCTGCCGTCTATGGCGGCGTGAGTGCCATTTATCGAGCAGTACAACGGGACAAGAAGAGCATTAGTGTGAAAGATATCAAAACATGGCTCAGCGGTAGAGAGACTTACACACTTCACAAACCTCGACGGACTCGTTTTAAACGAAATAGGGTCATTGTTTCAGGCATCGACAGCCAGTGGCAAACAGACTTGGTTGATATGGCCACATTTTCAAAATATAACAAAGGTCATCGATACATTCTGACATGCATTGACATTTTCTCCAAATTTGCCTGGGCCCGGTCTTTGAAGGATAAGACGGGAAAAAGCATCGTTCGAGCCTTTCAATCTATTTTCAAAGAGAAGAATCGAAAGCCCAAGACATTACAAACAGACAAAGGCAGCGAATTTTTGAATCGAACATTCCAGCAGTTCCTCCGTAAGAACCAGGTACATTTTTTTACCACGCAAAATGAAACAAAGGCCTCTATTGTGGAACGTTTTAATCGAACGCTCAAATAAAAAAATGTGGCGCTATTTTACAGCAAATGGAACACGAGTATTCTTAGGGGTGTTGCAACAGTTTCTAGCAGGCTACAATAAACGAATCCATCGAAGTATCGGAATGGCTCCACAAGAAGTGAATCACCATAATCAAGAGGCAGTATGGCACAAGCTGTATGGCACAAACGAAGAAGTAATGCACTCAAAGTACAACATTGGTGAACTTGTTCGCATAAGTATGGCAACTCAACCTTTTCGTAAAGGTTATCTTCCGCAATGGACGGACGAAATATTCACTGTGAGCAAAGTCATTCCACGCAACCCTATAGTGTATACGCTTGAAGATGCTGAAGGAGATCTCATTCAAGGAACCTTTTATTCCCATGAACTTCAAAAAGTGTCAAAGGAAGATCACACTTATCGCATCGAAAAATTCTAAGTCGTCGACGTCGGAATGGCAAAACAGAGTTCTTCGTAAAATGGATGGGTTATCCAAAAAATTTAACAGCTGGGTCCAAGACGTCTACAGATATAAAAACATTTAAAAACGTAGTCAGTAAATGTTATTTTTCATTTCAAGAGTGAGTGATGAGGCGACAGACATGGCTTCATTTTACGTTACACTTCCAAGCAACAGTTCTCCGATCGAACATCCAGAAAATACTCTTACAAACTATCGCGTTAAGCTCTCAAGACCTATCACGTTGGAGGGTCAGTGGGAAGTTGGCCTGGCTGAAATTATCTTTCCTCACCAGTGGTATAACATTGACAAAAATTCTAAATATAGCTACACTGTAAACGGACATCAATGGTGGACAAAAGCACTACCATCCGGCTATTATGATAACGCACGGGACATTGTCAAACTGTTAGAAACAAATTATCCTGAAGAGATTCGCTATGAGTACAACGATAAGGACAGCAGGTTGCGCATCGAGCTGGCTGAAAATAGTCAAGTAAAATTTCAAGGCAGATTAGCTGAAATGTTGGGATTCAAGTCAACGACCATCGTTACAAAGAGTCTTACCATAGAAAAACCTTTAGATCTTAGACATATTCATAATCTGTATGTGTATTGCGACATTGTGGAAGCTCATGCCGTAGGACATACAAAGGTACCGCTCCTTCGCGTTGTCAACGTCAAAGGAAGATTTGGAGATGACATCAGTGCGATATATTCGAATATCTATTATCATCCGGTGAAACAAAAGTATTTTGACACGGTAGAAGTTGATATAAGGGACAGTATTGGACGCAGCATACCATTCGTGCGTGGTAACGTGATCACGACACTTCACTTTCGACTTCGTAGAGCTCCACAATTTGTTTGAAAATGCGTTCACCTAATTTTCATAGCAATTCCAGCGATTATGAAAATTACTACCTTCATCAGGTTGGTCATGGTTTGCCCGTCTTTTGGGGGGCGCAGGCTCAGCAGGGGCATGGGCTAGGCAACATATTAGGAAGTTTATTTCGCTCTGCTGTTCCGCTGCTTAAGAAAGGTGCTAAAGCATTGGGAAAGGAAGCGCTACGCACAGGTGTCGAAATTGCTGGAGATGTTTTTGATGGAAGGTCTATTAAAGAAGCTGCAAAATCAAGAGCAACCGCGGCTGGAAAAAGAGTAGCGAGGAGAGTGGTGGCCCGTGCGACAACAACTAATAAAAAACGGGGACGCAAACCAACAACTGTCAGTCGTCAACGGGTCAAGAGAGTGAAAAGGTCTCCCGATATATTTGATTAATCAATATGTCTTTTTTGCATGAACATTCGTGTGAATGTACTAAGTCCGAACTAGATCTCTTTGTCATACCACCTACCCAGACTAGTATAGAGAAAGGCCAATGGGTAGAGTATCACCCTATTGCCAATATCACGGACAGTGGACCTATCGAGTTTTATGTTTCGGGATCTACCGAGGAATATATCGACTTGCCCAATTTTTTTCTATCGAATAACCCTGATGGTATAAGTGATCCTGAAGGAGTGATCCTCAGAGGGTAATCTTAAGGGCTGATCTTAAGGGCTGATCTTGGAGGGGTAATCTTGGAGGGGTAATCCTTAAGGGGTAATCTTGGAGAGGTAATCTTGGAGGGGTAATCTTGGAGGGGCTGATCCTGGACGGTAGATCTTCAAGGGGTGATCTTGGAGGGGTAATCTTGGAGGGGTAATCCTTAAGGGGTAATCTTGGAGAGGTAATCTTGGAGGGGTAATCTTGGAGGGGCTGATCCTGGACGGTAGATCTTCAAGGGGTGATCTTGGAGGGGTTGATCCTAGAGGGGTGATCCTCGAGGGGCTGATCCTGGGGGTGATCCTCAAGGTCCGATCCTGGGGCTGATCCTCAAGGGGCTGATCCTGGGGGTGATCCTCAAGGTCCGATCCTGGGGCTGATCCTCAAGGTCCGATCCTGGGGCTGATCCTCAAGGTCCGATCCTGGGGCTGATCCTCAAGGTCCGATCCTGGGGCTGATCCTCAAGGTCCGATCCTGGGGTGATCTTGCACCCACCTCACTACTCGTGATCAATTCTTTTGAAGCCTTTTGAATGATACCTTGCCTTTGCTTGGGTGATTATTTTGCTAAGACGTGTAAATAAGGACCGTGTTTACGCCATCGCTGTATGATGACAAAATGAGCTGAAAGTTAAATGTGTCCGACTTTTAAATATTTTCTTTTGACGTAAGCATACTGAACTTCACCAGGAAATATCTGAGTTCTCAGTCGAAAATTGTCTGGTATGGTAGTCTTCAGAACAATGAAAAAGTATCCATAATATTTTGCGGTAGCGTCGTGGTAGGCTTCTTGAAGATGTTTGGGTCTACCGGGAAACATTTGTCGAGCAAGGTAAGAAATTTGGGATGCACGTCTAGAATTAAAAAACATACAAGATAATGTGCGTTCATGCCAATGGTTCGAATTTTACGACCTTGGTGGAATAAGTCTTGACTGACTAAAATGATAGATAGATTATTGTGGTGACTACCCTTGGTAAAGACGTGGGTCATCTTCTTATCAATAGCAGTTTCAGACATCAAATCATCAAGGATGATAAGGTTTCGTTTTGTTTTGTCAAGATATGCATAAAAGGATTGCGATATGCCTTCTATAATCTGAATGATAGAACCAAGAGTGTTAATGAGTTTGTCATAAAGAGGTTGGTATTCTTCGTAAGACCACAAAATAATTTCGGGTGGATCTTTAATAAGTTCTTTGGCATGGATCAGTAATCGATCAAGAAATACTGTCTTTCCACTTTGAGTTGGTCCACCAATAACACAAGTGAACGGATGTTGCAGTCGCGGATCCATAATTGTAAATATCAGCAGATGTTTGAGGATATAGACTTATACACTTTTAAACACACACACACAAAAAGACATCAAACAATATATTAAGTGTGCATGAAAGATATTTACTACAATTGCAACAACCATACTCCAATTCACACAAATATTTACACATCACATTTCTAATAAAATATTACAGGCGTATCAAACTATGTACAATAGAAAAATACTGATGTGCTCACTGTTTACCACCAGCAGGCTATCGACCGACCTTATTCATATAAGCTTACTAAATATCAAGGGGTTCTGTAGAAACACCGTTACTTCTCACTTCCGTTTAATATAGAAATAAGATTGTGCAATTTTAGTTGGTACATATGTTTGCATTTGTGTTCCTTGCATTCTAAAGCCCATATTTTCTGCTTGAACTGATTTTTTTGCTTTTGATGACATCTAAAAATTTCTATAGATAATTGAGAAATGCTTATTCCTAACACTTTTACAGCTTACCTTATTTTTACCATCCCCAAAACAGTAATAACACTTACTAGACAATAAAACAATTCCATCTCCCCTCCCTCCACTCTAGTTTAAATAATCTCGAGGTTCGTTTGTCATAGCGTTTGTGTTCGTCAGTGTCCGTGCGAGGAAACAATTGTGTTTTCCTGTTCATAATCCCGCCCTCATGTGCGATTACATCTTCTAGCGAATCGGCTCGCAATATTCAAAGTCTGCGGGGTGGACAAATCTTTACATAAAATTCCAACATTCTCAATTGGCATATTGGTATACGGAATATCCAATTTGAAGGGGGAGATCCAGCTGGATAGAACGTTTGTGTGTCTTAATTCATATATATTACTTTCAACCATTGTTAGTCGTTGGAAAGGGGGTCGTTTACCATCTTATAGACATCGGTAGAAGTACAAAGTTTAATATCTCCATGTTTTTCTTTGTTGGTACCGGTTTTTCCATGCGACGAATTGCCTATCATCTTCATAGTATCCGCAATAATATTTTTAGAAGGATCTTTATTCCACGCACGCCTTGCATCCAATTCTGCCTTCCCCAAACCTTAAAAAACAGCTTTCGGAAGAAATTGCCCAATTTGATAGATTTAAGTTATAATCAATCCATGTTTCAAATACCACTGAAGTAAACAGTAAAGTGGTGGTAAACAGTTCCCAATAACTTTTTCTTACCAAGCATACTACTGATGTGGCTACGTCGTGGTTGTTTTAGCAAATTATACGATTCTGCCTACTTGGCTATGTAATCTCCTATGTCCCCTATACCTACCTTTGCATTCTTAAAGATCGGAGGCATTTCGGCGAATTGAGCTTTGAGGTTGTCAGGAACTTCAATATTGCATTCTACGACCCCAAAGATATCACCCGTCTTTATATGATTGAGCAGTTCCCCTTCTGTCATTGTCCATATCTCTTAGCAGGCATATGGCAATACGTTGTTCAAAAACTGTTTAATGTTTTTGTTCTTCCTTTCATTAGCATTCCCACTTCTCAACAAATTTGGACCCTAACAATTTAAGATATTTAGAATTTGCACACGTGACTTTATACAAACTGGCTAAAGATTCTTTTCGCACGTCATTATAAGTCTTGCCCTCATTTAGTTTGCAAGGGTGACCGTGCCAAAAGCACCCATGAAATTGAAATATAGTCACCCCATTCACACTAAAACCGTCGACCGGCAACCGTCTGCCAATACGTACTTATTTTCCATTCAAGCGGTGCTTAATAAAACGCCACGTTGTTTGTCCTCCCATTCCAACCAGCCCGCTGCAGATTTTTGTAGTGCATGCGTAAATTCTCGCATCAAGCCCGTTTCTACCGTCGCCTCAGTGCCACGCCTGTAGACATGTCTTGCATGACAGCCCACAGATAAAGTGCATTGGCATCAAACCCTAAAATCCTTTTACAAGTTTTCCCTCCTTTATTTTAGTTTTGTCTTTCTCGTGATACCGATAGAAAAGAATTGATGCCCCCACCCCACCCCACGATATTGTCTTTGAAAAGGTGATATAGGTCTTTGTGAGAAGTAGGAAAGAGGCAGAAATGATCATTACGACAAGTATTGAAGAGATATCTCAGTGTGAGGCCGAGAACTGATATTCCTTGCTTGAACATATCTATGTCTTTTTCTTAATAAAACTCAAACAATTTATCCAATGCCTCTAAAAATGGAACAACATCTTTATTGTTGTACCAGACCAGAAAATCTCGAAAATACATCATGCCTCCATCGTGCCAAACCTTTACATAGTATTGGTATTCCTAGGACATAATGTTAATCTCTTTTAAGGTGTTATGAAAGACCTCGTGTGAAGGGAGAGTACTTGCGGTTAATTTTTTAAGACTATCCATCCAGTCATGTGAAAAAAAACTTTTTTTCTTCTTTAAAATTATACGCTTCAAGAAACTATTTGTAGCTACAACCTGGTGCAATTTATTTTTGATGTCTGAAAACTTGAGCCATTTTGAACTGATTGACAAATAATCACTGTTGTGTTTTATTATTAGTCCAATCGCTGGATAATGTTCATCATCGTGAAGTTTTGCAGACTACTGTACAAAAGACCTTTCATAACATTGATATCATACTTACCAGAATTGAAACCAATGACCGAAATTTTCGGCAATAATTATCTAGTGAACCTAATGAAGGTTCCAAAACATAACAATGAAAGTTACCATTAGATCCCTCAATATCAAAATTATCTTCATCTTCATCTAGTGTGGTTTCCCCTGCTTGGATTTTTTTACTGAAGGCTCTTGATATCATTAGATAATGACGTATTATCAAGAATATTATCAAAAGCTGCAGAGGCAATTTCATTACAATAACTTATAAAATAATCAACCACTTTGGCATCATCACCATCTGATATTATACAATGTGGTGCGTCATAGCTGGGGACATTGGAACAAACACTAATTAACTTATGGTTTCTAGTATATGCCATTTTTGCATATTTGGAATGGATAATGTTTGTTTTATCCATATAAGTTTCAATATCATAGCTTATTCTAAAGGGGTAATAACGGTCGCTTTGGGGATATTAGTATTAATGGCTTTTAGTTATTAAAAAATGGAGGGGCTAGCTCAAAAAACCCTCCGGGAAATGTATACGTTTACATGCTGTTTGCAGCGCGGGATACGAACTGTTAAATTTTTGTGTCACTCAAACAGTCTTCGACAACGGGTACAACTGAATGTCTTTGCATAATGCTCGATATTAGTAATATATGAGAAGTGAAGCTCAAAATAATTTACCTACATTGTTGACTGATACCGACATGGCGATCGTCGTATCAATTCAGCAATGTGATCTACATTTCATTTAGGGTTGTTGGCATTTGTGTCTGCTATCAGTTGGTAGATGTACACGTTGATTTGGAATATCTATTCTTGCACTCCTAACTCAAGAAAGGAGACCCCTTCATAAGTGCTTATTGCAGCTTTCCCCCTACCTTTTCTTGAAATTTGGCAAAAAGCTGTTTCGGAGTTTCAGGTGCTTCATCCCTCTTGAGCTTTATCCCTCTTGAGGTGGTAAGATAAACATCTAAAAAAACACAAATTGTCTTTATAAGGACGATGTGTTTTATAATGTGTAGCCATGGAATGAGTCTTAATGTACTCAGGAAGATTGGATGGCAGCGCCCCTATGATGAGGAACGGCCCTAATTTGGTGACATAAAAGGTGACGTTAGTTATTAAATCAAATATCCACTTGGACGCCTCCCTGTTAAGGGACAGCGTCTATTCTAAATCTGTATTATTCATTTGAACTGCTTTACGTGAAGAGCAAAATTAATTGGTCCTGAGGTTTTCATATGTAGGAAAAAATGTTGCAATATGATAATTTCTTGAAATCACTTATTTATTGAAAATGATATATAATTTACCTGAGATTTGTCTCTTTTGGTGCTACATGCTCGCTGTTGTACCAACGCAGATTACATTTTGTTTAAATTTTTTTTTAGAGCATCGCTCATATTTAAATTTTCTTTGCGTCTGCACCCTCGCCATATGGGAATTCACTTGTTATGTGGTCGCAAACCGTTTAGAACATGAATGATCCTCACAATGAAACTTGGTCTTTGGGCTAGGGGTAGATGGTCCTGGAATGGCCCCTGGGTTAGAATTAGATGGCCATGGAATGGCCGCTGGATTACAATTAGATGGTCCTGGAATGGCCTCTGGGTTAGAATTAAATGGTCCTGGAATTGCTTGTGCTGGCACGTGCATTGTCTGCTTTGCTCTATAAAGAAAAAAAGCAATACAAATGAGGACCACTAGACGTTACGTATAGATTAAATTTATTAATTAAAGAAATGATGAAACTAAATATTCTTTTCAGTCAGAAAAAAATACACAAACATTCTTAAGTTTAACATAATCAGCAATGTAAAAAAAATACCAGCTGAGAGTAGGAGGGAGGAATGATGAAACTAAATATTCTTTTCCTTCAGAAAAAATACCGAACATTCTTAAGTTTAACATAATCTGCAATACAAAAAAAATACTAGCTGAGATTAGGAGAGAGGAATGATGAAACTAAATATTCTTCTCCTTCTGAAAAAATATATAATGAACATTCTTAAGCTGAGAATATGGGAGGGAAGAGAGAGGGTGAAGAAGGGGGATTATGAAGAAACTAAATATTCTTTTCCTTCAGAAAAAGTACCGAACATTATTAAGTTTATTTATTTGAGCTTGATATATAACCTCAAAAAACAGAAAACATATTTTTGGTATAACGGTAAGAACTTACTTTGCTCTTTTTTCAATTCTCTCAACTCTCTCTGCAACTGCTACTACCGCGTACAGAAGCGATTCATCTTCTTCTGGCCACTGCACTTAGAGCCCTCACCAACAACGAGAATCCTGTTTACAACCTCATTAGGTACCCTAATTTCTCCACCCTATTTGATAGGACTAAAACCGTATCTCCTCCCTTCAGTTTACGCATTAAATCAGACCTTCTCCATCTCGGCATCAATCCCGCCACTCTCAGCACTTTCTCCTGGCCCACTTTCCTCCCTGGGCTACACCCTCCCTACTATCCACCTGGATCTCTCCCCTCATCACAAAACCCAAACCCACTCTAACCTCTTCATCAACCTCCACAACCAAATCAAAGACCAACTCTCAAATTATACCTCCATCTATACTGATGACTCCAAGGAAGGCGACAAGACAGCTGCTGCTGCCGCCGTCCAAGACATCACCCTCAGTAGCAGGCTTCCCGACTACTCATCCATCTTCTCGGCCGAGACCAAGGCCATCCTTATCGCCCTCAACTTGATTGAATGCTCTCCGCTCAGCACTTTGCCATCTTCTCCGACTCCAAGGCTGTCCTTACTTCATTACTCAATATTAAATGGGATAACCCCACATCTCACCTCATCCTCCGTGAACTCCTTTCACCCCCCTCCGTCGCCGCCCCCCTCCGTAGAAAATATGTTATTTTCTTCCAGACACCCAGACATGTTGGCATCCCTGGCAATGACAGGGCTGATGCAGCTGCTAAGCTTGCCCTCACCCTTACCCCTACCCCTTTCCCCAAAACCCTTTCTGACATCAAACCGCTTATCGCTTCCCTTGTTTTTGGCCGCTGGCAAACCTCAGGGGACTCCCAAATTGATAACAAACTCCATGTCATCCAGCCCACCACTCCGATCAAACCCACCATTCACAACCTATCCCGTGTCGACAACATCCACATTACCCGCCTTAGAATAGGTCACACCCACCTCACTCACTCCCACCTCCTTACTGGCTGCCCCCACTCCTCTGCAACAATTGCCATTGCACAATCACAGTCCATCACACTCTCCTTGCTTGCTCCCTGTACAACCCTCCCATAGCTTCCCTCGCTGCCCACAACTCAGTAGCCGAGCTCTTCCAAAAAAAACTCCGGATAAAAGTTTCTCCTTCCTTTATCATGCTTCCCTCTACAACCATATTTAGTCCTCCTTCGCCACCCCCTCTCTTTCTACATTTTTTTCCTCACCCATACACCACCTTTCTCGGTCCCAGCTTTCTGGCTTTTAGTTCTCGTGTTTCTCTCAATCTCCCCCTGTTTACTCTCCTTCCTACCTCTGGAATGTTCTAACCTCTCAGGCACAATTTGACCCTTGCTGTTGTGGTACCCTTAAACTCTTAGCAATCAAATCATCAATCATCAAAAATCTATCTCCCATGATTTCTCATCTAGCGACGGCGTGATAGGCGACGTTTGATTCTGACCAAAAGAGATTGCTGCTTTTATCTTCTTTTTAGAATGATTGTCTTACATCATGTTTATTTCATAGTCTATTTTTAGTCGTGATCAGTTTTTTTTTTACGTCACTATTACACCATATCATTTGTTTTCAGAATGACCGTTTTACATCATGTTTGTTTCATAGTTTATTGTTATTCGTGATTAGTTCTTTTATCTTGACGTCACTATTACACCATCATCAAACTCAGCATCAGGTTATACTTTAAATTTCTTACACAAACTTTTTTGTTTTCTTTTTTGATGATCTTTATACTTGACCAATGTTTTCATGTCGATACCACTCTTTGAGATGCTCCCACGATCTAGGACGGTTCAGCATGGAGCAAGGAGTGAAGAGAAGGACTGGCATAGGGAGGAGTATATGGTCTCCTCCAAATCGCCTCCCTCTAGCACCTCCAAATCGCCTCCTTTTGGCACCTCCGGGGGAAGGGGGAGGGGGAAGGGGGTCATCCTACCACCATACTACTACTCGTGGCACAGTTGTAGGATATGTCATTAGACAAACCTTTAGATTTCAATTGAACTTGTTTAACCAATTTTTCAACTTTGAGCACATATTTCAGCAAATTCTAGCATGTAAATTAATAAATGTCAAAACTTGGACATGCATTATTCCATATGAATGACGCATGATAAATTCATTTGCTTAAATTATACTACAGGGACGGCACCAGTGGAGGCTAGTAAGGAGAGCCAATCCCACCCAGCTACGTTTGTTTACCTTTTAGCTTATATCTGCAGAGCATTTCACATTTTGAACATAGGATAATGAAAAGGTTGCAGCTCCGGAATTAATCGTGCCTGCAGCAAAACAGTCTAAATTCAGTTCAATCTTAGATGGTATTAACAAGACAATACACATTGAGAGTATTTTATTGTAAAAAAATATAAAAAAACACATCGAAGGCATCCTTTCTTTCATTTTTGTTACCAAGAGCACGACAATTAATAGATGAAAATATATCAAAACCTATAACAAAATAAATACTAGGCACAACAAATAAATGGAAAACAAATACGTGGACAGCACACTTGATGCATTCGCTGCAGTCACAATACGACGTCGGAGTAAAACATTTCGGAAAGAATTTATCAAGGAACGCATATTTTTTCCCAAAAGAAAGTCTAAGGAAAGAATGCAACAAATTATTCAGATATGCAGATAGTCGGTTTTATTGTCAAAGCCCCTGTGTTTCGAGAGTCTATTACAAATAAGATGGTATGAGTATTATAGTCAAACTGTTATATGCTGGGTGTTACAAAAAGGCAGAAGGAATTGGAATAAATAAATAAATATTTAAAAGGGAAACATTTTAGCAGGGTTTTGCAGGCTACAAATACTTGTAAGATTCTTGCGTGTTGGGGGGATTGAAGCTAGGGCAATGTAATGTTTTACCAGTCTCCAAGAGAGCAGGTGACTATTTTTCCTTTGCATATTGTTCTTCTAAAACAATTTCAAACATAGAGTGACGAATAATACATACAAAGTTCAAAAGAAAACAAACAATTGTAAATAAATAGTATCTAAAGAAAAATTACAAAATAGAAAATCAGGTAGTGGTTTAAAATATTTTTGATAAATGAACAACATAAGAGGTAATCACTATCACCATGGAATCGACGGCATTCAAACCCACGTTCTGACACTTTAAAAATTAAAGCATGATCCACTATACCACCACGTTGATCAGAAAATACGTTTGAAAAATGGCATGTATTCTTGAATGAAGACATGCGAAAAAATCAGTGACAAAAATAGTGGCAAAACCCCAAATCTACTAAATGTTAAAAGTGTGGAAACATTTTCCTGCCCCATCCGCAATCTCTCCTGTCAGTCTGTGGTCATAAATTCCGAGTTTCAGTGCAAGAATAATTTCCGTGGGTATTGAGTGATATAATTGGGTGACACGTGTATATGCTTTATTACAACCCACATGGAATAAAGATTGTTGAAAACCGGGGTGCTAATTTATGGGGACTGGTTCACTGGTTCACTTTCTGGTGATGGAGGTTTAACACTCAGCAATATACTTCGGGGAAAAATTTAATGGTGCTTTGACACTTTGAGTGTTAGGATTTTGCCCAACTGTATTGGCTGTGCACAGGACCTCCTGCACCTTCACCACTAGCCTCACATAATTAAGAAGAGTCTTAGGACTTGCGTGTTTGATTTTGAAGCAAAAATGTGATCTTGAAATTATCGTAAGATGTAAAAGAAAAAAAAGAAAAAATTGAATATTTTTTAGCAATTATTGAGTTTTACCCTTTTTCGATGTACTTTTTCTAAAAATTATGTAATATAACTCCTATAAAAAAGTTTCATTTTGTGAAAAAAATATCCGAGTTCTTTAAAATGATACCAAGATTACTCGTATAGGACTGTGGTAAAGTCCCGATTTTGTTTTTAGAAAAAGGTGGTTTGAAAGCGGCGATACTATCGCCGCGTGGTAGAGTAAGGGTTAAGGCTCTGTATGTAGGCCAGTGGCGCAACTACATGTTCGAGCAATGGGGACAAAACTTGTGGGCACCGGTCCCAATGGTGTAACTTCAAATCAATGTTTATCGGATACAGGTAGCACGTGCAGACACAATTTGCAATCCTGGGGCCCAGATTAGATTAGGTGTGTAGGGGTCGTAACAAGGGGCCCTCCGCCGAAGTCTTGATGTGATGACCATTGATTGTTCAGCGAATTTTCTGATTTTATGCCAGAAAATGGTTGTTGACATTGTTACAAAATGGTTTTGCATGACAATGACATTTTGAATTATCAAACACAATACATTTACAATAAGACAATAAGAAAATTTGTTACATAGAGAAAGCATGTATCAAATAGTATATTAAATATATTTAAATATGGCAGAACAAAAATCACCGCAAGTTTTAACGGCTCTGCATATACTTGTATTATTCCGTTCTGATAATTTAAGTCCTCAGCGTACTCTCCCACTCAAGATAAGACTGGCATACTTCACCAGAGCTGTAACAGTTTATAGGTTAATATCCGCTATATACGTGTGCTTACAGCTGTTATGAGAGTGATATGAGAGTGATAAGTCGGTTTTTATTGACACCGATAAACACTGAGTAATAAATTATAGATAATAAACTCCACACGGAATAATTAATCATAAATAGTAAACTCATTTTTGATAAGCTTCCTTTTTATGTCATTTCCAGCTATTGACCTAACATGAAAAGACACGCAGCTTGTAAGACGGGATTGACTTGAAGTAAGGTCCAAATGGAAGTCATAAAATGAAAGGTATATTTTCTTCAGAAACATTTAATTATGCAATTTCTCACTTAGAATGTATATATGTTGAAGTGCAACTTCTCCTTACTCAGTTCGGGAGCAACCCAAAAAACTTGGTACTTTGAAATACCCAAAAAATTGGGTACTTTGATGTATTACGTCATCGCATGAGTCTACACATTTGACTAGCCCACACTAAACATATGGGGTTTCTCATTTTCCGCTCCGGATTGTCCAAAATTTTAATGAATATCCTGAAATTTTGGAGACGGATAGTAAATAGATATTAAAACTTTCTGCCGCTGCTTTTTGAAATTCACTGTTGCAATTTTGAGAAAATGAACAAAACAGACTGCCTATAATCTGTTTTATTAATTTTCTCAAAAAGGCAACCGTGAATTTAAAAAAACAGCGGCAAAAAGTTTTGAATATCTATTTACTATAAGTCCCCAAAATCTCAGGACATCCATTAAAATTTTGGACAATCCGGACCGGAAAATGAGAAACCTCATATGTTTATTGTGGGCTAGTCAAATGTGTAGGCTTATGCGATGACATAATACATAAAAGTACCCAATTTTTTGGGTATTTCAAAGTACCCAGTTTTCTGGGTTGCTCCCGAACTGTTACTAGGTATCACTTTGAATGGAAATCTAAATAGAACATTATTAGCAGATAATGACTCCAAAAAGACTGATGCGATAGTCATTCTTTTAAAGAAGGAGCGTAAATGTGTCATGCTAAAACAGCTAAAAGAAATCAATAAATGATTACGCGATTACTTAAACTATTACACCATGACCAAAATGTGGTATCTTAAGTATATCTAACTATATCTAAACTAGAGTCTCATATTTTTTGTTATTAATAAAACATATCCAAGTTTATTTTTAAATAAACATATACAAAATCGATCATTATGGGCTTCATCCCTTCGGGGCCTTTACATTAATTGGCAATAAACCCTTAGTGATACTCGATAATGTAAGTAATGAAAACAAAAAACAGATTGTTGATAATTTATGAGCCAAAGTAAGGACGTTTTTTGATGCAAAGGTCAGCTTCAGTTTCACTATACAATTGTGCGAACAGCGTTATAAAATGATAATATGAAGAAGAAAAAAAAATTATAAAGAAAAATATGAGTAAACCAGATACTTCAGGGGATTTACCCCTCGACCCTAATAGGATTTCATTCGTGCATCTTTTATGATATAAGAAAGATGAGGTGGTAACATATCAAGTTATTTAGGATTAATGTGAAACAGTATATATGGCGGATTAAGTCATATCATTATGTTATTTGCTTTACAGATATCAAAATATTATAGCCCTGGGAGTAGACAGGAGTAAAGTACGCTGACGTTCTATGATTGCATGTGTGTAGCGAAATAAGATGTGGGTGGGAACTGGTTATCGGAAACCTATTGAAAAGGAAGTGGATGTATATAAACGTATGCATACATGGTTATAAAGGATTGCTTGCAATCTTGTTAGCTATATGGAATATAAAGTTTGCCTTTTGGTTTTCGTTTCAGGATAGTTAATATGTCTTTCCATTTGGTGGATATCGATTGAAACAAAGAAAGCAAGACGAAGACATCGGGCTGGTTTAAATCTGGATTCCTCACATTCTGCTTATGTCAATACTCCTGAAAGTTTTGCTACTTTAATTGTCTGAAATATGTATATATTTACATATCTATATATGTAGTAATATATCTATTTATTTATTTACTTTAATATTACAAGACAGACAGATATACATAAAGAGACATACAGAAACACAGACAGAACAGACAGACAGACATAACGACAGACAGGCATACAGATATACAGGTGAAAGAATTAATGATGAATAGAACAGTACTTTAAACTAACCACGAACTACTTAAGATGCGTATTTAAATTTAAAAGGTATGTCAAAGACGTACCAAAGAGTTGTCACATGTGCTGATAGACCACGTGTATCAGAAGGCACAAAATATTATATTTTTATATTATATTATTAACATGTTATAATCAATTTGCTTTCTTGTTGACCCTTTAAGACATTGAAATAATTTTCTAATGTTTCCATTGTTGATGACAAACGTATCTAAAGCAATCTCATCTTATAATATGAATATAACAATTGAGTTATCATAAGATCTTTCAGAGTGGAATTCAATCCTCATTCTGAAATAATTGATCTTATGATACCAGGGCCGTAATTCCTTGGAGACAGGAAGACATGTCTCTCCTCTGTTTCCGTAGAATTATAAAACATCAGTACATTTAGGGGGAAATTTGCCTTCCCCCACTTTTTAGATAAGAGGCCATATTTCCCGCACCCCCCACTTTTTGGATGAGAATTACGGCCATGGATGATACTGTTGTCTAATATGAAGACCAAACATAAAATACAGTTTCACTGAAGCTTCAGCATCTTCAAGGAATACAAAATTACATCAAATTAGGAATCAGGAATGGCGCCACTGGTCACTAGGGTACACCCAGTGCTTGAGCATATTATACGTACATCACCCTTTGGGAACCTTAATCGGGAGCAATAAGCTATGTAGATATTTGAGGAATTAATGATAGTTGCACCTCTTGACACTAATCCGACCACATCTTCGACAATGATTATGTGTCCACATGCTAATATTGTGCTCCAACTTAACGATATTGCTACTCGCAGCGCCCTCATTAAACAGTTTTTAAAAGTGTACAGGTTGTGTCACGCTTAAACCATTCCCGAAATAAACTCCGTACGTACAGTGTGTGTATAATTGTACACTGTATGTATAGACTGTGGTACAGTGATGCGTGTTTTTTTTTGTGTTAAGTAATAAACAATTTATCAAGACGGATCATTGCTTTATGATGTTATTGCTATAAGTACATAAAGTGTTTTTCACAAGTCGGGGGATTTTTTCGTCATGTGTGTCCGGATGTCTTTCACAATATATGTTAAGCACAATAACTTGAAAGTCTTAAATCGTTCATCCTACATTTATTAGAATTACATTTTAGCAGAGACAGGGGGTGGCGGGCACGTGCTCCCACTTTTTCGCAAGTCATAAAAGGATGACCTGCAATTTTGTAAGAAAGACTGAATAAGTTCAATTTAATCTCAGTGGCAAACCATTTTGTTGCTCTTAACCAAAACCGTGATTTTCATCTTCTTCTGGTATCCAAATGTGAAATTATTATCTTACATTGAATCATTTCAGAATTCTAAGATCTGTTTCAAAATGCTTTTGATATACTACCAAGTTAAAGATTTGTTGGGATGGTATCTTGATTGAATCTTGATTACAGCATTATACCTGACGACTATTCTTGCATGTCTTGTAGAGCTGTAATTGTCTTATCAAAGAATTAGTTCAGTGGTCAATATTGTCAATTTTATTGAAAAGCGGTTTCTAAAAGAAACAAAATGGTGAAGAAAACATTCACAAATCTTATTCCGTTAAGGATATATCTAAGTTTAAAGCTCTGCCATATCTGTGTAGAAATGACTGGTGTACTAAGTCTACTATCGAAAGTTGGCATTTTTGTCCTCACATTCCTTACAATTGTTAATGTATTTAAAAAAAGTTTATTCAATTTTTTCACTATTTAAAATATTTTCCTCGATCTTTCTTCAGGTGGTATATTATAAATATCCTGTCTAGATTCAGTTTTACTACTTTTTCGGCATATCCCATGGTCTTTAAGCCACAAAATTGCAGGACAAATTATCATAGAATGAAAATATAAGACTTTGAGGAATCTGAGGCTATGACATCACAACTAGTCTGATTTCAGTTGCTTGTACATAAATGATACCAAACTTTAAACTTAGATATCTTCTTAACATAATACAAAATTTAAATGCTATCTTCACTATTTTGTTTCTTTTGAAGTTCTTCTTCATATAAGATGGACTTGCCTGACCCCTTAACTAATCCTTTAAAAAAAAAAAAATATTCGACACAAATATTGTAAAATGAATTACAAAGAACAACTATAATATTGAATGTGTATCTATTGTATTTTGTGCTTAAACAGTGAAATAAATTGCCCCCTGAACTAATCCTGTAATACATTTTTTTACTGTCTTAAAAAAATCGCCCTAAAGCATTGTGTATATTTCAATACCTTCATTTGTTTGTGTTTTGTGGACGAGACACAAAGTGTTATTCTTCACAATGACAAGAAGAAAAGTAGTCGTCGAAGGTACTATAAAAATTTGCGCCAAGGTCATATATCCTCTTTGATTACAGCAGGAGATAAAAGGAGCGCCAGACCGAGAAGTGAGTGCGTATTTTTTGGGTTCCCCAAAAATTCGAATGCTTACATTTGAAGGAAGCGTGGCTTGAAATACGGACGGGATGAAGCTGCCACTGTTATTTTTATCCCGTTTCAAGGACATTCTCTCAACGACTTGACCATGTATTACGCAATCATTTGAACACAAATTTTGTTATAATACGAGGTGGAGTAACGTGGAAAGGAAACTTAAAAGTTTTCAGTGACTGCTTGTCAATTTCACGTAATCATTCATGCATGCGATTACTAGAATGCCACATGCAGGCACAGAAAACCAAGATTTAGTAGAATTCAAGGGGCGGATTCTGTAACGATCTGGCACGCAACGGTTTAAAAAAATTCTGGGTAATATGAATACAGAAGTGACCTTTACCCTCACGTTTTCTGTGGGTTATGGAGGCATGAAGTTTATCGATCTGTTATGTATAATATATCTGTAAAATTCGCACAAACGACGCCCTCACTTTTGGTCTAGTGCTCTATTAAGAAACAAAAGGAAAATATATCATAGCCCAGTATGACATCACAAAGCTGTTGCAAGATTGTCGTAATTTTAAAAACGCTGTTAAATGATACATTTTAACCAATTTTTAACATTTCTGTGCAGTGGTATTATCATGTATCAAAATATATTTTGAAGTATTTTAGCTAGGTTGTGCCTGATATCCAGATACGTTAAAGATAATGATCTTCACTGTCAGCGTTTATGCCGCTTGCTCTGAGGTTTTAGAAATATCCCATCAGATTAGGGCGTGATTATTTCTAAAAGAAGTGAAGGAAACGAGAACTGAAAACCTGAATGATATTGGTTAAATAGCTACAATACAACTTCGTCTTGAACTCTAAACTGACAAAGACAACGTGATTACATGTATTTGTTTTTCCATGTTTCATAACTAAATAAACATTTGTAGCTATATCACCTCGAAAATATCTTGTTCTTTGTTTGCTTTGACGGGGAAGGAAGGGGGTAGGGGTGGGGGCGGTGGAGGGTGGGGGCGGTGGAGGGATGGGGCTAGGGGTTAAGTTAGAAAGGAACCGAAGAAATTAATCATTTACCAATTTCTTGATTTTGCATTTCCTTCTTTCAGATCAGTTGTTTCAAACGTGCGTGCTTCTCACTTTAAATATTGCGCCGTGGCCCATGCTTATTAAATTAAAACCTTAGATGAATTTAAAAATTGATGACTTTGATCTAGTTATGAAGGTCATGGGTCAAATTGATAAAACTCTCTGTTTGACATCTATTAAATTCACATCGTAGGCTCACGCTACGAAAACATTAGACAACTTTTAAAAGAGAAAAACGTGACACAGTACCGGCCAGTGCCTTAGTTATATCATATTTATTCGTGACAGTTCCTTAGTTGTATCATATTTATTCGTGAGACTTTGAAGCAACATATATGAAATTAACATGGTAACACCTTGGATAAGTTTAAAAATGGAAAAATTCGGCCTATTTCTCATAGTTTTGACGTATAATTAAGAAATGTCTGATAGATATGAAAACTTTCATGATATGTGAACCTTCAATGAATTTTCGTAATGATCTGGAACTAATTGTGTAGGTCACGGGCTATTCCGAACTTCTAGCTTTAGCAAAATACTCTTGTAAAATTGACATAGTAAGCTCATCTGAATGAAACTTTCGACGGTTTTTTAATGAAAATTAGGCGTTTCCTTTCCTTTCAAGAACATGTGGTTAAATTAGGATTTTGTTCATGGAAACACAGCCTTCACGTACTAATGTTGTCATGGTTATTTTGTATTATCATCTCATTGCACATATATTGGTAACAAAAGTTTAAGGTTTGCTGATTATTTTGTGGATTTTATTACCAGCTTCACAAACTAAGAAGAGTGATATTTTGAAATAATTTTAGGGGCAATATGACAGTGCAATATATGTTTTCGTACAAAGTGGATTTTCTATAAAATAGAAGGTATATTGTAATTTATAGGGATTTAAAGGAATGTTTTTCATATAAACGAGGACTTTGAAAGAAACAAAATGGTAAACAAAGTATTCCAAAATTATATTCCGTTAAGGGGATATCTTTGTCTTATATAGAAATGACTGGTATATTAATTCTACTATGGAAGGTTGCTCTTATCTTTACATTTTTAACAATTGTTAGTATACTTTTCAGAATATATTATGATGTTTTGAACTTTCTTTAAATGTTAGATTATAATTACACTCACTAGATTATGTTTTACTACTTCTCTGACATATCCAAAGGTTTTAAAGCAATGTAATTGCCGGACACGATATGATAGAGTACATAAAGACTTTGAGAAGTCCGACGTTGTGACGTCACAACTAGTCTGATTTCAGTTGCTGCTATACAGAAGAAACCAAAGTTTAAACTTATATATTTTCGTAAGGGAAAAAGATTTGTTGAAAGCTTCTTCATCTGTTCACTATTTTGTTGTTTGAAAATGTCAGTCCCAATTGTCCTTTCAGTTAATTGTGGAAATTAAAGTATATTCTTAGCTTGAAGTTTAATCTAATTGCTGGTTTTAATCCTGTTTCACAGTAATTTCCTCTATAAGCTACATGCCTTTACAATGACTGTTGCACTCATTCTACACCTATGACCTTCCACAGAAGTCGTTAGTTATTATATGATATTCAGAGCAATGCAATTGCAGAAATTAAAAAAAAGCTGCCAGAAAATGACATATCTCTGATCTACAACCAGCATTCCCACCTGTTCCCCAATTTAAAACAAATTGGATTGTGCTATAGATTTATGTTTAAATAGAATGCACAAAGGCTTTAGGAACTGTGCTAATTGAGTGATAATAACTATCTTTACACACTTTTTACGGAGCTATAAACTTGAATAAGCTATCAACTCTTTTCACATGTTTGTTGGTTCTTGTTATTGTGTTTAACAGCCTCATGCAACTAGTATTTGTACGGGAAAATGAAAATGAAATAAAGATTGTTAAAAAAAAGATTGGTAAAATGTATCTTTACTTGTCATATATCATGTAAAATGCAGGTGTTCAACCACAAAAATGTTCCTTGAATAGGCTTCTCGCGAATACTTACATGTTTGCTTAGTTGCTAAGGGAAAATGCAAAAGACATTCCTATACAAATGAGTGATCTAGACTCCATTGGCGAAATATGAAACGAATAATTTCTTGGTACAGGGTTACTAAGTGCGTAACCTATATAGCCAGACTTAGGTATAACATATTAGAAAAATACCTGCTGAACGATTTTAGTGAGTTAGAATACATACTTTTAACGTGGAGCATCCCTACTCTTATGCACCAGCACTATACGAAATTCCCCGGGTACATCATATTGCGGTGAATAGAAATAACTTAAATGCGCTATTTTATTATTGTTATGTTTCTTTGAATATCTTTAGACATCCCAAAGTACCCTTCTTTTGGTGAAATATAGCGAACTCTATAAATACCTTGTTCACACTTTTTTTGTATTCCATAATTGTGGACGAAAATAGACACCACGTCGTAGAAGTGCATGCTTTTACTTTAGTTCATTCAAAGCCGTTTGAAGTTTTTGTATCATAACAAATGGCGTGCGCGAGGTGCCTATTTGTGATGCAGAACGAAAAGAGGAAGAAGAGCTACTTTTTTGCTCACTTCAGGAATGATGATGATATTATAATCACCATTCAAATATCAATCATTTCTCCCACCTCATTCTCTAAAGCGAAATCATGTAAAAGATGATGAACTTCCATAATAAAATGAATGAATAAAGTAGCTACAACTGACAATGGTGATTTTATCATTAGCATTGTTGTAAGACAGACACACGCACATAGACATAAAACATGTAAAATTGAAGGACAGGTGGGTAATTGTGCGACCTACTGACCTAATTATATGTGCTATGTGCAAATGTAACTTCCCCAATATTTATTGTGAACAATAGAAGAAATGTTGCAATGTTTGTATTTGACTATTTATCTTTCCTATATCTTATCGTTTATCTTCTTCCGAAGAATAACAAATAGCTGAAACTAGGAGAAACGTAACTAGAAAACCTAAGAAAAATTAATTATCAGTGATATTCCATTTAGAAACACATGTTTTTCTTCTCGTAAAGAAAAATATAGTTGTCGAGGTCTAAGATATCATCAAAACTGATAATTTGCCCAGTAGCTACATAGATAAAAGGTGAAATATTATAAAAAATGCATCTCAACTAACTTAAAGATGTATGGACTCTGTAGCAGTAGCATGAACTTAATTAGTTTGCAATATACTAAAAATCATGCAACAGTAAAAAGTCCCATCCAAATTGACCATTTTACAGCATTTTAAAACATAGATAGTAATAGTTTACAGTTCTTATAAAGCGCAACACACACTATATTCTCATTGCGCTGCAAAATAAAAAAATAAAAGAAGGGCGGTGGGGAGGGTGGTAAGGGGCGGGGGTTAGAGAACACTTAGCGAAGTGAGAAAAGATATGTTTTTAGCAATTATTTAAAGTTAGTTACAGTTTGAACCTCTTTGATATGTGTTGGTAGATTGTCCCAGAGAAAAGCAGCTCAAGATTGAAACGATGACCTTATAACTTTGTAGAAACAGGATGACAGGCGGTAGAAGCGATGACTTAGAACTGGAGCGTAGACAGCGAGTGAAAGTGTACATGTGGATAAGATCCTGTAAGTGGGAGCAAGGTTGTGGACGCATTTGAATGTTAACAGAAGAACTTTGAAGTTGATGCGCGATTTAATAGGGAGCCAGTGTAAGTTGTGAGTTGTGAAGTATTGGAGTTACATGAGTGAATAGTTCAGAACGTGTAACCAGTCTTGTTGCAGAGATCTATATGCGTTGCAGTTTAGCGAGTTGACAATCGGGGAGACCATAATTGCAACCTATGATAGCTATCGAAGCGTAATGACACAAATGCATGTACAAGCATTTCAGTTGCTTGTTAATCCAGATAGTTACAGATTTTTCCAACCGTGTGTAGATCATGAGAAGCTGCCCGGCAGATGTTATTAACATGTTGGGTCATATTCAAATTTTAATCAAACGTTATGCCCAGATTCCTAACAGTTATTACGAGCTCAACACGAGTGTTACCAATATGGAATGATGGGATTGAAATGGCAGATCTGAAGCATAAAGATATGTTAATTATTTAGTCTTAATTAGCATACTAGATTCGCAATACTTTTTGACCTCCGAATGGGACAACTAGACAATTGCTTATGTTAACTGATACTGTTTTTTGACCCTCCTCAGATATTTTGAATTGGGAGATGTTGGCTAAAGTGATCCAAAGTAGTCCGAAGGATGGAACACGATTGAGATGTGTCAAGGTTATGAGGGAAATGAATCTTACGCAATTAACCTTACAAATAATAAAGCGTTCAAAAATGTAGAGCAATATACAAAGTAATTTTCTTAAGTTAGAAGTATTTTTTTCATCAATTAAAAGTGTTAGCTGCTATGTTACTAAATATTTTAGCCACAATTTTTCTTTTCACCGCCTATCATTCTTTGCTAACCATGCTTTTTAATGGCAATATTCCTTTATCTAAATATATGTTGGACAGTTTTCATCCCGAGAAAGAAGTATAATTATACCTTCATTTCCAAATGGCTGTTTAAAGTGTTCCTCTCATCCATATGGTAATACTTAGCTCTAATACAAAGATGCAGTATCCGTATATTTATTTCAAAGAATAAATACTGTTTTGAAATACTGTTTGTGGTTCTAGTGCAAGTGATTCTCTTAAGTACTCCAAACGCCATTGAGATCAAAGTTGATTTTGGTAAATCATGACCGACAAAATACTCTCTCATGTTGTATCAAAGGTCAGCAATCAGGTAAAACGAACAGTACATAGCTGCTAGTTACATTGTCCATCAAAAGTGTTAGCTATGCCGTTAGCTATATTGCAAAACGAGTTTGATCCATTAGTAAACTAGACATCGCAATCGATATAGATTCCCTATCTCAATATCCGCCGTTGCTAACATACCGTTCACCATCTTTACCACATTCAGTCCCCCCTAAGACCGGATGTACTAAACATAATCAAATTTCCTGATGCCACTCCGGCATATGACCCACAAACCCTGATACCCAGATAATATCCCAACACATGCCCTACATGCAGACATGGTATCTCAATCTGTCCCAAATGGCATCTCAACCAGTCCAACTTGTCATACGACCATTATCCCCATTCCCTCATCTACCAATAATTAAGTTTAATGTTCCGAAATTTCCTTCCTCCAACTCCCATTCCATCGTCCCATGCCAACAAAATGCCCTACCTACCAATCAGTTCTAATTCCAATCATTTTAATCCTTATTTATCAACCTCCTCACCAACACCCATGTGCTATTCACATCTAAAACAAATTTCTTGTACTTTTATATTGTAAGTTAGATACTTTTTATCTGGAATCTTCCAGTCATGAATATTCATCATCTGAATATGTTTACAACAGTTTATGGTATTTTCATCTCCTCCAAGGACTGTAGGAAGTTCTGCTACATATAGCATTTCCTTCGTACCAAATATTATTTTCTTTTCCTCTAGACTTGTATTCTTATCTTAAGAAGCTTATAATCACTTTAAACTTCAGGTTTGATTTTTAAAAGTTGGTATTGGTGTACAACACACGGAATCATTAAATGACCAACCAAACATGAGATATAAGCAAATCAAGTAAGCTATCCTTAAAAAAGGTGTATGAATAATGATATTTCCGGATTATTCACATTTCCATGGAAGTAGTTTCTTTTGAATTATAATGGATAAAACCACATTTTACAGCCCATCTTAATTTCTCTTTGCAAGAATTTCTCTCACCATATTTTTGCAATATTGTTGATAAACCCAAACAGAAAGAAAATCATCCTTTGAAAGGAAATTCCTATGGTTTTACATGTGCATTTCACCATACAGAGGAAAATTAAAGAAACATACTGGTGAAAAACTACTTTTATATATATATTTTTTATGTAAGAGATTTTAAACTTCAAAGATTCCGTAAGTGTGTTTTAAACGGACTGATGTAGTAAATCTCATTTAATTGTTTTATGCCATAAAGGAACTTCTCAGACAATTTTAGGTATTTATATGAAAATAGATTTTAGAACTTTTTTTAGAACGAAATAAATAACGTTAACATATTAACATACACCAGGATATATATAGAAAACTGCTTGCTATGATAATCGATTGACCTATGTCCCTAAAATTTGCAGAATCGTGAATTGCCTATGGGAACTGAACCTCGTGCAAAATCTATAAAAAAAAAAATAGATCGCCAATTTGTCGGGTGACGTCAAAGCTTTCTGGCTTCTGGTAAATAACTGACAATAAGAGATCAGAGCAATATATAGCATGAGAGGAGGAAACACCTACCGCGTTATTTGGATTCAGAACTTCTTTTATATCTTGGAAAATGGAGCTCTGACCACCTCGACTGTGATATCATACTGAACCACCTAGAATATTTTCTAATATTAGAGAGTGGGGAGGGAAATGTCACGTTTGGTCAGAAAGAGGATTGAAAACTGCAGAGATCGCGCCATGGCCAGTAATCACAGGATGCGGGAATGGTTAGTTGAACATTCTGTCGAAAAAAAGTTCCATGGGCTTAATGAGAGACAACTGCAAAATACAGCCATGCACTTCACTTGTATGAATTGGTCGATGAGTGACATGTGAAGAAAAATGTAGATCCAAAATATTTATAGTTATCCCGCGATAGGTCTCTGCAAGCTCAAGGCAGTTGCAGGCCCCGCAAATCAAATGCTGAATATATGAATAAATAATGTATTAGATTGATTCATAGTTTTGAACTTTCTTTCTTTTTTGCAGGTCTTTATGTGTTGCCGTCACGTGACAATTGTGCATCTATTAATACTTTTGAATTATGTATATCTTAAAAATAATAAAACGTTAATTTTGGCTGGTCTTCATGTCGTCGTCACGTGAAAATTGTGCATCTTTTAGGATTTTTGAAACATTTTTTGCATATTTTCGTCAGACGAAATTGATATAAACATCTCAGTTTTTAAAGGATAATTGGCTATAAATCAATCTCAATAAATATTACAAGAAAATTTCAAAAAATGAATTCACTGATTTGTCTTTCTGGTTCAGATATTGTTCACAGTATCAAATTGTAATTTCTGCATATTTTTGAATTTTGGAAATCTTAAAAGCCAGATATCGTGTTAACATGGGCAGTGATATACAATACAATTCAGCGTTTCTGATTGGTCATACACAAATCACGACAACCAATCAATACCCGCCACGGAGGTGACCAGCACACTGTACATACACACAATGCGTACAGTACGTACTTAATTAGAAACGATCTACAACCGGATGTGACGTGACAGATATGAATATCACAATTTTACAAAATGGTCTGAGACGAAATTCTCTCTTTAAACTATACAAAGTTTTTTTTCTTTTTTGGCGGCTTTTTAGGTGTTGCCGTCACGTAACAATTGAGATCTTTTAATTTGTTTAAATTAAAAAAAAAATGGGCCGGGTCTTTATGCGTTACTGTCGTTACGTGATAATTATCCATCTTTTAAAGATTTTGCAAAATGCTTGCATATTTTGAAATTTTGGAAATAGTTTGGCGCGATTCACAACATTATGGCGAAAAATTATATATATGAAAATCTCGAAAAAATTAAATCTTTTCATATTGTGAAAATCGATGGATAGAGTTAAAACGCTTTTTCGTCCTTTAATAATTTAACATGTCGCTTGTTCCGAACTAAGTACAGATCACGTGATATTTGCACATTTTTCGAGATTTACAAAAGATTCATATCATAAACCTAAATGTTGAAGGATACAGGAAATTAAGGGCAAAAGCAGACCCCCTCCACATTCCCTTTTTCCCACAGCACTGCCCCTCATCCGTTTTAGAGTCAAATGAAAGAGGAAACAAGGAAATTTTTGGCTAAAATATGGCCCAATTTGTTAAACTGAAGCTTGAATTGTTAAAGCTGAACTTGGATTTGTAAGCTTAACACTTAGTTTTCCAACCATTAACTCACATTTCGAGTCTAACACTGATATTTTTAACCCTAACGCAAATTTTAAAAACCTGGTTGTGAAATTTCAAACCCTAACATGATCTAATGGCCAAACACTATTTTTTTTTAACCCTTACACAGATTTTTAAGACCTAACAGTGTAATTTCAAACCTTAACATGCATTTTTAAGACCTCAGCGTGAAATAACAAACCCTAACGTGCATTTTCAGGCCTAACACTGATTTGTTTTAATCTTAACGCAGATTTTAAGACCTAATCGTAAAATTTCAAAACCTAACGTGCATGTTTAAGCCTTAGACTGATTTTTTTGACTCCTAACGCAGTTTTGTAAGACGTACCCTTGAAATTTCAAACCCTGGTGTGCATTCTTAAGCCTAACGCAGATTTGTAAGACCTTAGAGTGAAATTTTAAACCATAACGCCGATTTTTGGAGCCCAAAACTGAATTTTCAAGCCCTGACGTGGATTTGTAATCATATACATTAATGAAAGACAACGACGTATTATCGGAATGTCTGTGTGTTTGCGTGGTTGTGGGTGCGTCGGTGTTAGGTGCGAGGGTGCGTGGGTGCGGGGTGTGGGAAGCAAGAGTGCGTGGTTGTGGGTTGCGTGGTGTGGGTTACGTGGTGCGGGGTGTAGGTTACGGGGTGGGGGTGGTGGGTGCGGGGTGCGGAGGCGGGGTTCGGTGCGGGTGCGGGTGCGGGTGCGGGTGCGGGTGCGGGTGCGGGTGCGGGTGCGGGTGCGGGTGCGGGTCTGGGGTGTGAGTGTTGGGTGTGGGGCGTGGGTGCGGGGTGTGGGTGTGTGGTGTGGGTAGGGTGTGGGGTGTGGGTATGAGTGTAGGGTGTGAGTGTGGGTGGTGGTGTGGGTGGTGGTTTGGCGTGTGGGGTGTGGTTGTTGATGTGAGGTGTGGGTTTGGGTGTGGGGTGTGGGTGTGGGTGTGTGGTGTGGTGTTGGTGTGTAGTGTGGGGTGTATGGTGTGGGTGTGGGTGTGCGTGTGGGATTTGGGGTGTGGGGTGTGGGTGTGGGGTGTGAGTGTGGGGTGTGGGCGTGGGTGTGAGTATGGGGTGCAGTGTGGGTGTGGATGTGGGGTGTGGATGTGGAGTGTGGGTGGGATTTGGGGTGTGGGTGTGGGGTGTGGGTATGGGGTGCAGGTGTTGGGTGTGGGTGTTGTGGGTGTGGGTGCAGGGTGTGGGTGCAGGGTGTGGGTGTGGGGTGAGGATGTGGGGTGTGGGTGTGGGGTGTGGGTGTGGGGTGAGGATGTGGGGTGTGGGTGTGGGGTGTGGGGTGTGGGATGTGGGTGTTCGATGTGGGGTGTGGGTGTGGGGTGTGGGTGTGGCGTAATGGTGTGGGGTGTGGGTGTGGGGTATGGGTGTGGGGTATGGGTGTGTGTTGTGGGGTGTAAGTGTGGGTGTGGGGTGTTAGTGTGGGATGTGTGGGGGGTGTGGGTGTAAGTGTGGGTGTGGGGTGTTAGTGTGGGATGTGTGTGTGGGGTGTGGGTGTGGTTGCAAGTGTGGGGTGTGGGTGTTGGGCGTGGGTGTGGGGTGTGCGTGTGGGGTGTGGGTGTGGGGTGTGGGATGCGGGTGTGGGGTGCGGGTGTGGGATGCGGGTGTGGGGTGCGGGTGTGGGATGCGGGTGTGGGATGCGGGTGTGTGTGGTAGGGCTGCGAACATTGCTGCATAATTGATAACTTTGAACACTAGAGATCTACCTGCCCTATCTAGACCACTGTATCTAGCGAATACAATTTACATTACTTCATTTTGCAAATATCCACATTGTTCAAAGACCTTATTCAAAGTTCAATCCATGTACTTATAAGTACAGTACCAAAGTTCCAAATGTTACGCATAGTTGTCTATTTTAAACTCCACGAGATAAACATTGCATCTTTGCTTTGATTTGTGTAAATCATGTGAAAAATACTTTTAGATATGCTCACACTTTTCAAGAGGGCATAGTCTATTCATTCGAATACGCATGCAATATTTGACTAACGTTAATAACTGTATTATTCTTCCTACACTTCGCACTAAAACTTGCTGAAGTGATTAGAATAAACATGTTTGTGCCAAGTGGTGTTAAGCCACCTACGT
The DNA here is from genome assembly GCA_020152595.1 of Chiridota heheva. NCBI lineage: Eukaryota > Metazoa > Echinodermata > Holothuroidea > Apodida > Chiridotidae > Chiridota > Chiridota heheva. The sequence goes on along the minus strand of JAIGNY010001288.1, from coordinate 2,319,192 downwards.
CTGTTTTGTATCCCATGTATGAGTAAGTAGATACTTCATTTAGATATATTCATGTTTTTCTCGAATGTTATGAGGTACTCATATTCAATATCCTTAATGTACCACATATAACTAATTCGTTGAATTTTGTTAAACTAACGATAAAACTTGAACTTTGTTAAATCAATTAAACAATTCATGCTGGGGATGCTTTTTAATACATGGAATATTACCATACCAACCTCATGTCAGCTTATAATTGAATGTTTTAAATATTCTGAGAGAATATTGTATTTGATGAATTTCTCTAGAATTGTTTTATTCAGACTTATTCGAGAAGTTAGTCGAGATGATCATACCATACATGTTGCAACTATTGCATTATTATGCCTGACCTAAGTCGGGCAGGAAATACCTTCAGGCAGGTCTCAGCATTGCCATCCCAGAGCATAGGTTGCACGAGTCTCGTCTGAGGCTCATCAACTTCATATTTCTATTGATTTTTAATGTGGAAGTTGCAAATAGAGAATTTTGACTGCCTGTTTCTTACTTCAAGGTACTCTTTTATAAAAGATCAATGTGTGCGTTTCTGACATTGTTTAATGCTGTTCAACTCCCACGTATGTACGTTGTTCAGAAAGAAAAACAGATAGATTTAGCTAACGACAACATGAAGTTTTGGTGGATTTGGCTGTTGTACTTTGCGTGTAAGTTGTTTCAGAAAACTGTTTCTAACCTTAATAAAGAATAAAGTAGATATTTTTCATCAATCTTACCTTGTCGTACTACTACATACAAATAACATTGATGATAACCTATCTTTATTTATTTGAACTTTTGCTTAACTCAAACTTGAAATAATCAGATAATGCAGATATTTATAGTAATTCAGATATTTACAGTAAATCTGATTTTTTGTCTGAATTCAATTCCCAAATCATTTAAGAAATGTAATTATGTTTACATGAATTTTGGCGCTTGCTCTCAGCTTTTATGAACTTGTAAATATTGCTCCTCACTACCGAATTCCCTATCAGTCAAAACTTTCTTATCTTCATCAGAAGAATGCAATTTGTGGTATCATAAAGCCAGCACCTGAATCCTAGAATTAATATAAGAATGGCTATTCGAGTCTTTTTCATCACTTATTAATCAAGAAAGTAAGAAGGAGAAGGTAAACCACATCTTCATCTTCTCTGCTTTTGACACGGTATTGACAACATTAATAATTTAAAAGGCGTGAAATATGAAAACATTTTGGTAAATGTATATATATATATATATATATATATATATATATATATATATATATATATATATATATATATATATATACAGTATATACAATATATATATATATATATATATATATATATATATATATATATATATATATATATATATATATATATATCTATATCTATATATATATATATATACAGTATATACAATATATACATATATATATATATATATATATATATATATATATATATATATATATATATATATATATATATATATATATATATATATATATATATATATATATATATATATATATATATATATATATATATATATATATATATATATATATATATATATTTGTCACTACTTGGATCGGGGAGCTGACATTGCTAATTGCCTAGAGATTCTGTTTATACATGTTAAAAAAATAATATAGCAGTCATAGTTTATCAATTATCATTATATTTGCACAGCCTCTGTTTTAGCCAACGAAATTGCAGTTGTGTGCCCCACAAAAAGGCATATGAAAGCTCTAGAGACATCGTCGGTATCTTGCAATTTTACGCATGCAGAAGTTGAAAGAATACACTGGTATAAAGATGGTCAACATTTGATTGGAATTAGTGTCAGCTATGATACCGAAGTACAATCAGGTGGATTGATTCTCTCTAACGACGGAACCCTTTATATTTTTGAGCCTAAGGGATCAACAATTGGAAATTACAGCCTCCTTGTCATTCCATTCTTGTCATCGGTTTATTCTGAAGGGAGAGGATATGTTTTCATTTCAGGTATTTTCCATAAATTTCTTTGTAAGTTTGAATTCATCTTCTTTAGAACTTTGTATTCCAGATGCGTGAGTGAGGATTAAGATGCCATTTAACTTATATTCGCTCATATAGATCATAGTAAGCTAAAAATAAAGTCCCGTTTTTTTCAATGTGATAATACTCACTATTTTCAAAGTGATACTCAATAATAGAATAATCAATTTGTTTTCAATTCAGTGTTGCATACCCATGGTTTCTAGTTCTACAAAAACGTTTGAATATCTGTATAACCTATACTTTTCTATCTGAACTTAAAAAGATGACAAAAATCATCATTTAGATACCAAGAATTATAATGATAAGATTACCTAGCCTACAATATGACATGTGACCATTGCCCTTTGCCACCACAACCGAACTATATTTCTTGGGTATCACGCGTCTACATCTGGCACCCAAACTGTACACAAACCTTGAAACAATAAAAAAAAAAAAAATATCAGAGAAGTCTCTGATATTTTACCCCATAAATCCATCCAAAACTCACACTTTCAATAGCTGCAGCAGAAAGATCAAAATTGGGTTAATTACCACTTGACCATTGGCCTTTGACCTAGAAAGTCAAAAGTCTGTGGGGCACAACTTTACCTCACAAGCTACCGTGCTACCACGTTGTATCTTAATTAGCTTGTTATTGGCACATTCTTTATTTCTAAGAAGTATTTAACCATTGACCTTTAGAAACTCCAATTCATCATACAACGGAAGAAATTAATACTTTACCCAGTAGGTTCCATCCACAACTCAAACTTGCTTTGCAAAAACTACAGCAGAAAGGTCAATATTTGTTTAGGCGTACTACCTGCTGAGCTTTGGACTATGGGGTCAGAAGTATGTGGGCACAACTTTACGTTACATGGGACCATGCCAACACTTTGAATCTTAATCAGCCTTGTAATTTCTGCCTCTAGATTAATACAAAGTTTATCATTTTGCACGTGAATCTTACCTCTGACCTTTGGCTTTTCAGTGTCAATTAACCAACGGCTGTGTGCTACAACTACCTATACTTCTGACCTATGTGACAGGTGTTCCTCGTACAACATGTTTTATTTTTACCATCTGTCTTTAGACCTCTTAATATTTAGGCGCAATACAGGTACCCATGTCCTTTTTTCTTTTATAAACTCTTCATTTCTACTTTGGTGACAATTTTTCGATCACTTTTTTAATCGTCGAGTATTTTACTTTATCACTAACACAGTTTCCAATGTTATGATGCCATCTACGGAAAATAACAAGATAACTGTCGACAAGAAATCAAGCTACCCACCAACAGCTACTCCAATCAAGACTGAACGGGGTATTAATATTTCGTCAATGCTTCCAAAATCTACTGTGAATGTTGTCGCTATTACTTTGCCAATTACCATCCTCTGCTGCGGCCTCACTGTAGCGGCAGTTACTGTATTATGTAAAAGAAAGTATAATATAAAACAAACAAAAGGTAGGTTAATGCTATTCTATTATTTTATCATAGACAATTCTAAGACGTATTAACATAAAAAGAGTCATTTGTATTATGTTAGGAATTAATGAATAACTTGCGAAGTATATTTGTGGTGTAAACACAAGGAACCTACATTTCTAATGAAACTTAATTGATTGTCTGAAATCATTTATTTTTCAATCTTATCATGGACCTTTTATAGATATCTGCTTTTACCTTGCAAAATCTATCCCAAATCAATGGACTCGTAAATTTCCAATTACCAAACAATACCTGAATATTGGAAAGCTACACATTTAGTATAGCATCATGTTTTGGGATATCTTGATACCAAATGTCAACTGGAAAAAGTAATATTAGAACAATTTCATTATTTCTCAATCGTCGAGCGATTACATACTTTATAGAACTTAATCTTAATATATTTTCTTTATACATGACATTGTCAGAAATAACATTGACGAAATAGATTGAATCTCACCACAAAAAGGCCGCAAACCAACAATTTTAGAGCTTATTCAATATTCAGAGCCAATTTTTCAACTGGTAGCCATAACTTAAATTACTCATAGTTATTCAACAAATTAGCAGAATATTTTGAAGAAAAAATTGACAAAAATACTGTATACTTGTGCATATCTCTAACTTGTTATATCATTACAAACGTAATAGCAATACGCGTGTTGTAAAAAAACATCGGTTCTGTGCAGAATTTGATGTATCATATTCAGAAAACTATAAGTACAAAATGTTAATGCAAGAAAACTTAATTAAACAAATGACACAAGCTATACAAAAACCAAATCTAGGGTGGCCATGCACGGTACATATTTCACAGGTAACAACTTTCGGAACTTCAAACATATATAAAAGTATGAAGTTATCCATATATGGTAATTTCTACACAAGCTGACAAGGAATCGGTAAAAGTACTTAAAAGTCTCCGCATCAAACATTTGCGCGATAACACCAAGCAATGGTTTGACATTGGATAGTATAAGCAATATACCAGAAGAGAGATCAGAATGGAATCGCAAATGTTGATCAGTTGGGGTCTCTAATAAATGATTTATATGGCAACTGTCATATCTTTATCTTTTAGGGATTTAAGACGCCGAATGCGAAAATTCGACCAATGTCAATTTGCACAGAGTTTACATAAGGCCTAATGTTTTAGTTGCAATGCACAATTCAAGGTAGATTATAGGTCTCATATTATTATGTGTGTTATGCTACCACTCTTCTGATATATTGCTTATGCTATCCATGGTCAAACCCTCATTCGGTATCGTTGCGCAAAAGTTCAAGAGTTTGAACATACTATGACTTTCTTCTCACTTTACCTCTCCATATACCTGCATGAAAAAACTGTAGTAAAATTAGATATAACAAACTTTCATTGTAAAAGTGGTTTTAATTTTACCAATTGATCAGGGATTTGTTGATTATAATTCAAGGAGAAAATACCTAAGATTTCAGTAAATGCATTTTAAACCTGGTTGTTAGGTATAAATTTTGCCCATTATTCTACTAAAATTGTAGTAAAAAGGTAAAGATAAAGTTCCTATTTAACATTACACTAAAACTTTACACAGACTGTGCATTGTGTTGTGAGTGTACCGAATATGAATCAGTATGGGCGTCAATAAGCAATGATTTAGTATTTATAGCAAGCTATTCCTTTTTCATATTTTTTCTCATGCAAAAGTTCACATTCGGCAGTTTATTTTATGAAAAAATGAACATATATACTTATGGTGAACTAAACAAATTGGGTAATTTAGACCTTTATATTATATATTTTATTTGCATATTCCTTCACTATATCATCTTAAACTCAATATTGATCGTTGCATGTTGTTTTACTCTAGTACCGGAAGTAGTATTGGAGGAACTTGAGCAGGTGTGAATTTTTTTTTCTATAATAATAATTTCGCAATAAGAATCGAGTAAAATATGATATTCTTCATTTCATTTGATTTTATTGTAATGTTAGAGTCAAACAGTTCCTTATGGATTGTATTTTAAGAAGAACGCTTACTGCTAGGTACAATTTGTTTACCTTTGTATAAAGGAATTATGCAAGATTTAAACATCTGAAATACCCGAGTTGAGCATGTCTAATTACTTCAATTTAATACGTTTTTAGCTCGTATGTAAGTAATCCGATCAATATTTCGAAATGATCCAAGTCACAGACAGATTACAAAAGGTCCTTGGTGAGCGGGAGTCAACTAAATTAATCATAACAATGAAATCTCGTCTTGCTATTCATAATCATCGAAATCACATTAACGAAATATTGTATAAATACACAGAAAATGTTCATTCATTATTATCACTTTTTTTTTTTAAAGATTCGTAACTATCCGTCGAGAATATTAGTGGATAAAGTAGGAGCAATTTTTAGTAGGAATTTTCAGTTGAATGCAGCAAAAGATTAACAGGCCATATCCATTTTCTGATTGTTCTTTGCACATAGATTTTAAATATCTGCATTTACAGAATTAGCTTATTAAAGTTGATATCTTTAAAACAAAATAGTCATTGTTCTTTACTAATTTAGCTTACCGACAGTAGTATCAAGGTAAGCTTATTTTTTAAATCAACTTTATACAATCTATGGCATTGAAAAACGGTTTTGCAAAATTTCAAGCCTGTCAATAACCACCTTTATTATTTCCTATTATATAAGAGAAAACAAATGAGTGCTTTTTTGTCTCATCATGAAAGTAGAATTTCCCCATTTAAATGTTTTGGAACATATTATTATTACTAGGTAAAGAAGTAATTCCATCTGAGTGCTTGTAAGGTGCCAAAGTAACCAAACTTGTGTACCGATAAGAATCATAATTATAACAATTGGTATTTTGTTGAATATGCATCACATAAGATAGTGACCAAATATTGCTCCAGGCTAAAAATGTTATTAGGTTCATACCAGCAATTTTCCCTATCTATACCACTTACCTCTTTTTTAACCTCTACGATGTAAAATTATGTTTTCTTTTCTTCTGAAAATTCTCTGGTTTCAGAGAATTCGTAAAAAAAATTATTTTCATTTGCATTGGAAACCATTCTTCTGCATAAAAAGTGCATTTATCGTGTATGTTGGTATCGTGCTGAATTATTATTTTTCTCTCAACAGATAAACAAATATGTTAAACGTGCCTTTCAAGAAAAGATTCCATACACGGTTGCCACCAACGTTCGGATTGTATTGATTGGAGAAGTTGGAGCAGGAAAGAGTGAAACCGGAAATACTCTTTTGCAAGGAAAATTTTTCGAGCCCGGGGATGATCCCTCATCATTTACCAAGAAGACTGTTAAAGGGGAATTAAACACAAGAGGGCGTTACATTGAAATTCTTGACACTCCCGGATTCATGGAGAATGCAAATGATGCCTCAGGCCTTGGAGAAATTTCAAGATACCCCGAATTTTTCAAAGGTGGTACACACGCTTTTGTATTTGTGCAAAACTTGACAAATATGAGCAATGTGAGCAAAACTATCAAAAGAGTGAAAGTAAGTTTGAGTTTTTCAAAAAATTAATCATAAGAAACATCAATGGAAGTTTTTTCAGGTCTTAAGTATTTTTTTTCTCTAGCGGTTTATGTGCGTTCTTCCTTTCTTTACAGCCATGCATATGCTTTTAATATGTCCAAAATTATTCAGCATATATCAATTTCTAGAATATATTTCATCTTGCGGTTCATTGAAATATACCTCACTTAACTACCCGAAGATATTTTTTTGCTATTTTGAGGTGTTGGAATTTAATCGCTTTTACTCATTAATCAACTTACGAAGCATTCATTTTCATGATTACAAACTTTTAATGGGTACCGTTTATAAAATAAGAAAAATGAACAAAGTATGGCTCATAATACTAATTTAGATAGAAGGGTTAGCTTAGGTTATTCCAAATCTGTTGTAACGGACATGGTATCGGAGATTTTTAGCTTTTTAATAGTCTGTGAATCTCACTTTAAAGGTAACGACGTTTTAAAATCTCCATGATTACTGATTTTAAGAATGGAACAAAAGTAATTGATTCTCACTAAGTAAATTTAGTTAATATTTGCATTCGTTTAGTAAAAATGATAACATATTGCACTTGTCATGTACAGAAAGTGCTGCAATACCATTACCAAGCTTTTGTGTATTTTTCTCAAAATTAAACTTCTCGTTCTATTCTTAATAATATACAATGGATATAGATAATTGCTTTTTAATGCATTTAAAAGCTCCAGCTTTTATTATATGAAATGTAATAACTTAACGTTAGAGAATCGTATTCGAGGAAACTTTTATTCATGCAGAATTGTTTTAGGTTAAGCCGTATGTTTTTATTTGTAGAGCCTACTTGGAGAACAATTCTTGAGGCACAGCGTTGCAATATTCACTCATGCTGATTCAGCGTTTGGTTCCGGACATGACGTTGCATTGGACAGAGTTCTTACTAGCAGTGCATATACGGATGATTACGACGAAGTGTTTCTTGAGATATGCAACACATTTGATCAACGAGTGATGAAGATTGAAAACAAACCCGAAAACCTTCATGGTATTGCCCTTAAAGAATTCAAAGATCAGTTTTTTGATTACTTCATAAACATGATCGACAAAGTTTTGATGGACAATGAAAATACAACGTACAAAACTGTCCAAAGCCTTCTACAGAATGACTCTTAGCAATTCCAAATACTATAAACAGGAGGATTGAAGTGATGCAACATTTTCTATATTCCGAGTAATCGTTACTGACGACAAATATGCTCTGATAAAAAATATAAAAAAGTCGCCTGGGAAGTTTTATGCAAAATACTTTCTACATTGTAAAAAAAAAACATTGAAGTATAACAAAAATTGAAATTTGATATGTCTTTCAAAGGGATCGATTTGCTTTACTGAAATACTCATATGACTGCATATGCAATAACCGTGAAAATTGGTATTAGACATATTAAGATATATAATACAGCCCATACTTCATTCTGGCACAACAGAAAGAAAGTGTATATCTAATATATACAGGTTATGAAAAAGTTAAAACATGACTTGTTAGGTTCCGGCCAAAGAAGAAAAGATTTGATCCAAATAAATCATTATCCCATATTCATGAATAGTTCCAGCGTGTTTTCGTAATACGTTTTTGCAGTTGCTGCATAAGGTTGTTATATAGCCCTGACAGCAGCAATAACATCACAAGTGGTAATTTCTGTTATGAGACTAAACCTTGTCGTTTTCTTCAAATATCACTTTTCTAAAATCTAATAAGAAATAATGCTGTTTCACGGCTGGTAACACCAGGACAAGAGAGAAGCTAGAAAAGTACCCAACAGGTTCCTTTCCTCTTGTGACACGGAAAGCACTATTTTTCATAAACCCATGTACTTCAAATTTGAATGAAGTCTCCGAAAAATATCTTTAACGGCGAGACTTAATAATTGTTTTGTAAGATGAGAAAAAAACATGCAAAACAAAATACTTTTTCATTTGTTTGTTAGATTGTGTCGCACTGCACAATGCAGTGGTTCACGTCAAATATTTTTTTATTCCTCGTTCTGTCTTACATTTCACGTACCAGATTACACTGTGATATATTCATTTTTATACTCACAAACTTTTTTAGCTTCCCAAATTTTACAATTGAATGGTTTACGATTTTGGAATTTATTACCAAAAGTACAATTTCTTCGTCTTGTAAAATCCTATCGTAATGATTATCTGAATATCAGTAATCTTTCTTTAGTGAAGATTATTTTGTTCCGAAATCCAACCATGTCTCAAAAGTCATTCACTAACGTGTTGTTGAACAGACCCCAAACCATTCTTATTCAATGGCGATGCTGGAATATTGTTGTTCGTGCGACGAATAGGGTATCTTTGTCACGTACTGGTTAAATGTTATACGTAATTAACACAAACTAGACATTTTGTTGTGGATTTGCCACAATGTCACGCTATAACCTTCCTTTTAACTAAAAACAGTTTAAAATTGGTGATTATTCGAGTGATTAATATTTACTATTAATGTGTTAAAATATCCGTAGGAATTATCTCCGCTTTTAAAATTGCTTTAAATGTTTGGAAGGATAAAATTATAACTATATAGTCAAAAAATATGTGTTTCGTTATTAAATGCCATAATCAAATAAATTATTGTTATCAATGATAATTACAGTTGATAACTTGAACCAAAGTTATGCAAAATTTGAAACGTCAATTGTGTGAATTTTTGTAAAAAATTACATATCACAAAGGTGTCAAACCAAAATTAAGTCTCGATATTCATAATATGAAATTATGAAAAAGAGCAATACAATAGTGTGATATCATACTACTTGCCAATAATTATTTTTTTGTAATTTATTATCTTATCACCCACATATACATATACATGTGGGGATAAGATATTGTAGCCACTTTGCTGTATAGGCAAACAAATGCCTGTACCTCCTACACTACATGACCACCACCTTGATATTAGGGAGACTGGGGTCTCACATGACGACTTTATATAGGTTAGGGATCATCAGTGTTTGAAACGAGACAAAATTTGGTGATTTTTGCGTCTGTCCGTGTGTTTGTGTGTGTGCGTATGCAACAATTAATTTTGTGTCGCTTAAAACTCAAAAACTCTAATATACACATTTACCAAAATTGGTACGCAGGTACCCCTGGCCCGGAACATTTGTCTCCAAGCTTTTAGGGTACAAATGTCAAATTCATTATAATTCATATGATCGCCCTTCTTAATGTTGTTATTGCTAAATTCTAAAGGTCAAAGGTCAAATATGCGATTTTAGGGGGTAATTATGTCTCCAAGGTTTTGGGTTACAAAAGTCACAGGTCAAATGAAACAAGTTTTTGGTAATGGCTATAGATTTTTAAGGAATTACTTGGTATCTTTACTAATTGCATAGATGGGTAAGGTTTAACATTTAAACAAAACTTTGAAATAATTGGAGGTCAAAAAGTCAACGAAGTGTTCTTTAAGCAATATTTTGCGGCATTTTAAACTCAAAAAGTACAAGACCTCTACCAACCCTATGTTGTACCATAAAACCTTGGTACATGAATTTGTGTCCCTTAGACTCTGGGGTCAAAAGGCCAAAAAACTATTGACCGCTTTTCATCATTTTCCCTATAATCATGGAATGGTACGTGTAGTATGAGCATAGATTGTGTCATACAGTAGATGTTGTTTCAATGAGTAGGGTAAAGGGTCAGAGGTCAAATATGTGATTTAGGGGGTAAGTATGAACTAATTTGTACATTTTTGTGCCACTTGAAATTTCAAAAATGCAAGACCTATACCAATCCTATGTTTGTATCATAATACTATGGTACATGACCTTGTGTCCTGTAAAATCTGGGGTCAAAAGGCCAAATGTCACAGAGCTAGTGAGCCATTTCCCCATAGTGTTGAAATGGTAACAGTGATTTCAGCGTGGGCGGTGTCATTTAGTAGGGTAAGATAAATGCCCAAAAATGTCAGATGTTGTTTTGGTGTTTAGGGTCAAAGGTAAAGATGCAATTTAAGGGGATAATTATGTATCCAAGGTTTTGGGGTCAAATGAAACAAGTTTTTTGGGATGGTTATATCTTTTGAAGGAATTACTAGGTATCTTTATAAATTGCGAAGGTGGTAGGGTTTAACATTCTAACGAAAATTAAAAAAAATTGGAGGTCAAATGATCATAGATCAAAGGTAAAGTAAGTGCTTTTTATGCAATATTTTGCGGCATTTTAAACTCAAAAGGTACAAGAGCTATGCCAACCCTATCTTGTATCATGATACGTTTGTACATGAATTTGTGTCCGTTGACTCTGGGGTCAAAAGGTCAATCATCCCCTATGATTATGGAATGGTAAGTGCGACGTGAGCATGAATGGTGTCATACAGTAGGATACGATAAATTTGAAAAATTTCAGAAGTTGTTTCAGTGATTAGGGTCAAGAGTCAGAGGTCAAATATGTGAATTTAGGGGGTAATTATGTACCACTTTGTACATTTTTATGCCAAAGGTCACAGAGCTATAGTGACCCTATTAGTTATTCCCCCCACTATGCTGTATGCTTAAGGTGATGAGATCAGCAACTCCATGGATTGCTTTCTTGTTATACATTTTAGTTTGTGACAATTCGTTTCAAATATATTTTGTCTTATAACTGTATATTTGTTTTCAAATATGTTTTTTATTATATACTGTACATATAAAACAGTAAACATTTCCTTTTTAATGCCGGTTTCGCATTTGAACTATATTTTCAAAGTTATCAATATTTGTCCTAATATGATACGATATTCAGTCCGGTTCATGCCCCCGATCGGGAGAATAGTTTTGTTCTCCAGATTGGGAGATACTTTACAACGTTACCATGTTAATCAAAAATAATTCCGCAACAAAACTTAAATACTTTTTTTTTCTTGTTAAAACGCGACTGCCTAACGGTAACACATCAGAAAAAGTCACCACTTTTCTTAAATTTCTCGAAAATTTCACGGTAACCTTCAAAAGCGCACGGTAAAAAGATAATTTGTATGCCATTATTTCAAATCGTGAAGAAAAAATAAACCCTTCGCAGTGGTTCAGTTCCCGCCCTCGAATATTTTCTGATTCTTATGATTCCTATACAAACTTTGAATTTGGATAGATGCATTGTGGGATACTTCTGTAAAGTATCTCCCGATTAGGAGAACAAAACTGTTCTCCCAATCGGGGTACGAACCGGACTGATATTTAAAAATAAAGTAAATGCTATGCGGTGTGAAATAAGATACGCAAATTACCAAAAATTAGACTAGTATAAGCAAATGTATCCCTGCACCATGATTTCATATTCTTCACTTTTGTTTAATTGCCTACGGACATGACGGACATGAAATTCTACCAGAAATTCATATGATCGCCTTTCTTTAATGTTGTTATTGCTAAATACTTTACTACCCCATTTCGATTTCTATATCCTTAAGAGAAGTTGTAAGCGTATGAAAGTCAGGGCGATTTCGGAAGTTAATATTCCAGCATCGTAGCATTAATTCATATCTGAAATTCAAACCTAAAAAAAATTCATATATGTTGTCGTAGTCACAAAAGTATCAGAGCTTTTAAAATTTTTGAATTAAAAAAAAAAAACATTTCAAAATGACTCAAAATAACTCCATAAGTTTTCGAAATTTGTCCAAAATTCCTTGAAATGAAATGAGATGAATGGAAGTTTCTATAGTACAGAAAGGCATATAGTGAAGAAAACCAAAGGACCACTATATAGTAAAAGTATCAGCGTATTAGACTTACACTGAATTAAGACAATCCGCGGGGGGTTTAAGAGGAACGAAATCTTCTCCAATTATCGTTTTCAGATCGGAATAGCACATGTTAGTATATGGAAAGCAGCCTGCGAAGAAAAATTGTGTGAAGATATATAAGAATATCTTTAAATAAAATATTTTCAAGAAAATGTATTTATATTTGCACTGTGCAAAATATCCTCAATGCTGTAAACTTTTATAGCGTCGTACCTTTTATAAAATGTAGTAGTATTGTACTGGTTATGATATGTGTACTGTTCTCACAATTGTGAAAAGTATAAGCTTGTAATTCTACTTATGTTACTACATACTACAAATCACTACTGGCCTTTTTCTGTATTTTATGGTATATTTAGACTTCGGGTAAAGTACTGAAAATAGGAAGTCGAATTCTTTAGACGAAAACGGCAAAATTTGTCGCAAAAACTTGATTCGCGCAGTGGAGTAAAGTTGGATTTTATTCTTTTCAGTGACCAAATTCAGTGAGTCACATTAATATTGCATGTTGATAACAACCTTGCATATTAATTCTGGTGCCGTATGAAAGAGGTATTTGATGGAAATTTGAAGTAATATATTGCTGTAACTTGACACTAGGCTGCGTTGTTTTGTTGTGAGTTTTATGGCCTGATGTTATGGAATGGGCAAAAACATTTTTTGTGGGTAGGACGACACTCAAGGATTTTTGTTTATTTGAATATTGTATCGAATACAGAACAAGTAAATGACACACTCGGTCCAATTTTAATGTAAATTGATGAGATAAAGCAAAATATGTATTTCTTTATCACACTCTCGCAACACTTGTTTGGCATCATTCGCCGCTCAGTAGCAATGAAAGTTTTCCCGTCATTTATTTCCTATCGACACCAAACTAATTAGTTTTAATCCACAGGATCCAAAAGACGTACAATGAAATTGTATTGCAGGTCTGCCATATTTACGAAAAAATAAGCTCACCGCATGTTTAATTTCGATAGATATACTACTGTATATGTGCGGTTACTACGTATTACTACTATACATAGTGACAAATGTCAACCTTTGTGAAGTTTCTACTTATGAGTAGAGTTCCATCTCTTTAGAAACATTTATAATCCTTGATTGCCCCACTCGACACTAAAGCAGTATCAAGAGTAACGACTTTTTCTATCACTGTTACTGAATTTAGAAGAATTGAACTTACACCGTTTAGGAAAAGAATTTCCATCCCTGCCGCCACATTGTGAACAAGAGCAAGGAATGTATGTGGGTTTTTTTTCCTTCTCGAAGAGTCAACGCTCTTCTTGTCTTAATATATTGGTGTGTAGGATTCACTGCAAAACATGACGCGTATTCCTGTAAGTTTCCGCCATTTACCTTTTCCATTTTAATAAGGGGATTGCTTAAATCAATTCGAATAATTAAAGACACATTTAAGTTTATAAACTATAGACATATATCTTCAACTATTTATCTGTTTATGTTTATGTCTTAAAGATAGCACAACAACATACATAAATTTAATATGCTATGTTTTTACCAAAAACACCTTTGCATCGGTCAAGCAAAAGTATTCTCCTCTTCTTCAAAGATCAGAGAAATAGATATCGGCTTGTTAGCTTTTGTATGTGATCTGCAAAACTGTATATTTTCTACACTGTAATTATTAAGAGTGTATCAAATACCAGTTTCTTAGCACCATCCAATTATGTTGACGATATTTGGATAATTTGATCATTTCTGAACATAAGTTAGCTTCTTTTTCCAAAGTAAAGCTGCTTGCGTTGCTGTTTTGTCTATATGAGATAAACATGTGGATAACCATCAATTTGAACGATAAAAAGTAAGCGAGAGACCTTATCTAGTTAATTGTTGTCACAATTCTTTAATTTCTAATAACTGGATCAGATTATTAATTGTTTTGTAGTTGAAGAAGAAAACTGGAAATACTTTTAGCGGTGCATTATTTTATAAGATTTACAATAGCAAGTAATTTCAGCCAAATAAAATTATCTACGCACCTCTTGTTCTTGCTGTTGTATTGTGTTGTATTGTGTGAGTTTAGTCTATTCAAAAGACTTACCGCGCGCTCTTTTAACCACCGCAACCACGTCACAACTCGTAAAGCGACGTTTGCACTACAGTATTGATTGAGACTCTTATCAGATAAGTGTTTCACAACAAATGTGTTCAAACGGAAAAGTTCGTGTGGTTTCGCTGGGTAATCTGTATGAGATTTGATACAAAAAACATATCTTCATGAGTGTACTACTTGCAATTAAAAAGATATTAAAAAAGAACAACTAAAAAACAACGAAGATTGTTTGCATCAGTTTTAATTTGAACATAGTACGGCTCCCTAAAAGTATTTGCAAATACTAAATTCAATTTCTAAGAAACTGAATGATGTATAAAGCAGACCCATAGATGTTAGCGTAATAAAGACATGTTTAATTTTCCTTTCACCAACTCGTTAGAAAATAGAACTTACGGTCATAACGTATATTATTCCATTTATTGTATACCTACTTTTGGGGTAATGGTATTAATTGTGTTACTGTAGTTAAAATGTGAAACATGGAGAATCAAAGGTTTGGTACGACAACATAAACATACGTATCAAGTAGCTTTACTGATTATAAATGTTTCTTTATACCTTCATTACTATGATCATAAAGAGCTTCATTCCCTCTACTTCTATTTTCCTGTCCTGTAATTGCTATCGCCATTTCAGTCTGAGACCTGAAATTAAATTCGAATGACTATTGAAAACTAATTACATTGATTAACTTTGCTTGACTCTATATTCCTGTATGGGGTAGTTGAGACCATGTATTCATTTGCAACGGAAGATAAAATGGTACGGTTATGCCACTAGAGCGAATGGCCTGACAAAGACAATACAGAAAGGTATTTGCCAGGAAGTAGAAAGAAAGGCATACACATATAAAATGTGAGAATATAACATCAAAAAGTAGACCGGGTTGAACATCAGCACATCCTAGAGAGCATCGGAGAACTAGGAGAGGTTGCGAGTTCTTGTCAGAAAGTCATTAGTGGTGCTCCAACGACCAGCTTGGGTACGAAACGAGTGAGTGACTGGATTTGGGTAATACTTGGTACAGTGTAGGGAAGAATATGGAAAGATAGGATAATTTTCGGAATGCCTTTGAAACAATTTTATCGATTGGTGTTTATCCAAAACACTGCTATTGAAATTATGCAGGAAATGTTCTAAAACCAAACATTCCATATAATAAAACAATGGATATATGACGGGTAAGATTTACAACGGATTTTACCTATGTCACTCAGGTTGATAGAAAGTTTACTGTGTATTTTTAAGGTACGTGATTTGTTTTTTTTTTCAATAGAAGTAATTGCATGCAATGTTTCACAGAGTTTTAAGTGTTATCATCTCATAATGCGACGGCGGACTTCTATTGTCAATATTGTGTAGAATTATGTAAATTTTAAAAGAAACTGGTTTTGGTTCAACATATTGCCTTGTAATTGTATGAAATTTCCGTATACTACGTTTTCCATAGTTTAATGTTTATTAACAACAATTTGATTAAACTTGCAAAGCGAGTCATTTAGAGGGTATTTTCATCATTCTTTCTCTGGCAGTTCGGGAGCAACCCATAAGACTGGGTACTTTGAAATACCCCCAAAACTGGGTACTTTGATGTATTATGAAATTGCATGAGTCCACACATTTGACTAGCCCACACTGAACATATGGGGTTTATCATTTTCCGCTCCGGATTGTCTAACATTTCAATAGATATCCTGAAATTTTAGAGACTGATAGTAAATAGATATTCAAAACTTTTTGACGCTGCTTTTTGAAATTCACGGTTGCCTTTTTGAGAAAATCAATAAAATAGATTATATGTAGTCTGTTTTGTCATTTTCTCAAAAAGGCGACGATGAATTTTAAACGCAGCGGAATTTTTTTTAATATCTATTTACTATCCGTCTCCAAATTTTCAGGATATCCATTGAAATTTTAGACAATCCGGAGCGGCAAATGAGAAACCACATATGTTTAGTGTGGGCTAGTCAAATGTGTAGGCTCATGCAATGACGTAATACATAAAGGTACCCAAATTTTGGGTTATTTCAAAGTACCCAATTTTTCGGTTTACTCTCGAACTGTCTGGTAAGAGGTGTGTGAATGATACTAGCAACGTGCATCTAATCGCCCGTGGAATTAATATTACCATTTAGTTCTCAGAACAAGTTTAACAAAGTGTACATTACAACTTACACAGGGGTTTCTGTCAATAATTCGGTAGGATTCCCTACTTGTGGTGGTCGTTGAAGTTCCAACTGATTCTAAAGGTGACCTGATTCACGTTCTAAGAAATAACTGATGCACATTATAGATACACAAACATTAAAAAAGCGGTTGTCAAGGAGTTTGTACGTCTATTATTTCTAGGAACTGTTCAAAAAGTGTTGTCATCTAGACACAAAACCATTAGTACGAGAGCATAATCATGAACTTCAAATTAATATAATATACTTAGGCCAGAATAAGTACCTTTGTTGGCATTTCCTTCTCACTAATTACCCTAAAAAGTTTGGTTTCTTTTGAAATTTTGATTCAATTTTCTAGCTGTTCTTTCATATGTAAATTAAAAATTAACTTACTAAGAAATCTTTGACTCAAGTAGCATACTGAAAAGTTGATTCCGACAACTGCTAACGCCACCAGCAATTAACATCAGTAGTTGTAAGATGTTGTCTGAAATGCAAAACAATATTTGCATGATTAAAACATGATGTCGCATACAATAGCGAAATAGCTATAGGCTTTATAGAAGAAGATTTTAAGTTCTGGTTGAGATAGAATTTGGCATTTATCATCATATATTCAGAAATCCTAAATAAATTTAAGTTAGTCATATCAACATTGGCGTGACAATTACATTGTTTAAAGAATATCAATTTTGATTCTGATAGCTCTCTTCCAATACTGTTGCTTCCTGTACAGTATACGGATATATCTTTCATCTGGTACGCCAAATGACACCTCATCCTTTTCTCGAATTCGTATATCATCCACAAATATATTTGGATTAGTTTGTTCGGCTGCTGGGTGCCCAGTACAATTGCATTTCACTACCAAAACGCCATTAAGCTGCACGTGGTTTATTATACAGCTAGGGAAATCTGCAATATATTGAAAGATCGTTCTCAATATTGATCGCTACAAATAACTGATGCTAAATTTTGTCTATATGTATAAAAGAGGATGAATATCCGGAAAGCGTTAAGGAAAGTGTTTACTTTCCTTTTTGTTATGGTGTACATCTTGGAAGAATTTTACTATAGAACTTTCTTTCAAGGTTTAAATGTATGTAATATGCACAGGTTTACAGGGTTAATTTATGTTTATAGATGCTTTTAGGTGTTAATTTGTACCAAACTCATAGGCATTACACATTTACCCTTTATTAAGATCAGTTATTCTTAAATTAATAAGATTTACTTTTCTAATAATATAATGGTTATTTAAGCCAATAATTCGGTCCTAAATACGTTTCAATATAGTAACTTCTGCTTAAAACAAGATAACTCCTCTCAGATAAATAACCTTACTGATCCTAAAAATGATGAGTTTAACTGTTTAATGGGTTTTTAAGTAAATTAGAATATTTCTTAAATAAAAATGTGTCGAACGTTTACGATGTTTTGTACAAGATACAATAACTGAAACTGTTTTCTTAAAAACTTTTCTCCCTCGTTGTCTAGTGCCGATACAATATCCACTCATTATTCTTAGTCGGCTTTAAATTGTGGTTGCAGTTGTATCAAACAACCCATCTTTGTTATAAGTCTTCGATTTGATCATACTAGAATCCAAACTGTCGACTTTATTAAGAACCAGCAGCAACAAAACGGATGGCTTTGCTCCTTCAGCTGCACAGGTATCGTTATACAAATCTTCCTTATTGATTTGCGAAGTGCATTCATGGTCAACAAGAGTATCGTTAAAGTAGATGCTGATTTCAAGGGGAACTAAATGAAGAAGGAATTTCGAAAAAGTTGATCATTAAAATGTTTCTTACTTTCTTTGCGCAAAATAAACGCAAGCTGTGACCTGTCCCACATTTCATGATCCTGAACAACGACTAAATGTAAAACTAAATAACATAGATGACATGCAATACAGTACAATACAACACAATACAATAACAAGAGTAGATTGGGAAGAAAAAAATCAGGATTACAATAAATAAATTATAGGTAGTAATCTTTCGAGCAACTTTCCTTTTTGTTTACGAGTAGTTTTTTTTAACATTCCTACCTTCAACTTCAATTTCAAATATATGCCCAATGTGATCCACTCTGCAGGAAACATTGCCCTCTTGATGTAAGTCGATGTATTTTATCTGCATGTTGGTTTTCCCTTCAACTTCATGTTGTAGCAAATGGAAATTGTGGAAATAAGTTTTGTGAATGCGCAGATTTCCCGAGAAAATCATCAGACCTGTTGACATGTTATACCATTTAATATGTTCTTGTCTACTCTGTATAGGACATTCAAGAAATAATATTTCGTTTCTAATGGTCACTATCGTTTCTACCCTTCTCGTAGTTGGATCATCACTATCTGTGTAAGAGTTATAACCATCTTAAAATTTAATCACAATTATGATTACTACAGACAAAGAAGCTTTCTATAATGACAAACTCATTTAACACATAATGTACAAATCAACATAATTTCAGCTGAGCAATTTTCCAACAGTTGCAAATAGTGATGTATTAGTTTAGAGGTTAAGTAAATTCATCTCAAAAGAACAACGACTCAAAAAGAATTAACCTCTCTAAATTAGATAATTGACAGCGTTTTTAACCAATCACCGCACAAATTTGCCTCCCAACAAAATTCCTACGCGGTACTGGTACAGTATTCTTTTGGTTGGATATTCAGGTACTTCATGACCCGAGGCCATCAGACCGCATAGTGCACGTGGAGTAAAAACAAAGCGTTCAGCTGCATTTTTTATATATGCCATACGTACCACAGTATATAGTACATTTAGTCCAATACCACAGACTAAACACATACGGACTTGCGGTTAGTGTAACGCGCAAAGCTTTGTTTTCACTTTAGCAAATGACGCAATCTCCCGGAAGTGACGTAAACCAACCAACAGAATAGCTAGCTAGCGACGCGCGCTCATGCAGTCAATACTTAGTATGTAGTCAATATGCATTCAATATACTGTATAAAACAAATTTCTGCACACACAGACTGAGTGACGACAAAATAGTTAACAAAAATTACACTTACGGGCCCGCTACGGGTTTTGCAAATCTGCTTCCCATTATCCAGAACGGTTAGCAAACGGAATTTTGTTTATTACTTTGCTAAAAACTCCAAAGATCCGGAGAAATGCTTTAAAGTATCAAAGCTTGTGGCAGGCCACATGAACATTTAAATGTCAATGCATTGGCCATACACATTGTGGATTTAAGGTTTAATTGTCCCACCTAGTTACCGCGTTGCTATGGTGGGTGTGGCTTTTTTCTTAATCGGAGAGGTGTATTGTCAAGAAGCTATACATCAATACTTACTAAGGAGATATTATGTTTTACTTGTGTAGAAATGCCTGGAGGCTACTGTAGAAGGTCGTTGATCTCATAAATATTTTCTCAAAATTGGTAGTGTACTTTGAAGAAATTAATGAAATATTTTACCAAGACTTTTGCAGAATATATGCAGTTGGTAAATTACAATTACTATTTTATGTTATTTTACCACTTTTCTGATATATGATATTTAAGCCACAAAATACCAGAAAAACATTTTTTAAATATTTGTTGCCGTAATTACTTCTTACTTGTATTATCATGCAACACTTACATTAAGATATCGCTTTCATTTGTAATATTTGTTCATAAAATCGTCTTAGAATAAAAACCACACAAACAGGAGACTACTTATAAAAGGTTTATCTAAATGAAATATACTGCTCAGTTTAAAGTTCCCACAGCGGATAGTTAGATCCGATTCTGCTAGATCAGTTTTGTTTGTGAGAATACGTTAAAGAAATAAATAAGAATATGTAGTTTCATAACATTTATGCAGAACATCGTTTTAAAAAATTCTAACTGGTGTGAGGAAAGCTTTTGAAGTGTTCCCATTTTCCGCCTGACAACTCTTGTTATCGTGCATATGCTTTTATGGTTTCAACATCAAATTGAAGATAGAGAGTGTTTTGTAAGTGAGAAAACCTACTAGATCAAATTTACAAAATGTTGTACGTAACAATTGGAATAAACCTAAGGTGCGTTTTTTATTCAAGATATGCTGTATCACCTTGAAAATAAAAAGGAAGAATTAATGGATGTATCTTCTCAATGAAAACATGGCACATTATTTCAAAGGACAGAGGACTTTACATCAATTACCTTCATCTTTGTTTTTTAACATAACATAACAAGATTACGGGCTAAGAAGGGCTAGTCACCCCATAAAAAGCCCAAACTAACACCACCCACACACACAGACACAAACACACAAATCAAAGACGCCCAGAGTTTGTAAAGAACTTATTAATGCTGACTTTAAAATTGTGAACAGAAATGCAGCTTACCACCCACTCAGGCAAAAAATTCCACTCATTATCAAGTCTTTGCGAAAAGCTAACACGCCGAATGTCTATCCGTGAGAACTCTTTCGTCAACTTCAAACTGTTACCACATGTCACAAGAGGAATAGCTTAAACTGCAGGAAATAACAGTAAGTCAAAGCATCACTACCAGATAGGAACTTAAAAACCTGAATCATATAGCCACGTACTCTTTTCAACTCAAGCGTGGTCAAACCAAGAATTCGCAACCTAGATTCATAAAAGAGATTCCTTACTTCTGGAATAAGTTTTATATTTTTTAGAAAATAGAACTTTAATTTTACATTCTATTCAGTGTACAAAGTGTTAACATTAATTTTTCAAGTCGGTAATTTAAAAAAAATCATTAAACCATGAATCTCCGCAGAACTATCCTTCCGCCCTCACTTTGTCATCTTCTCTTGACTTCAAATCAGTCCTCACAAGCATCTTCAATGTGTGCTGGTCTAATCTTCTTATTTTTCAAATCGTAAACAAAATACACATTCTGTCATCCTCTAGCAAAAAAATCATCTTCTTCTGAAGCCCAGCTACGTCGGTAGCCCCGGGAACGAAAGGGCCGACAGAGCCGCCAATAACGCTCTTTCGAACTAGATTCCATCTATCGATATACCTCACACGGACTTTCGCCAAAATACCTCCACCTACCTCAAGGAGGACTTGGCTAGACTCCTGGAATCTCAAGACTAATAATAAACTTCACGCTATCAATCCCAAAGTAGGAATCAACCCTTCCTTACTAATTTGCAATCGCAGAGAGGATGTGGTCATCACCCGCATTTGCCAGGCCACACCTATTCACCTACTCTTACTTCCTTTCTGGTTCTTCCAAATCTATCTGCCCCACTTGCAATACTGATTTCTAGATCAATCATTTCCTTTTAACCTGTCCGGTTTACGCCAACTCAAGATCTTTCCTTTCCCCTGCCACCACTATTTCCGACTTCTTCAAGAACAATCCCCCTCCAACATAATCACCTTCCTCCGCAACAGCAACCTTTTCCACTTTATTTATTCTCCCCACACCCACCCTTTCCTATCTCACATCCCTCTCCCTCTCTCCTTACCACCTTTTCTTCTACCAACTTATTTCCTCTAAATTTTCATTCTCAATTCTTTCCTCCTTTTCCTTCTCTTTCGTAACCTTGCACCTTAGTTGATTAACACCCTCTTGGCACGTTTGACTCTGATTGTCGCGGTGCCGTTAAATCTCATAAAAACAAAAAGCAAACCTGAAACCATAAAATGTAAAGACACAGTAAACAACATTTTGTTTGCATATTCCCATCATTACTCTGTGTATAGAAATTCATACTATTTTGAAGTGTTTCTGATACTAAAGATCAAAAAATTTGTTGAGCATTTGATATTGGTTTTGTGAGTGTGCCATTGTACCACTACTCTAATGAACTTGGACCATATATCAAAGTCTTACAGGTTTCATATTATTGTTCTTTTCATCATGTGTTTGTTGGTTCAGCTAGCGGTTTTCTGTGTATACACGATAAGTTATATTTGTATTTCATGTTTGTCAGTATAATGGGTATTTGTTCATCTGGAGTACTTTGATATTTCAGATTATGATATTAGATCAAAATTGCAAAATGGGGGTTAATGCTCTTTGTTTGGCAAGATTATATCTTTCTACTTGAGTTGAACATAACAAATTATTCTTTGGGTGTTAAGTTCAAGGGACACTAGACCGAAAAGTTAATACTAATATACCATCAACAAAAGATAAACTTCATGCCTGCATTTTACACAGACGACGTGAGGGCAAAGGTTACTTAGATATTCATAATCTCCAGAAATTTGCTATACCGTTGCATGCTAGATAAGAATTATATTTTTTTGGGACACCCTAAAAATACACCCTCAATTTTAACTTTTGATATTTGCAAATAAATGCTAAAATAATTTGTACGAAATATTTTAAAAGGTAAAAAGGATCTTAATTCTTGTTATATCTAAATAAAAGCAAATGCTTTTTAGAACCCGTTTTTTAAATAAGAAATAGTGTTATGTTAAAATAGTTCTTTTGCTTTTTCATATAGTATTAAAAGAATCTGGAGGAAGCTCTGGGATTCCATTTTGCATGGGGTTTAAATGTTGAGGAAGAATGTGTGGGGACTTTCAAATCAGGCAGTCTTGAAGTCAGATAAAGGATGAAGATCATCACCATACTAGCCTCTTGAGTAACAAAAATTCATTTTAAAATTGTATGTTGAACATACATCAGTGTGCAAATAATTTGTGATGTATTAAGTGACAAACATGGTATTTTCAATTGTAAATCCTTTGTCTTATCGTAAGTGGTGCAATTAATTATAACAGATAGTCATTAAGTCCCAGAAAAGCTGCAGTATTCTATGGTATAAATAGGGCATGGCATTTGAATCTGGTTGGGGTAATACAAAGGCTTAGAAAATGTTTGGTGAAAATTTACAGCACCACTTCAAGAATTATTATAGACATTCAAAAGCAAAGGATTTACAAGAAAATACCAAGGTCACCCAGAATGCATCGCTGATTTTGCGGAATGAAAAACGCATGCATATTGCTATTATAATGGTTGTACACAAGTAGGGTATATTTTATCTCACTACTGCTTAATGAGCCTTCATGGCCCATATAAGTATTCAACTTTAACTACATTCAGGGATGAGTCTTTTCAGTGAATTCACCAAATTTCAATTGTTTTCTCTTCCGGCATCACTTTTGGCATCTTCAGGCATTGCACAAAGATTTCTTAGTTCCAGTCAATTATCCATTTGCTAATTGTATGGTGCAATTGATGTGAAGTCAGAAATTGCAGAAACAGTGGGTTAGTGGCGTGGTATTGGGACTTTTATTGCTCATGTCTACATCATGTGATGTCACAGGTTGGTTTGCATTTGAACATTTTTATGAAGATGAATGCATGTTATTGTCCCTTAAAGAATTTTTTAAACAAACAAGTGATATTTGCATGTTTTTTGTCTACAGTTAAGTTAATTTAATACTCAAATTAATCAATTTGACACTTTGAGGTATATGAAATTGGTAATATTAGAAAGCTAAATTGCTTGAAAATACCATATCCTTAATTAGATTGTAGCAGGTAAAAACTCAATTCTTTTTTAGTGGTTCAGAATAATGCAAGAAATAAAAAACAAAATTGTTGAGATGTTCGCTTTGTCTTATATCACTGAAATGACAATTTGGTTTCAGAAGTTGTACCCTTCTAGTTTTTTGATAAACGGTTACCATATGTTTGCATGTAAGTGAGATGCATTAGAATAGTAGCATCAAGATAATTCACCATGTAGCCTAAATCATATAAACCTTTTCAAATCTGAATCGGCAATTTCCGGATAACTAATTTAAATAATGTCACATGGCCAAGATTCACGTGTCCATAATGGACCAGTCGTATACTGGAGGAATCATAATGACAAATGAAATACTGGAAAAATCTTAGCCGTCTCCACAATTCACGCACGGTATGGGACCAAGGTATGATATATTTTTTTAGGCGCACGTATCATACGTGATACATGTAAGAAATACGCGCGCGTAGTGCTGCTTATATTTTTTTCCTCAAATCTGTACCTGATTGGTTGGGAAACAAAGAAAAAGTTCCCCCAGCATTTGATTGGTCGAAGTATTGAAGAAATCACGTTCAGTTAAACTCGGTTTAAAAACGTCTATAAACTTGAACTTAAACACAAAGCTCTTTAAAAGAAATAATTTTCCAAACCGGGTGCTCTCGGTTGTTGTTACACACATTTTCAGTGCAATAAATAAGTAAGATTTACAACAAAAACAATATAAACCTTTTGGCTATTCAAATTAATATAGGACAGTATTTATTATTCACAATATTCTGAAAGAGCATGTTTTAACAGATTGTTGATTTCCAATCACTTATGCAGCAATGAAGCAGTAATTTAGACATTGAGTTGTATTCAGTTTGTTTGTTTGGGTGTAATGGCACCTTAACAGTCAGGTCATATGTGCCAAACGAGGTTAGGGGTGAGAATGCCACCAACTGAGATTCTCAGTTCCCATATTTTATGAAAGAATAATAATTAATCCCCCCCCCCTTCCAGAATTTTATCTTGCCCCAAATATTTCAGTTTGCTCCCCAAAATTACAGGTCTGGCTTTGTGCTGCAATAGAGGAATTTTCTTAAAGATTCCCACAGGTTAAAAAAAAAGGTTCCGCTTAATTTGTTTTGTGTGTAATATGTTTTCAGAAAAAAACATTGTTAGTGGAAAACACTATTACGTATTGATATATTTCACACTAATGCAATATAATTGTTTAAGACCTTTCTATCAGTTAATTGTTTATTAGCTCAACCAACACAAAGTGTTGGTTAAAGTTATGAAAGCGCACAGATTTTCCACTTTTTGTTATTTAAAATGTTTCACCTCCTAAGTATAAACACTTTTGGTCTTGAAATGTTGACTCATGCCAGATGTTTTCATGCAGTATAAAACTTGTATTTTTGTAAGAGTAAATCAATGTAATGTTTGAGCTATAGACCTTTTTAAATCTGAACCAAAATTCCTGGAAAATTAATTTAAATAATGTCACATGGCCGAGATTCACGTTTCCATTATGGACCAATCGTTTACTGGAGGAACCTTATTGACCAATAAAATACTGGAGGAATCTTGACCGTCTGCACAATTCACGTATGGTATGGGACCAAGCGTATTACAAAAAGTTTTCAATCGCGCACGTATCATACGTGCGTTATACATGAAGGAAATACGCGCGCGTATTGCTGCTTACATTTTTTCCTCAAACCTGCACCTGATTGGTTGGGAAACAAAAAAAAAGTTCCTCCAGCATTTGATTGGTCGAAGTATTGAAGAAATCACGTTCGGCTAGACTCGGTTTGAAAAGGTCTATAGCCAAAAAAAATTGCAATATATTTTGTAGTGTAATTATGGTGGTTCTCCATGTTATCATGCTTCACACTTACTAAGCACATGTGCACGTTCCCCTCAAGCGTTTTCTTTTATGATTAAACTGTCCATTGTGCATGAATATACATCAGGTAATTACCTTCAGTTAACCAGCAACCCACTATAATATTTGATCCATTGCTTATTCAAAACCTGTATATTCTATGATTTGGGAACTCCTTAAATTCCTTATCTCAATAGATATTTCCAGTAATGATACTTATTTTTGTTCCAATTGCAACTTTGTATGAAAATTTCCTGGAAAATTAAATATCTATGTGGACAGGTAGCTTAATTTGAATTGAGCTTCACTGGGAGAAAATGTGTTTCAAAACATGAAAATAGTAAACATTTGCATTAAAATTGGTGAAAAATTGACTAATATACATCATGTTTAATTTTGTATAAATTCTTAAAAGTTGATATAAATTTTGTGATATAGCAACCATAAAACTATCAAACTATCAATGCTAAGTTGTTCACTCATTGTTTTGCAAATCTCCACCAACATTATTTGAATGGGAGAAGTTGAATATGACGAAAAAGTTTTGAACTTGCGATCTCCATCACATATCCTTGCTCAATCGAAAAATAGCAGGAGAAACCTGGTCAGTTTGATTTTCAGTGACTGAAATTTTGGACAGAAATATAAAGAATTGCATTAAAAAGCTCTCAAGTACAAACAATCAATATCTTCTCAATAAAAACATGGCACATTATTTCAAAGGACAAGGGACTTGACATCAATAACCTTCATCAGCCATCTGTCTCTTTAATTGACAACAAATCACCACCACAGGTTGGACACACAAAAACTTGACTCAAAATTTAAAGGTTGGGCTTCAGCATCAGCGATGCTCTGGTTTGTGAAATAAACCCTGAAATATCGAGACCCTGTTAGTTACATTTTGTTGGTATACTTCCTCATTACTTTTTGTACATACAGTTCATTGTTTCGAAAAGTTCATTTCTTGTGTTATGTGGCTTAAACAACACATTTTAAACATATTTGTTGTTTCTACCAGCAATTTTCTTTTCTGTTTACACATGATATATTATTATATCATCATCTACATATGCAATATGTGGCTATGATATATTGTAAGAAGTTTGGGGCTATTGCACAAAACAGAGGTTCTAGCCCTTAGACGCCATTAACTACCGCCTTGATACTAAGGGGTTAGATGAGGTCTATAGGGTCATGTATGATGACCCCATAGTTGGGGGTGGGAGTCTTGAGTTTGTGACATGGGGTCAAAGGTGGGAATTTTTGTCTGTCTGTCTGTGTGTGTGCGTGTGGGTGTGTGCATGTGATAAGAACAAAACATGTGTCACATATAACAGAAAATCTGCAATACTAATTTTGTCAAACATGGCACAGGGGTACCTGTGATGAAAAATTTGTGCCGCCCAATTTTGTGGGGTTTACGATCAGAGGTCAATTGTCAACATTGATCCTGGCTCCCCTATCTCAAGCCTATAGGCGAGATTTGCTTAAAGAAAGTGGGGGAAAGTCAAAAATGTGTGTGTGTAGAGAAAGGGAAGGGGGGGGGGGGGGGGGTTACAAAATCACGCTAGAATACAACACATCACCATACAAAAGTATCAAATGTCAAATCAATTTTCGAAATGAATAAAATGCTGTATTCTGTATGTATGAGGCATATGGTTGCATGAGTGGTGGTGATGATATCAGCAACTCTGTGGATTGCATTCGTTCTTGTTATATTTGCAGTTCATAGTCATATTTTTGTAAGTGGTACAGGGTTATAGTTGTTTATTTATTTAGAGTCCTCTGATCATACTCTATCTTGCAAAATGTACCTTGATACTCTTGTATATTTATAGCTAAGAGATGAACAATGGGTTATTAGTCTATTTGCTTTAGTAAGTTAGATATCAAAGCAAGACAACTTTGCAAGGGATCTTTGGAATGCCCTTAAGCGATGTCTCCTTTTGTTTACATTAGAATACACTTGCGGAACAAAATTTCAGTTCTATATATACTGCATGTCATAAATAGTGCTACACATTTGCAAGTTTGTTAAAATTAAAAAAAGTATGTAGATACTGCTTGGGGCATTCAGGAAGTTTTATGAAGGTTTTAAGTGATGAGGAAAATTGTACGGGGCTGGCAAGACTCTTGACAATCCCTATCTCTGTTCACACTCAGGCTTTAGTTTTGTAACATTTGAGTTAAAACCACATATTAACTGGAGACTTTGGGTTCCACTAAATATGCATACAACAACTAGGCATCCAAAACTCTTAAAAAATGAAAAAATCATAACCACTTGGAATTCATTCAAGCAATCATAAACCTTTACCAGTATGGTACAAAGTACTGAACTAATATGGTTTTGTGCTGTATAGAGGTAAAGTATACGAACATCATTTTTATATCACCTGAGGCCAACAATTGTACACTTTCCCAGCTTAAATGTTGCATGTTACTTTAGGAGCTGTGCTATTATGTATCTCTGAAAACCTCATGTAAATTTGAATATATACACCATGTTTGATGCAACAAGAAGTTACGCTTTCAAGTAATTGCTTAAAAAAATTATCTCACAGATCTGACATGAAAGGATCACATTCTGTCTTCCGTAGTTTTTTTGAACTGAATAAAAAGTTCCTGGTTCCGCTGAAGTAAGTAGCATAAAGCGGAATGTAGCTGATTGTGAAAAAATTAACATTGAAAGTAGTTTTCAAATAAATTTAATAGATCTTACAGACAAAATATGTTTTCCTGTCACCAGTTTTTGAAATTGATCTAGTCAAGAGGTTTTTGCCCCCAAAATTTTAAAATTTGGCGGTCTTTAAGAGCATGGAAATTTGCGTTGAATGTGTATTTTCTTGTAATTCAGCTTTAAGGTTTATATCATGATATATGGTAAGTTTCATTTTATTCATATTTCATAATATTTCCTACTGAAAATGTCCACTGTTACGAAATTATTTGTCTACAGCACCCATATAGGTGAGTTTACACCAAGGAGATAGTACTTTGTTCACACTACAGTGCACAAGTCCCCCTGTTGTGTGTCCAATAGGAATACTATCCCTGTTAATCACCCTCACTCGTTATCTTTGCCTGAGTGACTAGTCGTCATTGTTGCAATGCACAGTGAATATACAAGCTAGTTTTCGACGCTTGTTTTTTTTTTGCTCAACATCCCGTTAAGGGACTTTTAGCTTAAGTAATCATTAGCGCAAAATCTAAATTTTCTTTCGAATTCAGTGTTTTTTTTGCAGAGTTTATCATATCTAAGTGTTTGTTCGACAATTTGCTGTGTTGTGATGTTTGTATTACATAGATCGATCCGTAGATACAACAACACTTTGCATTGGTGCGTAGTTTTAATGCATTTTGCATTCTAAAATCGGTTTTCGCTCGGCACAATGCGAATAAATGTGAAGCCAAATTGGGGTATAACACTAATTGTAGTTGATAGCTCGTTTGAGCTATAATTTGGGTCTAAAAACTATTAAAAGCTCAAGAATGGCTGTTGCGACACGTTTTGCAGTGACGTATTCAGCTTTCAGTGCCAGAAAGGGCAAACGGTAATTATCGAAAATAGGCTATATCGAAAGTTGTAGGAAGCTGGGAGAGGGGGAAACTGTCCTGGTAAAGATTTCACCTTCCCGGGCATGCTTTCTCCTTCCTTTATTGAAATTATTGGAAATCTTTGTAAAATTATTGGAAATTTTGGTAAAATCTGGCAACATTTTCTGAAAATAAAGGGAATTTTCCGAAAATTGAAGAAAATTTCCGGAACATCAAAAAAAAAAAAAAAAAAAAAATGAAAGGAATTGAGGAAAATTTCCCGAAACCTATCGAAAAAATGTCAGAAAGTTGAGGACATTTGAACCTTATATATATGTTTTTACAATTGATATCTGGAATATGTATACTATAGCATATTTTATCACACTACCAACATTTTATTTAATAAATTTCTCCAGGGGAAGGGGATAAGTCCCCCCCACACACACACACTCAATATTCCACTGAATGGCGCATGTTCTTTGTAACACAAACAAATTGGTGGTACGTTTGTAATCTTTTATCGAAATAATTTCAGATAGGTAATTTGGTGATAAGGCGTAAATGGAATTTTGAACTAAAGTAAGGACCTTGGAATGTATTCGTGCTTCAATTGGTAGCCAGTGCAAAGTTCTAACGAGGGGGTGACGTGCGTAGACATGGATTGTTGAAAGGTAAGTTTAACAGCCCAGTTTTGAATTTTTGGTAAACATCTTAGTAGTTTTTGGTAGGCCAATAAATATCGAATTACAGAAATCAGGGCTGGCTGTCACAAAAGTATGGATTAAACGTTGGTTTATTTTATTTGTAAGATAGGTGTAACAGATGTTATATTCCTCAAATGTACACAGCATGAATTAACTACATTAGATATTTGATGTCAAGGGAAAAATTTGAATCTATAATTACTCCTAAGATACGAGCCTGATGATATAAATTTATAATCGTCCCGCGAAGGTTTAAGGTTATGTTTGATAAAGAACAAAATTATTATATGCTAAACGTGTAATTATCCAGTTATTTTTTCTATAAATGTATTTTGGCTGCCTAGTACAACAAAACTTTGGTTTGATTGATTTAATATTGATGGAACAAGCCATTTCTTATATGGAAATTTACAAATGATATTGTTTTTCATCATTATCTTACAGCCTGATGACATAAATTTATAATCGTCCCGTGAAGGTTTAAACTTATTTGATAACGAATAAATATTATATGCTAAATTATCCAGTATTATATGCTAATTATCCAGTAATTTTTTTCTAAAAAACTTTTTGGCTGCCTAGTACAACAACACTTCAGTTTAATTTGATTAAGATTGAGGAACAAATCATTTCTTATATGCAAATTTACAAATAATATTGTTTTTCATCATTATCAAGTTATGTGCAAGTGAAAACCTGATTTGGCTAAAATAGCCTGAATGGGCTTAACTATCCATATAGCGCAATTTGATAATTTGAGCCACAAATTTTCAGTCCGTTGCCCTTTAAAATCACAAGAGTGTTAGTAACTCACTAATCAAAACTATTTATTCAAAATCCAAAAGAGTACTCGTCACAGGTTAAAGCCATGTAGTAACACTAGCCACATACCTGGCTCTTCACAAGAAGTTATTTTGTTTGCGTACCAATGATAAGAGAGTGTGATAACTAATGCATCAATTCACTAGGTTTTTGTGATAGGTTTCTTAACGGATTAGTTCTCAATTTAGTCCATCTTATATAATAGAGGATTTCAAAAGAAATTTGAAAAATCTTTCAAGTTATATTTTGTTATAATTATTGCCACTTGGATGTAATGATTTGTGGGATGCTGTTAATGATTTATTGTGATTCATTAATTGTTTTAATTAATTATTTGCTCAAAAAATGGCTATCATATTAGCAATTATGAAGGAAAATGGCATAGTCAAAATCATGTCTTGTTGTAAGGATGTAAAATCCATCTTGAATTTATACCTACAGTATTTTACTGTTAGTATGTCTGTTTATGATTTCAATTTCCCTCAAATGCAAACATTGTTAATAAAATTTGGCATCATATTGTTGTTGAGGTTAACTTTTTTAAAGCTTACTATTCAAACGATATTAAAGCTGTATTACGCAGTGGGAAATTAGAGTCCTTGGGGCCTGAGGGGATTTTGGCTCTTTGCAGCGATCTCGAAACCATGGCGGTAGGGGGAGGGGAGGGGGCACCTTTTCCTTGCCCTAGAGTAAGGCGAAAAGGGGAAGAAGGAGCCCTTTTGAAAGTTGGGCGGATGGGAGTAGGGGTGCCCTTTTTATATTGAGGGCGGACCATGCAAATACTACAGAATACGTAGTTGTATAAAATATCCATTTGGACAAAAAGTGAGGGTGGGAAAGTGTTTTCTTGCTCTATGCTCAAATCAACCATGGAAACATGGGGCTGGGGACACGTTTTCTCCACTTTTTCGAAAACTGGAAAAAGTGCCTCTTGTTTAAAATGAATATTGTTCCTCAATAATGTCAAAAACGCCCTAATTTTATTTTCTGTTTCCCTGTCTCGAGTTCCTTCCGACACCCCTGGCGCTTTGGGCCCCATTACAAAGATTTGACAGTGTCATTGTTCAGGGCTAGACCCAAATTGATTTTGTGGACCTGTATAGGGCCTGTAAGGTTAAACACCCGTCCGGGAATTTCCAGCCTTTTGTTGTGCCACTGCTAATCAAACATGTATTCCAGTCTTATACCCACCTTCAAAATATATATTCTATACCCACCCTTAAAATATATATTGAGCTGCACATCATTGATATTCTAGCCTTACATATTCAAACGATAAAAAAGCTCCTATTACTTGCATTTCAAAAATATAGACATCAAGCGTGTATTCCTTTTCTAACAACCCAGTTTATTTTAATTAACTTCCCACCAACAAAAACAGACTTATGCCCACCCCCAAATATATGTTGAGCTACTACATCATTGATGTTCTTGTTTGAGCTGAAATTTCAAATTAAAAGAAGCTTGGAATTTTCATTCAGTTCAGGAAATTTAACAACAAAAATTAAAACCTATATAGTAAGAGATATCTTGCAGTCTTGTTGCTTATTTTATGAATGATGATGAATGATGATGAATGATGATATACTTTTTATATACAAATTGTTGCGAGGAGGGAGGAAGAGGGGGGAGGGGGACTGAAGTGTACATCCATGGATTCCATTGGGAAAGTCCCCTGGAATTTTATGGATTTTTTCTTGTCATAAGGAAAGTAAACTGCTTTTAGCCAACACAAATAAAAATTACCAGCTAAATATTAAAACAAGTATTGTTGATATAAAAGATTTTTTTTTTTCTTCAAAAAAGTGTTGAGAGGGGGATGAAGTTTACTTCAGATAATTTAAGTTTACAGTGTTTTCCTTCTCTGAAGGGAATTTGATATTTGTGGCTAATAAATAAACTAGAAACTTATAAGTTAAAAAAAATCAGACTCAATTTGGAGGTATCTCCAAAAATTTAGACTTCAGCTGCATCCAGCTGAATTTACACGATTTAATGGAAAATAACTTGGTCTTCTGGATTGGGGTATGGTCTCATAAAACATACACTTGCGAAAGCGTTTACTCATTATTTAGCTTCACATCTATATGATTGGTGCATTTTTCAGACAAATTTATTGAAAAGAAAGATATGAAATGTTAAAGAGTATAATCAATAAGATTATTGCAAAGAATGAATTGCCACTTATTACATATTATTAAACGGCCGTAGACCATAAATGTATTTTTGTCATGTAAAAACTCTACTTGAACTTCTGAAAGCTTCCATTTCATCTTTCTTCAATATTATCTTTACTACTCTTTTGAACATTTTTGTGTTAAAGTTGAGCTTCAACATTATTGATGTTCTGGTTTTAATTAGCAAAATGAATGAAGTTGGCTTTACAATTATTTTGTTTAACCCTAAAGAAGCACTCCTAATTAATTTTAATGCTGCAAAATATCATGAAAGCAAAATGATACAAAGAAAAGATGAAGAGTTTGAAACTACATATGACTTCATATAAATCTGAACACCAGAACAAATATATTGATTAAATACGATAAAATACCATGTGCATTTAATGGTCGAACCACAGCGGAAGCAGTGTGACGTAACAACTCGTAGGGTTCTTGGCATGAAATCAAAATCAAACAAGTTTCCGTGCCTTAAAAGAACTGGGTACGAAAAGAAATTTTAACAATAAGTG